>JAWNOQ010000218.1:0-421818 GCA_035045865.1 Drosophila austrosaltans
TTTGGGATATCTAAATTCATAAACTACATTTTTACTTTTTTTTTTTCATTTTTACTTATTTATTTTTTAGATTTTCCCTTTTTATTTTACTTTTACATTTAATATACTACAGGATCTCTCTATATACAACGTTCACAGCTTTCTTGTCATTAGACAATACAAACATGTTTTCCTTAGAGATTACTCTTGAAAGAGCGACATACAATTGGCCGTGTGAAAAACACTCAACGCTCAAATCTAAACCCGCAACGTTGAAGGTTTGACCCAGCGATTTATTTATGGTCATTGCAAAACATGTCTTTACCGGAAACTGTAGGCGTTTAAATTGGAACGGTAAATCCGATGGTATCAGAGGAATTCGTGGAATCAATACAACTTCCCCAGTACCACATCCTGTGAGTATTGTGCACTCTATTATGAAAGTTTTCAGTGATTTGACCAACAAACGCGTACCATTGCAAAGTTTAGGTGGATTCAGGTTTCTTAATAAAATAACTGGACAACCTACTTGAATAGGGCTTCCGAGGAGAAGAAATAATTAACCCGATCTTCATTTGTTGAATTCACAATCTGAACTGATTTTATTTACTAAAATATTTGTAGGGACAGGTCTTAGAGTCTAGGGGGTCACATATTTGGTGGTGGAATCTTAGTTCTAAAACGCATGCATGAATTCCACCAAACGGATGGTTTGGGGTGAGATCTATTTTAATCTAAGCCTGCGTTGGCCGTTAGATGCCTAGCTGAATGCTTCGGCTAAAAATACACATATTCTCGGCATGTGAGCTAGGCTGGATTTGAATTGTACGTTACTTATTTATTCTTTTAAATGTGAATGTTCAAATGTATTGTTTTATACCGCTAACAATTACGGTGTTTATTCTTAAACATTCTGCAAAAGGGCCGCCAAACGTTATGGTTTGTAGCCTTCTAGTTATATTAATTTCATTATAGCGTTTATTATTATAATTATTATAATTAATACAATTGTTATTATTAGAGAAGCAGGACCAGTTATGATGGAAATTTACACCAAAAAATTCTATGTGGTGGTCTTTTAACGACTGTAATTCAATTTTTATTCTTTCAACGCTGCTCTATTATTTTTCATTTTAACTCCTACTGGATCCCACATTATTTTCGGAAAATCGCTAATATCCCTTAAGTGTGAGGTCGCGATAGTTTGATATAATTCTGCCTGGATACTGTGATGAGCCACTAAAATCTTATCTTGCGTTCTAGCGGTGCAATCTGATCTTATGCTGAAAATACCTTGTTCAGGAATATCTACCAATTCCTGTTGTGCACTACCACACTGGACTCTAGCTTTAGAATGATTTAGACCTTTAAAACAGTCAACTACTTCTACTTTCTACATCGATCGATTTCAAGTCACCTATCGTTTTGTAGACATAATTAGACCGACTATTAGATTGCCACGTCTGACATTTGTTTAAGGTGGATTCGGTCATAAAATAATAACTCTCGCTGAATGTACGTATTAAAAAGAATGGTTGCCTACCAGTTAATAGAATTCTTACCCTCTTAATTAGCTATCTATCAACAAGGTTTATATATTTTTAAACTAATTTTTTCTTCTTTTACTTTTTGAAATGTTTTTATTTATTAGTAAATACATTTCTCGAGCATCCCCCTTCTGTGCTCTCTTTAACTCTACTGGACAAATCTTTTTTACCGGTCTTGTAATCGACGCTTGCTGTATTTTGATTTTATTTATATTGTCCTCTTCTTTGAGAGTACTTCCAATTCTCTTCAAAGGCCATCTACGAAAATGGTATTTTTTATCTTTAAAGTTTTTCACAAATTTCTCCACCTTTGTGTTTTCCCGACCTTTGTGAGCACTAATACTTTTCTCCAAAGGCCATCTAACAGGATAGTTATTTTTATCTTTTTTATTATTCTTCATTTTAACTCTTTTTTGTTGGTATTTATCAGTTTTAACCCCGGCTTCAAAAACACCTCCGAAGCGAGGTCCTGCCGGGGGGCGAGATCTAACCATATTTTCTGTTGCTTTTTTACTTTTATTTATCTGCCAACGCTTCTTATATTTTGATCTTGTCAGACCTATCGTTGTGGCGACAATGGAATTGTTTCCTTCCGACTTTGTATTTCCCGAAACAATCCATCCAAACTGCGTATTCTGTCCCAACAACCCGTCAATTTTCGTAACACCACTTTTTACAATGTGGGTGTATACATCAACTCCCAATATTACGTCAACCCGACCAGGCTTATTGAAATTTGGATCGGCTAACACGTACGATTGCCATTTTGACATATCTACGTTTGCTTCTTTTTCTGGAAGAGCTGTCATTAATTTCGGCAGTACAATCGCTTCAACCTTAATAAGCTTCTTCCACGGTTCTCGGACTTTTATTGCCAACTTTATTTTGTACTTTGATGTACTAGTTTTCGGTGATGACACACCGCTTATCTCCGTGTGTCCCTTTATTTTCGGTAATTTTAGAATTTGAGCAGCTTCCTCAGAAACGATAGTGCTCTGTGACCCACTATCAATTAAGGCTCTTAGGGTCTCATACCCTCCATTCATTGCCTTTACTTTTATTAGGGCGGTAGCCAATAGCGACGGTTTTGCCGTAACACACGTATTTACTATTTCCCTTTTTTCACCAACGTGGAGTAATGTGTGATGCCCCCTACCGCACATTGCGCAAATATCCTCACTTGCGCATCTCTTATTGCTTGAATGTTTCAAGCATCTTGTGCATAATTGCACTTTCTTGGCTAGTTCGACCCTTTCTATTGGAGTCAAGCCTTTGAATTTATAGCACTGTAATGTGCTGTGTCCGGCAACTTTACAAATCGGACAATTTTCTTTAACACCCGTAAATGCCATTTTTTGCATCGGTCGTTTTTCTTCCTTTTTAACGGAGCTTAGAGAACAATATCTCTGCTCCAAAAATTCTAAAACGTCAGATAACACCTGTATCTGCTTCGTCTTTTTAACTTGGCTCTCATATAGTTGAAGAGCCTCTTTGTCCAACTTCCTTAATATGAGTTGAGCGAATATCACGTCAACTTCATCGGACAGATTGGCCTTTATTTTAATAAGGTGTGTTGACTCATTAATTAGGTCAATCACGCCTTTTATATTTTTCGCGGACTCATTGTTGACTACCGGTAAGTCAACTATCCGGTTTAACTGTTCGGAAAATATCCTCCGATGATTTTCATACCGCTTGGTTAGTAAATCCCAAGCGGCACTATAGTTGTCGGCCGAACCCGACAATAAATGAGCTACCATGCTCTTTGCTTCTCCTCGTAACGCGGATTTTAAATAATTAAATTTAAGAGCAGGACTAAGATCCTCTCTTTTATCTATTAATTCAGAAAACAATTCCGCGAACAGGTCCCACTCTTTCGGTTCTCCGAAAAACGTGGGTACCTGAATTCTCGGTAACACCGGCAGTTCCTCTCTCAAACACACATTCTCAACTTTGACTCCTGCCGATTTATTTATTAGCTCTTCCATTGCTCCTAGAGTATTTTGCACATCAAACTCTAGCTCCTCTGTTGCATCCTCAAACTCACTATTAGACACAAATCTTTCGTACAACTCTTCTACCTTCTTCTGTACCCTCTGCCACATGAAATCAATTTTATTTTTGTGGAATTTAAATATTTCCACCTTCTTTTCCCTGATATCATTTTTCACCTCCTCCAGGTATTCCCGAAGTTGGCGAACTCTCTCTTCAAACTCATTTTCTTCACCTACACTGTCCTTACCTATGACCGTATCCACCCTAGCAGCGGCTTCTCTACTAGTACTAGGTCTAACGCCTTCTTCAACGACAGTTGACTTACTAGTATCTACATTGCCTTTATCTTTTATCCTTTTAATTATTACTTGCCCCTCATCAACTCTCCTACTATTAAAGTAATCGTGATCGACTAGTCCAATCTTTAATAGAATGCTATGATTTCCTAACCACTGGGTTTGGATTTCATCTACCTCCTTTAAAATCTCCTTATTTATCTTGCTAGCATCTAAACCTTCCAAAAACCTCAATCTTTCCATCAATTTGGACTGCTTCGTAAGCAATGCAATTGTTTTTTCTGACATCATTATGACCAAATTAGCTCTTATTTGATATATATATATAAATAGAAACAAATATAAATCTTATTTTATCTTATCTGTTGCTGCTGCTGCTACTGCTGTTGCTTCTATTGCTGGTGTTGCTGTAGATGCCTCTATTGCTGGTGTTGTTGCTGTTGCTGCTGCTGCTGCTCTTGCCTTCGTCCTTCCTTCTTGATGGGTGATGATAAGGGGCTTCGTCTTTGTGCCCACGTCTCTCGGTCTTTTCACTGCCACTGCCAAGAGTATACGCCTATACGTATTACGGTCACTGGGCTCTTCCACTGGGCACTTCCACTGGGTACTTCCACAGGGTATTTTGACAATGTTCCTGCCACTGGCAATATTGATTGGAACTGTCTATTATATTCTTCTTCTTCTGTCTCTTTATTTTCTGCTACTTTCACTTTCGTAGCCACTCACACTGGAATTTTAAACCGAGTCGCGAGCTACGATTTTTTTACGGACTTTCCTTTTTTCGCGAGTTCGATATATTGGCTTCGAACACGCCACACCAAATTTTGCCGACACGAATTTCTGCAATTGCTCCACAGCAAACTGCCTTTTAAACACGGACGCACTTTTTTTTTTTGAATTAAATATTTTTTAGATATTTTCAGTTATACTCCGTTTCTTACCACTGGTGGGGGAAAACAGGAGTTTTTTATTTTGCTACCTTTAGCTGGTCTTAGCATATAACGTAGCTAGATCGCAGACTTTAAGGAGCTGGTCAACCTCTTTGTCTCTTACCACTGGTGGGGGAAAACAACAGAGTCTTTACTCGAAGGACCAAAATGAATTGGATCTCCGAGGAGCTCGAAGGACCAAATGAATAGGGCTTCCGAGGAGAAGAAATAATTAACCCGATCTTCATTTGTTGAATTCACAATCTGAACTGATTTTATTTACTAAAATATTTGTAGGGACAGGTCTTAGAGTCTAGGGGGTCACATATTTGGTGGTGGAATCTTAGTTCTAAAACGCATGCATGAATTCCACCAAACGGATGGTTTGGGGTGAGATCTATTTTAATCTAAGCCTGCGTTGGCCGTTAGATGCCTAGCTGAATGCTTCGGCTAAAAATACACATATTCTCGGCATGTGAGCTAGGCTGGATTTGAATTGTACGTTACTTATTTATTCTTTTAAATGTGAATATTCAAATGTATTGTTTTATACCGCTAACAATTACGGTGTTTATTCTTAAACACTACTTTTAACAGCATTTTGTGAGGGGGAAGTCCAGACGGGTTCAAAGAATTAAGAAATTCTGTAGGAAAATGAACAGCTTCTTCTAAATCGAGAACAGTATCGACCGAGTAGTATATTTGCGTCGGCGCATCAATCTTTGAATGAATCAAGTTATTTATATTGTCTACTTCTTCGTTAGTTGGAGACAAAATCGCTCTTTCTTTAAACCAAGATATAGTCTTACAACATATGTTATCAATGTCGGGATAGACATTGTCGACCAACTCTTGGATGTTGTCTTTCAAAACACAAAGGTTTTCTAGGTTTATCTTTCCATCACTTTGTGTTAACTCTCCATTGCCAACTTTTAGCAGCATCTCTGGAAAAAGCCTGTTCCCACGTGAAGTTAACGAAACCCTCATATTAATTTTAAGCTCTAATTTATTAACGTGTGGCCAAAGGTAAGATCGCTTTAGGGAAGCATTTATTTCGTCCGCACGTGTTCCTCGAGTCACAACTGGTAGGATTTGACGAAAGTCTCCTGAGAACAGAATCGTACATCCACCCATAGGTGAATTATTGCTGCGCAAATCGCGTATTGTCCTATCCAGTGCTTCCACAGACGTTTTATTTGACATAGTAGCTTCGTCCCAGACTATTAATGAGCAGTCACGCATCAATTTTCCTGTATTGCTCTGTTTAGAAACACTACAGACGCTGTTATTATCATCGGTGGCGATTTTCAGCGGAAGCTTGAATGTAGAGTGTGCGGTTCGGCCTCCTTCCAAAAGCGTAGCCGCTATGCCAGACGACGCGACAGCTAATGCAATTTTTCCTTTATTGTTGTTTAATCGTGGCTCATCTTGAGCTATATTTTGTAAAAGTATCGTTTGATCGTATGATGTTTCTCTTGTGTATTCGGCACTATTCGTTGATTCTGAGTTAGTATTATTAGCAGGCATCGGTAACCCAAAATACTTGATCGATTTACCCGAAAGTAATTGCACTACTTTATTCAATTCATATAATGCTTCGTCAAATATGCTTTGATCATATTGTACGTCATCCGAGTTTAACACTCGCCGTCGACGTATCAAATGGCCATACTTTCTTGAAATTCATTCCACAGATTAACAGAATCAGTTACCTGACAAAACGCTACTATGATGGCAAATAAATATTTTAGTGATGTAGCTGAACTGCAAGTAGCTGCTTCCGATAATGTGTTTTCCCAGTGAGAATGCTGCTTGATAAGTATTGTAAACAACACCTTGTACAGTTCTTAGGTGTGCAAAGGATGTCGGGCCTTTTACAATATGCAGTAACATTCTCAGATGAAAGCATTCGCTGTTGTTGGGATGAATCACATAGACTCTGCCAAGAGCATCCGTTTTTTTTACTCCGGGGAAACCATCGACCGCAGTACCTTGTTTTCGCCGTTGAAAGGTTTTAGAATTACTCTGGTTCCATGTATAGTAACATGGAACTCTGTCATATGTTAGTGTTTTCGCGAAATCATCTTGAGCACATAACTTGAAGAATGCGGTTAATGTTGTGTCCCGCGGGTTATTAACAACTTCTTGTATATTGTTCTCAGTGAAATATACTCTTTGTCCGTTTTCTAAATGAACTGCTAGGTGGACAATTGTGGGAGCCCGGTCGTGCACTTCGAATGATAAAATCCTCCATACAGCTTCGGAGCTGCAGATGTAACGTCCAGACTGATATTTTTCCACTTCATTTGATGATTGCATGCTGAAAGTGGCTTGGTCGCTACCTTTATTAATGTATTTAGTAACCTATTGGATTGACTTTATTGAACTGCACAACTCGACGTCGATGTGCGCATCAAAAATTTTCAAAAGAAGCGGATTATATGCAACGATCCATCGGTTATCAATATCGTGGTTTCGAAAGGTGGCACTTTGCCCACCCTGTTCTGGCGATCGTCGACGATATTTGGGATATCCATCATCGCTGGTAGACGTTTGAGTTTGGAACGACTTCGGAAATTTTTTGCTGCATTTGGAATCTCGCATGCATGGAGAGTTTGGGTTTAAAGTCCCGCACGGGCCGTGTACCATGTTTTTCTTTACGATTTCGAACAGTTCAGGATCTTCTTCTTTGTCCGGTAATTCAGCGGAAATGACGTTGTCAATTTGATTTGGTTTAATTTTGTTTACTAACCACACCAGCAGATGTACATGTGGCAGACCACGTTTCTGCCATTCTATTGTGTACATGTGACAGCGTGGCGAACCGAAAATATGAGACTTGTTAATGAGGTGCAGGAGTTTGTGTACTTTTAAATGGAAGACTCTGTTAACTATATCGTATCTGTCTTGTGGAGTTAAGTTGGGGTTAATGTTTTCTTTGATTTCTGGCCAATTTGGGTTACATGTTGCTGTTATAAATAAATCAGGTTTACCGTAATGTCTGACGTAAGTCATTGCGTCCTGCGATTTTTCATGTAAATATCGAGGTCCACCTGTGAATGATGAAGGCAGTATAACCAACTGTCCAATACCGTTGCTGTGTTCATTCGCCTGTAAAGCATCCTGAAGATGAATATAATTTTCAGCTCTCAATTTAGTTTGATTGTTACGGATGTAGGCCAATCTCTCGGATTCAATTTTCGCATATTGATCGACTAAATATTGATTTGTTAACATTCCATATCTAAGCAAGGAATTGAAATTGTTTCGTCTTGTCATTATCCGGTAGCAATAGTAGTTCATACATGACACTGTTTTACGCAGAGTTAGTCCACTGATTGGGTCAACTTGAGAAGCATTAATGGCATAACCATCTTCTCCACGGCATAACATCAAAGGATATTGCAAGCTGTCATAAGATCTGTGTAACTCTGAAATTTTTTGCAAATTATCATCACGACTATGCAACACAATATCTCTTTTGTCAAATTGCTGTCCGGCTATCACCACTGCTACTTCACTCGTGGAAGGCGCATTATATCGTCCTCTGTGTTCTCCGATAGGTACTTTATTTGCATGGATTACGACATTAAAGTCGGGAGTACTTGCTGGAACACTCTCTATCGCAGTTTTAAAAGACTGTATGTAGCGATTATGCGAATGTAACATATCTTGGAGAGATCTAATCAAATCTCTATCAATTGGCTGTGTGACACTTGAATACCGCGTTGATGCTTGTGCGTCTGGATCTGCAATAAAATAAATTTGCAGAAATTTGTGATCATCGGGTCGAAGTGGTAGCAAGCTCCCTGCTAAGTGATACACTTGCCCTTGAATTTTAAATGTAGGCATGAAACCCCGCTCAACGACTTGATTACTCTTGAAAGAGGTCATTTGAAATGCGTTATTATAACGGCGTATATTGCGCATGAATTGTTTGGATTTCGGATCGTCACCCGTAAGTAGAGAGTGAAGTGGTTCAGGTGGAGGTAGAATTTCTTCTAATTTTATTTTTCCTTGCAAGCAACACATGCCTTTCGATTCGTCCTTGAATTTCAATGCCGAGCAATGTTCACACACTAATGACATGGTACCAATTGATACTATACGATCGTCTTTGTAAGGAATCGAAGGATCGTAATTCATGGCAGAATTTTCTTTGTTTACCCATGAATTAGTTACTCTGGCTCTCTGTATTCGATGTCTGCCTCGAACCTGGATACGGCGAGCCTCACGCTCTAGAGACAATTCTCTGGCTCTCTGAAATATATGTCTATCTCGATTCTGGTTACGGCGAGCCTCACGCTCTACGGAGGATTCTCTTTCTCTCTCAGCTCTATTTCTAGCCCGAAGCTGGCTGAGTCGGGCCTCACGCTCTACTGAAGATTCACTCTCTCTCTCAGCTCTGTTTCTATCCCGAAGCTGGCTGATGCGAGCATCACGTTCCGCTGACGTTTCTTCATCTCTTGCTGAACGTGTTCTTCTGGCATTCACTGTACTACGACCTATGTTCGAACGACGACGTCTTCCTGACATGATTTTACAAAACCAAAATAATAAACTCAACAACCAAAAATACCTATTCTATTCGGTTCTTTTTTGAACTTTAATACCTTAACTACTACGGTTCTCAAAATATTTAAAAAATGTGTTTATTTACGACTTCTTGAAATTATCAATGGTTCTCTAATTTATTAAGCATGTTATTGTACACAAAAACCTTCCTCTTGAATCACTCTATCTATTAAAAAAAACCGCATCCAAATCCGTTGTGTAGTTTTAAAGATCTAAGCATACATACATACAGACAGACACAGAAAGCGACTTTGCTTTATACTATATATATTTAATTGTCAAAGAGAAACCAACCACACTTATAAAAGTCAAAGTCTTTCATCCGCGCACCTTTATTGCATACCACTTCCCACCCCTCCCCCTCCTTCTCTCAGCACCTCTTTGATTCCGCTCTCCTTCTCTATTTAGATGTTGCTCCCCTTCCCTCCTCTTCTGTCTTGGTTTCCGATCACGTTCAGCAGCTTTAGTTGATTTATATCTTTCTCTTTTTTTCTCCTCCCGTCCTCTTCTCTCTGGTTCTCTTCCCTCTTCTTTCTTTGGTTCGAGTTTTGCACGTTGTCACATAAATTATTTCATTCGGTGTTGTGTGTGTGATGTATGTGTGTGTTTTTCTTTTTCATTTATATATTTGTATGTTTTTTTTTCTTCTTTGGTGCAAAAATTTTCATGTGATTAGTGGTCGTTGCTAATGTGGCAATGCTGTTAAATATCACGCACCATATATCATCATGTAATAAATACCAAAAACCCACACACACGGCACACACACACACACACAACATCATACACCACATCACATATATCGCATCATGGCAATGTGCACGCCATTCCACCCAATTCCACCTCACACCGCATAGACGACGACTACGACGACGCCCATTTAGCCATCTCCTCCATCAGAGTGGTATTTGGTCAAAGCTTAGGGGGAGTAGATGGGAGGTGGGGATTAGTGCAAAAATATCTACACCCTTACTAACCTAAAATTATATTATTATGATATATGTATGTATGTAGGTCCCCGTCCCCCGTTGTAAATGTTTCATCACAAATTCAAACATCAATTTAAATTGGTTTTTAATTGCTGTCGTATAAAGTAGAGCAAGCGGCAATAATAACAACAATTTATAGTATACTAACTAACTTATTATTTAAACCTATTAGCCAAAAGGTACCCCTATCCGCCAACCCTCCCCATCCTATAATAGCATAATACTCAATCAATCTTCTAGTGAACTGTCAAAGGTCTATCGTCTCTCTCTCTTTCTATCACTCTGTTCCCATCTGTTAGTATGATGGAATGCTAGATCTCTCCAAGGGGAGAGAGGGAATCAATTGAAACTTTTACTAAATATATTTTTCAATACGCGATTTGCGCAGCAATAATTCACCTATGGGTGGATGTACTATTCTGTTCTCAGGAGACTTTCGTCAAATCCTACCAGTTGTGACTCGAGGAACACGTGCGGACGAAATAAATGCTTCGCTAAAGCGATCTCACCTTTGGCCACACGTCAATAAATAAGAGCTTAAAACTAATATGAGGGTTTCATTAACTTTACGTGGGAACAGGCTTTTTCCAGAGATGCTGCTAAAAGTTGGCAATGGAGAGTTAACACAAAGTGATGGAAAGATAAACCTAGAAAACCTTTGTGTTTTGAAAGACAACATCCAAGAGTTGGTCGACAATGTCTATCCCGACATTTTTTTTTTTTTTTTAACGTTTTATTTGTTTGTTGGATCTCTTATATAAGCTTACTAGCTTTTGCCCGCGGCTTCGCACGCGTTAAACTTGTAGTAAAAGAATTTTAATTCTTTCCCTGTACTGTGAAGATTTCCTACTATCTTTGGGATATCTAAATTCATAAACTACATTTTTACTTTTTTTTTTTCATTTTTACTTATTTATTTTTTAGATTTTCCCTTTTTATTTTACTTTTACATTTAATATACTACAGGATCTCTCTATATACAACGTTCACAGCTTTCTTGTCATTAGACAATACAAACATGTTTTCCTTAGAGATTACTCTTGAAAGAGCGACATACAATTGGCCGTGTGAAAAACACTCAACGCTCAAATCTAAACCCGCAACGTTGAAGGTTTGACCCAGCGATTTATTTATGGTCATTGCAAAAGATGTCTTTACCGGAAACTGTAGGCGTTTAAATTGGAACGGTAAATCCGATGGTATCAGAGGAATTCGTGGAATCAATACAACTTCCCCAGTACCACATCCTGTGAGTATTGTGCACTCTATTATGAAAGTTTTCAGTGATTTTACCAACAAACGCGTACCATTGCAAAGTTTAGGTGGATTCAGGTTTCTTAATAAAATAACAGGACAACCTACTTTTAACAGCATTTTGTGAGGGAAGTCCAGACGGGTTCAAAGAATTAAGAAATTCTGTAGGAAAATGAACAGCTTCTTCTAAATCGAGAACAGTATCGACCGAGTAGTATATTTGCGTCGGCGCATCAATCTTTGAATGAATCAAGTTATTTATATTGTCTACTTCTTCGTTAGTTGGAGACAAAATCGCTCTTTCTTTAAACCAAGATATAGTCTTACAACATATGTTATCAATGTCGGGATAGACATTGTCGACCAACTCTTGGATGTTGTCTTTCAAAACACAAAGGTTTTCTAGGTTTATCTTTCCATCACTTTGTGTTAACTCTCCATTGCCAACTTTTAGCAGCATCTCTGGAAAAAGCCTGTTCCCACGTGAAGTTAACGAAACCCTCATATTAATTTTAGGCTCTAATTTATTGACGTGTGGCCAAAGGTAAGATCGCTTCAGGGAAGCATTTATTTCGTCCGCACGTGTTCCTCGAGTCACAACTGGTAGGATTTGACGAAAGTCTCCTGAGAACAGAATCGTACATCCACCCATAGGTGAATTATTGCTGCGCAAATCGCGTATTGTCCTATCCAGTGCTTCCACAGACGTTTTATTTGACATAGTAGCTTCGTCCCAGACTATTAATGAGCAGTCACGCATCAATTTTTCTGTATTGCTCTGTTTAGAAACACTACAGACGCTGTTATTATCATCGGTGGCGATTTTCAGCGGAAGCTTGAATGTAGAGTGTGCGGTTCGGCCTCCTTCCAAAAGCGTAGCCGCTATGCCAGACGACGCGACAGCTAATGCAATTTTTCCTTTAGGTCTCATTTTTCTTGCAAGCAGATTGATTAAAAATGTTTTTCCTGTACCTCCTGGGGTATCAAGGAAAAACATTCTCCCTTCATTGTTATCAATTGAGGATAGTAATGTAGTGAATACATTTTTCTGATCGTTGTTTAATCGTGGCTCATCTTGAGCTATATTTTGTAAAAGTATCGTTTGATCGTATGATGTTTCTCTTGTGTATTCGGCACTATTCGTTGATTCTGAGTTAGTATTATTAGCAGGCATCGGTAACCCAAAATCCTTGATCGATTTACCCGAAAGTAATTGCACTACTTTGTTCAATTCATATAATGCTTCGTCAAATATGCTTTGATCATATTGTACGTCATCCGAGTTTAACACTCGCCGTCGACGTATCAAATGGCCATACTTTCTTGAAATTTATTCCACAGATTAACAGAATCAGTTACCTGACAAAACGCTACTATGATGGCAAATAAATATTTTAGTGATGTAGCTGAACTGCAAGTAGCTGCTTCCGATAATGTGTTTTCCCAGTGAGAATCGTTTTCCAAAAGCCCCAGAGCTTTGCATGCTGCTTGATAAGTATTGTAAACAACACCTTGTACAGTTCTTAGGTGTGCAAAGGATGTCGGGCCTTTTACAATATGCAGTAACATTCTCAGATGAAAGCATTCGCTGTTGTTGGGATGAATCACATAGACTCTGCCAAGAGCATCCGTTTTTTTTACTCCGGGGAAACCATCGACCGCAGTACCTTGTTTTCGCCGTTGAAAGGTTTTAGAATTACTCTGGTTCCATGTATAGTAACATGGAACTCTGTCATATGTTAGTGTTTTCGCGAAATCATCTTGAGCACATAACTTGAAGAATGCGGTTAATGTTGTGTCCCGCGGGTTATTAACAACTTCTTGTATATTGTTCTCAGTGAAATATACTCTTTGTCCATTTTCTAAATGAACTGCTAGGTGGACAATTGTGGGAGCCCGGTCGTGCACTTCGAATGATAAAATCCTCCATACAGCTTCGGAGCTGCAGATGTAACGTCCAGACTGATATTTTTCCACTTCATTTGATGATTGTATGCTGAAAGTGGCTTGGTCGCTACCTTTATTAATGTATTTAGTAACGTATTGGATTGACTTTATTGAACTGCACAACTCGACGTTGATGTGCGCATCAAAAATTTTCAAAAGAAGCGGATTATATGCAACGATCCATCGGTTATCAATATCGTGGTTTCGAAAGGTGGCACTTTGCCCACCCTGTTCTGGCGATCGTCGACGATATTTGGGATATCCATCATCGCTGGTAGACGTTTGAGTTTGGAACGACTTCGGAAATTTTTTGCTGCATTTGGAATCTCGCATGCATGGAGAGTTTGGGTTTAAAGTCCCGCACGGGCCGTGTACCATGTTTTTCTTTACGATTTCGAACAGTTCAGGATCTTCTTCTTTGTCCGGTAATTCAGCTGAAATGACGTAGTCAATTTGATTTGGTTTAATTTTGTTTACTAACCACACCAGCAGATGTACATGTGGCAGACCACGTTTCTGCCATTCTATTGTGTACATGTGACAGCGTGGCGAACCGAAAATATGAGACTTGTTAATGAGGTGCAGGAGTTTGTGTACTTTTAAATGGAAGACTCTGTTAACTATATCGTATCTGTCTTGTGGAGTTAAGTTGGGGTTAATGTTTTCTTTGATTTCTGGCCAATTTGGGTTACATGTTGCTGTTATAAATAAATCAGGTTTACCGTAATGTCTGACGTAAGTCATTGCGTCCTGCGATTTTTCATGTAAATATCGAGGTCCACCTGTGAATGATGAAGGTAGTATAACCAACTGTCCAATACCGTTGCTGTGTTCATTCGCCTGTAAAGCATCCTGAAGATGAACATAATTTTCAGCTCTCAATTTAGTTTGATTGTTACGGATGTAGGCCAATCTCTCGGATTCAATTTTCGCATATTGATCGACTAAATATTGATTTGTTAACATTCCATATCTAAGCAAGGAATTGAAATTGTTTCGTCTTGTCATTATCCGGTAGCAATAGTAGTTCATACATGACACTGTTTTACGCAGAGTTAGTCCACTGATTGGGTCAACTTGAGAAGCATTAATGGCATAACCATCTTCTCCACGGCATAACATCAAAGGATATTGCAAGCTGTCATAAGATCTGTGTAACTCTGAAATTTTTTGCAAATTATCATCACGACTATGCAACACAATATCTCTTTTGTCAAATTGCTGTCCGGCTATCACCACTGCTACTTCACTCGTGAAAGGCGCATTATATCGTCCTCTGTGTTCTCCGACAGGTACTTTATTTGCATGGATTACGACATTAAAGTCGGGAGTACTTGCTGGAACACTCTCTATCGCAGTTTTAAAAGACTGTATGTAGCGATTATGCGAATGTAACATATCTTGGAGAGATCTAATCAAATCTCTATCAATTGGCTGTGTGACACTTGAATACCGCGTTGATGCTTGTGCGTCTGGATCTGCAATAAAATAAATTTGCAGAAATTTGTGATCATCGGGTCGAAGTGGTAGCAAGCTCCCTGCTAAGTGATACACTTGCCCTTGAATTTTAAATGTAGGCATGAAACCCCGCTCAACGACTTGATTACTCTTGAAAGAGGTCATTTGAAATGCGTTATTATAACGGCGTATATTGCGCATGAATTGTTTGGATTTCGGATCGTCACCCGTAAGTAGAGAGTGAAGTGGTTCAGGTGGAGGTAGAATTTCTTCTAATTTTATTTTTCCTTGCAAGCAACACATGCCTTTCGATTCGTCCTTGAATTTCAATGCCGAGCAATGTTCACACACTAATGACATGGTACCAATTGATACTATACGATCGTCTTTGTAAGGAATCGAAGGATCGTAATTCATGGCAGAATTTTCTTTGTTTACCCATGAATTAGTTACTCTGGCTCTCTGTATTCGATGTCTGCCTCGATCCTGGATACGGCGAGCCTCACGCTCTAGAGACAATTCTCTGGCTCTCTGAAATATATGTCTATCTCGATTCTGGTTGCGGCGAGCCTCACGCTCTACGGAGGATTCTCTTTCTCTCTCAGCTCTATTTCTAGCCCGAAGCTGGCTGAGTCGGGCCTCACGCTCTACTGAAGATTCACTCTCTCTCTCAGCTCTGTTTCTATCCCGAAGCTGGCTGATGCGAGCATCACGTTCCGCTGACGTTTCTTCATCTCTTGCTGAACGTGTTCTTCTGGCATTCACTGTACTACGACCTATGTTCGAACGACGACGTCTTCCTGACATGATTTTACAAAACCAAAATAATAAACTCAACAACCAAAAATACTTATTCTATTCGGTTCTTTTTTGAACTTTAATACCTTAACTACTACGGTTCTCAAAATATTTAAAAAATGTGTTTATTTACGACTTCTTGAAATTATCAATGGTTCTCTAATTTATTAAGCATGTTATTGTACACAAAAACCTTCCTCTTGAATCACTCTATCTATTAAAAAAAACCGCATCCAAATCCGTTGTGTAGTTTTAAAGATCTAAGCATACATACATACAGACAGACACAGAAAGCGACTTTGCTTTATACTATATATATTTAATTGTCAAAGAGAAACCAACCACACTTATAAAAGTCAAAGTCTTTCATCCGCGCACCTTTATTGCATACCACTTCCCACCCCTCCCCCTCCTTCTCTCAGCACCTCTTTGATTCCGCTCTCCTTCTCTATTTAGATGTTGCTCCCCTTCCCTCCTCTTCTGTCTTGGTTTCCGATCACGTTCAGCAGCTTTAGTTGATTTATATCTTTCTCTTTTTTTCTCCTCCCGTCCTCTTCTCTCTGGTTCTCTTCCCTCTTCTTTCTTTGGTTCGAGTTTTGCACGTTGTCACATAAATTATTTCATTCGGTGTTGTGTGTGTGATGTATGTGTGTGTTTTTCTTTTTCATTTATATATTTGTATGTTTTTTTTCTTCTTTGGTGCAAAAATTTTCATGTGATTAGTGGTCGTTGCTAATGTGGCAATGCTGTTAAATATCACGCACCATATATCATCATGTAATAAATACCAAAAACCCACACACACGGCACACACACACACACACAACATCATACACCACATCACATATATCGCATCATGGCAATGTGCACGCCATTCCACCCAATTCCACCTCACACCGCATAGACGACGACTACGACGACGCCCATTTAGCCATCTCCTCCATCAGAGTGGTATTTGGTCAAAGCTTAGGGGGAGTAGATGGGAGGTGGGGGATTAGTGCAAAAATATCTACACCCTTACTAACCTAAAATTATATTATTATGATATATGTATGTATGTAGGTCCCCGTCCCCCGTTGTAAATGTTTCATCACAAATTCAAACATCAATTTAAATTGGTTTTTAATTGCTGTCGTATAAAGTAGAGCAAGCGGCAATAATAACAACAATTTATAGTATACTAACTAACTTATTATTTAAACCTATTAGCCAAAAGGTACCCCTATCCGCCAACCCTCCCCATCCTATAATAGCATAATACTCAATCAATCTTCTAGTGAACTGTCAAAGGTCTATCGTCTCTCTCTCTTTCTATCACTCTGTTCCCATCTGTTAGTATGATGGAATGCTAGATCTCTCCAAGGGGAGAGAGGGAATCAATTGAAACTTTTACTAAATATATTTTTCAATACGCGATTTGCGCAGCAATAATTCACCTATGGGTGGATGTACTATTCTGTTCTCAGGAGACTTTCGTCAAATCCTACCAGTTGTGACTCGAGGAACACGTGCGGACGAAATAAATGCTTCGCTAAAGCGATCTCACCTTTGGCCACACGTCAATAAATAAGAGCTTAAAACTAATATGAGGGTTTCATTAACTTTACGTGGGAACAGGCTTTTTCCAGAGATGCTGCTAAAAGTTGGCAATGGAGAGTTAACACAAAGTGATGGAAAGATAAACCTAGAAAACCTTTGTGTTTTGAAAGACAACATCCAAGAGTTGGTCGACAATGTCTATCCCGACATTTTTTTTTTTTTTTTTAACGTTTTATTTGTTTGTTGGATCTCTTATATAAGCTTACTAGCTTTTGCCCGCGGCTTCGCACGCGTTAAACTTGTAGTAAAAGAATTTTAATTCTTTCCCTGTACTGTGAAGATTTCCTACTATCTTTGGGATATCTAAATTCATAAACTACATTTTTACTTTTTTTTTTCATTTTTACTTATTTATTTTTTAGATTGTCCCTTTTTATTTTACTTTTACATTTAATATACTACAGGATCTCTCTATATACAACGTTCACAGCTTTCTTGTCATTAGACAATACAAACATGTTTTCCTTAGAGATTACTCTTGAAAGAGCGACATACAATTGGCCGTGTGAAAAACACTCAACGCTCAAATCTAAACCCGCAACGTTGAAGGTTTGACCCTGCGATTTATTTATGGTCATTGCAAAACATGTCTTTACCGGAAACTGTAGGCGTTTAAATTGGAACGGTAAATCCGATGGTATCAGAGGAATTCGTGGAATCAATACAACTTCCCCAGTACCACATCCTGTGAGTATTGTGCACTCTATTATGAAAGTTTTCAGTGATTTTACTAACAAACGCGTACCATTGCAAAGTTTAGGTGGATTCAGGTTTCTTAATAAAATAACAGGACAACCTACTTTTAACAGCATTTTGTGAGGGGGAAGTCCAGACGGGTTCAAAGAATTAAGAAATTCTGTAGGAAAATGAACAGCTTCTTCTAAATCGAGAACAGTATCGACCGAGTAGTATATTTGCGTCGGCGCATCAATCTTTGAATGAATCAAGTTATTTATATTGTCTACTTCTTCGTTAGTTGGAGACAAAATCGCTCTTTCTTTAAACCAAGATATAGTCTTACAACATATGTTATCAATGTCGGGATAGACATTGTCGACCAACTCTTGGATGTTGTCTTTCAAAACACAAAGGTTTTCTAGGTTTATCTTTCCATCACTTTGTGTTAACTCTCCATTGCCAACTTTTAGCAGCATCTCTGGAAAAAGCCTGTTCCCACGTGAAGTTAACGAAACCCTCATATTAATTTTAAGCTCTAATTTATTGACGTGTGGCCAAAGGTAAGATCGCTTTAGGGAAGCATTTATTTCGTCCGCACGTGTTCCTCGAGTCACAACTGGTAGGATTTGACGAAAGTCTCCTGAGAACAGAATCGTACATCCACCCATAGGTGAATTATTGCTGCGCAAATCGCGTATTGTCCTATCCAGTGCTTCCACAGACGTTTTATTTGACATAGTAGCTTCGTCCCAGACTATTAATGAGCAGTCACGCATCAATTTTCCTGTATTGCTCTGTTTAGAAACACTACAGACGTTATTATCATCGGTGGCGATTTTCAGCGGAAGCTTGAATGTAGAGTGTGCGGTTCGGCCTCCTTCCAAAAGCGTAGCCGCTATGCCAGACGACGCGACAGCTAATGCAATTTTTCCTTTAGGTCTCACTTTTCTTAAAAGCAGATTGATTAAAAATGTTTTTCCTGTACCTCCTGGGGTATCAAGGAAAAACATTCTCCCTTCATTGTTATCAATTGAGGATAGTAATGTAGTGAATACATTTTTCTGATCGTTGTTTAATCGTGGCTCATCTTGAGCTATATTTTGTAAAAGTATCGTTTGATCGTATTATGTTTCTCTTGTGTATTCGGCACTATTCGTTGATTCTGAGTTAGTATTATTAGCAGGCATCGGTAACCCAAAATCCTTGATCGATTTACCCGAAAGTAATTGCACTACTTTGTTCAATTCATATAATGCTTCGTCAAATATGCTTTGATCATATTGTACGTCATCCGAGTTTAACACTCGCCGTCAACGTATCAAAATATCAATGGCCATACTTTCTTGAAATTTATTCCACAGATTAACAGAATCAGTTACCTGACAAAACGCTACTATGATGGCAAATAAATATTTTAGTGATGTAGCTGAACTGCAAGTAGCTGCTTCCGATAATGTGTTTTCCCAGTGAGAATCGTTTTCCAAAAGCCCCAGAGCTTTGCATGCTGCTTGATAAGTATTGTAAACAACACCTTGTACAGTTCTTAGGTGTGCAAAGGATGTCGGGCCTTTTACAATATGCAGTAACATTCTCAGATGAAAGCATTCGCTGTTGTTGGGATGAATCACATAGACTCTGCCAAGAGCATCCGTTTTTTTTACTCCGGGGAAACCATCGACCGCAGTACCTTGTTTTCGCCGTTGAAAGGTTTTAGAATTACTCTGGTTGCATGTATAGTAACATGGAACTCTGTCATATGTTAGTGTTTTCGCGAAATCATCTTGAGCACATAACTTGAAGAATGCGGTTAATGTTGTGTCCCGCGGGTTATTAACAACATCTTGTATATTGTTCTCAGTGAAATATACTCTTTGTCCGTTTTCTAAATGAACTGCTAGGTGGACAATTGTGGGAGCCCGGTCGTGCACTTCGAATGATAAAATCCTCCATACAGCTTCGGAGCTGCAGATGTAACGTCCAGACTGATATTTTTCCACTTCATTTGATGATTGTATGCTGAAAGTGGCTTGGTCGCTACCTTTATTAATGTATTTAGTAACGTATTGGATTGACTTTATTGAACTGCACAACTCGACGTCGATGTGCGCATCAAAAATTTTCAAAAGAAGCGGATTATATGCAACGATCCATCGGTTATCAATATCGTGGTTTCGAAAGGTGGCACTTTGCCCACCCTGTTCTGGCGATCGTCGACGATATTTGGGATATCCATCATCGCTGGTAGACGTTTGAGTTTGGAACGACTTCGGAAATTTTTTGCTGCATTTGGAATCTCGCATGCATGGAGAGTTTGGGTTTAAAAGTCCCGCACGGGCCGTGTACCATGTTTTTCTTTACGATTTCGAACAGTTCAGGATCTTCTTCTTTGTCCGGTAATTCAGCTGAAATGACGTAGTCAATTTGATTTGGTTTAATTTTGTTTACTAACCACACCAGCAGATGTACATGTGGCAGACCACGTTTCTGCCATTCTATTGTGTACATGTGACAGCGTGGCGAACCGAAAATATGAGACTTGTTAATGAGGTGCAGGAGTTTGTGTACTTTTAAATAGAAGACTCTGTTAACTATATCGTATCTGTCTTGTGGAGTTAAGTTGGGGTTAATGTTTTCTTTGATTTCTGGCCAATTTGGGTTACATGTTGCTGTTATAAATAAATCAGGTTTACCGTAATGTCTGACGTAAGTCATTGCGTCCTGCGATTTTTCATGTAAATATCGAGGTCCACCTGTGAATGATGAAGGTAGTATAACCAACTGTCCAATACCGTTGCTGTGTTCATTCGCCTGTAAAGCATCCTGAAGATGAACATAATTTTCAGCTCTCAATTTAGTTTGATTGTTACGGATGTAGGCCAATCTCTCGGATTCAATTTTCGCATATTGATCGACTAAATATTGATTTGTTAACATTCCATACCTAAGCAAGGAATTGAAGTTGTTTCGTCTTGTCATTATCCGGTAGCAATAGTAGTTCATACATGACACTGTTTTACGCAGAGTTAGTCCACTGATTGGGTCAACTTGAGAAACATTAATGGCATAACCATCTTCTCCACGGCATAACATCAAAGGATATTGCAAGCTGTCATAAGATCTGTGTAACTCTGAAATTTTTTGCAAATTATCATCACGACTATGCAACACAATATCTCTTTTGTCAAATTGCTGTCCGGCTATCACCACTGCTACTTCACTCGTGGAAGGCGCATTATATCGTCCTCTGTGTTCTCCGACAGGAACTTTATTTGCATGGATTACGACATTAAAGTCGGGAGTACTTGCTGGAACACTCTCTATCGCAGTTTTAAAAGACTGTATGTAGCGATTATGCGAATGTAACATATCTTGGAGAGATCTAATCAAATCTCTATCAATTGGCTGTGCGACACTTGAATACCGCGTTGATGCTTGTGCGTCTGGATCTGCAATAAAATAAATTTGCAGAAATTTGTGATCATCGGGTCGAAGTGGTAGCAAGCTCCCTGCTAAGTGATACACTTGCCCTTGAATTTTAAATGTAGGCATGAAACCCCGCTCAACGACTTGATTACTCTTGAAAGAGGTCATTTGAAATGCGTTATTATAACGGCGTATATTGCGCATGAATTGTTTGGATTTCGGATCGTCACCCGTAAGTAGAGAGTGAAGTGGTTCAGGTGGAGGTAGAATTTCTTCTATTGATTCTACTGTGTATGGTCCTATGTACTTAGGTTCTAACTTATGGCACGTTTCATTTCTTTGTGAAACCTAATCTCCTATTTCTAGTTCAAAATTATTTATTTTCCTATCATAGAATTCCTTATTTTTAGCCTTATGCTCTTCTATCATAAGCCTGGCCCTTTTACAGGCCTCTTCTAATCTAAACTTAGCTTCTCTAGCATAATCTTCTACGTTATATAAGCGTTAAATATTAATGATAGATTGGTAATTGTTAAATGTTTTGGTAAATTGCTTTGTTTGCCAAAAACTAGCACATACGTGTTAACACAATATGTAAAATATTGGAGCCAAACATTCCAGTCAGTTTTATCAATATTTTTCCAATAGTAGCGTCTTTTTATTTTTATTAAAGTTTTTGTTATGCCATTATGACCACCTTGGATTGGTTAATTTTGATTTTTAGACGAAATTGCTTCTTTTTCTTTTTCATTATTTATTATGGTCACCGGGTTGAGTAGCGCTACTCTTAATGATTTCAATATATCATTGCCCATTTATTTAAAAGGTTATTGTTATCCGAGATAGGGCATCTGCCACGAAATTGTCTTGTCCCTTTAGGTACTCGACTGTGAAATCGACTGAAAGAATACTTCGAGTTCAAGCCGCATGCGTGTCAATTTGGAGCTAGAATTTATAATAGAAAACAAGTATGTTAATAGTCTGTGGTCCGTTTTCATTGTGTGTCGAAAATGTGTGATGGCCCAGCTCGGCTGCTAGCTCTTGTTCCGTTGTGCTGTTGTGATTTTTAGTTCGCATACTTTGTGAGAGTTGGTGGCAACACAATTGGAGATGCCACTGATTTCAGCGTCAGTGACATGGAACCGGGGTCTCACCAGATCGAACATCCTCTTGGATAGGAATGTTCCCTCAGATCCGGTGTCTATCAAGGCGCGTGCGTGGAATTCGGCACCTTGATGTCGTATAATTACCATGGCCGTACCCAGCAAACCTTTACGAGGCGTGGATATTCGGAACTTCTGGAGGCCATGGCTTGGATTTGGGCGCTCAACAGACTCTGCAGGGAGAGCATTTGTTTGTTGTCGCCGAGGATTTATTTTTGGTGGTTGCACACTGGAAGTCGTCACTGTGGAATTGTTAATGCGATGCAAGAGTGTGTGGTGCCGCTCCTGGCATATGCGGCATGAATGAAGACTGGGACACTCTCGCAATTGATGGCCACGTGCAAAGACATAAATTCAGATGTTTAATTGCCGCCACTCGTTCTTGCACGGGCATATCTGCGAATTTTGGACGCGTATCAGATGGTTCTCATTGCCACACAATTGGCAGGAGACCTTATTGACAATGACGGTAGTGGTCAAAGACTGGAATCTAGTCGGAGGCCCAGATTTGCGGACGGCTGCTGGGATTACTTGTAGCGCAGGAGTGGACTTTCGACCTTCCAACATTTCTAGAACGCGATACCGATCTATTAGAAAGTTGTTCAGGTCGGACCAGGATGAAAGGTCAGTCTTGTTTGGGATGGATTGTTCCCATAATGCGATGGTGGCGTTGGGCAGTTTGGATGAACAAAGCGCCATCAAGAAGACGTCCCAGTTGTCTGTGCTAACACCAGATCGCGTGAGCGTGGTTAAGCACCCTTGGATGGTGGTCTGGATATCTTTCATGGCGGCGCAAGTCTCGTGAACGACTGCTGGAAGGTTAAAGAGAATCTTCATCTGGCTGGCAACAAGCTGTCTTTTGTTTTCAAACCGAGCTTGAAGATTCTCCCAAGCCGCATGGAAACCATCATTAGTGAGTGGGAAACTGGAAACAATTGCCTTTGCCTCGCCGCGCGTTTTGGACACCAGATGATACAGCTTTTCAACTGGTGCCAACATCGGATTGTTCACATACAAGGCTGTGAACAGGTCGCGGAACGTGGGCCACTGATTATAGTCGCCCGTGAACACGTCCACCTCACACGGAGGTAGCAGATAGCCAGCATGGACGTGCTGTTCTCGGATTTCGGGGGCGTTCTGGGACGCCGGAGTTGTAGCAGACGACTGGAGTCGCTCTATGCGTTCTCCTAAGGTGCTACCGCACCGTACCTACACCATATATACGTATGCATATTTGGATTGCACCGTCACCAAATTGGTCTTGCTTTCTTCGCTCGCGTCAACCGAAAGGGCTCTGGTACAAGATAAGCACTCGGATTCGACTCTGCTCCACAGGACCTTTGTCTGCTCCAAGTGCATTTTCATCGAAAACAATGGCACATCACCCTCGAGGGAGCCCATTGTGTTGACCTCGAAATCGGTCAGACCGTCACAAGCGGCGAAAAAGTGGTTTACGGACATGTCAGCTGCTTCGGACAGTCGCTGGGACTCATATCACTCAGGGTTATTGTTTTTGATGTGGGAGCGGAAACCGTGACGCATGGAATGGATTGGGAGCTAGAGTCAGAGTGCGCGGGCGAGGGAATGCGACTGCAGACGGATGCTCTTTTGGGCGTAGTGCCAGAAAGGCCTGGTGCAGATTGAGCATTGGAAGAACGCTTGACGGTGTCGGTATTGCGGGATACCTTGGAATTAGAAAGCGGCGTGGATGGCGAGGTGGATCGACGCGGCACTGCTAGACGATCGGTTTTGTGGCTGGCTTTTAGAAGGATCTGTGGGCATAGCTGGATTGGACTAGATCGAGTCACGAAGGATATCGTGTTGGTCAACGAATTTGACCTTAGTGGACTGTATGATATCGAATTTGGAAACCGAACGGATGCGTCGGCAAATCGATGAGTGGAAAAAACAATAAATAAAAATATATATTTTGAAGATGAAATCCCAGAAAAATGAGAATGTGATTTGTGTGGTGACTGTAGTTTATGTGGTCTAGTGGAAACGGACCAAAACCATTAAGCGCTATTTCGATTGCAGCCTTTCGGATTTATTTGTTCAGATGATTTTATTTGCTGCAAGCGGGTCGAAAAGCCGCTAAGATTTGTCCGTGGCTGGAATGCCCTGTGCTTTATATTGCACGGTATTTTATTAGATTTAAGATTTTGGAAAAATTAATTATAAAAATAAAAAACCGGAATATTTTGAATCGATTTCGCTGGAAATACGAAACGGGAAAGGGCGTAAACTTTTTGTGGAAATTTGTCAACAAAATTAAATTTTATTGACGGAACTAATAATTTCCGCACACACGAAATTGTCGAAATTATTAATTCGGAAGTGGAATAAATTTTTTTTTTTTTTTTTAAATATTTATTCTGAATTTTATTTATTTTTACTTGAGAAAGTTAATTTTTATTTTATTAAATGCTGGAGAAGCAACTATCGTGACCGTGATCCAAGTCGTGATTTGCGATCGTCACGGGCCACCACTAATGCACATCAGCTGTGCTGCTTGAGAAATTTAATTTTTATTTTATTTATTGCTGGAGAAGCAACTATCGTGACGGTGATCGAAGTCGTGATTTGTGATCGTCACGGGCCACCACTAATAGATATCAGCTGTGCTGCCAATTGGTGGTTTGTTTATTTTTGGAAATTTGCAATTTGGTAGTAAATTTTGCGCAATGATTTAAAGAATTGATGTGAAAGTGATGTGCAAATGCCGAAAAATTTATAAAGTTGGTGCGGGAAACCAATGAAAACAAATGCCACGGCAGTAGTGTCTTATATACACAAAGTATGTAAATGCCGGTGCACCTGTGTATGTGTTCATATATGGATATACATACATACATACATATGTACATATGCAAGTGTGGGCGCATATGCATTTACCAATGTGTGTTTTAAATAAGAACTTTCGGTTGGATTTCTTTTTTTTTTTTGAGTTTTTGGAACGAAGGGGCACTGGTCGAAATTATGGCCAAGTAAATTACAGGTGAGATTGTTGGTTATCTTGGGCCAAACACGAAAACTAAAGCACTTTTTAATTTCAGCTTGCACTTGCACTCACGTATGCATATGGATATGTATATGTGTATATAATTTTGTCGGTATTGGAAACAATAAAAAATCAAAAGGAATGGATTGGAATTGCTAGGATAAGCTACTAAATCAGGATAGATGAATTAAAGACAATGGAATGTCCACACAAATTAGAGTGAAAAGTCGCTATGGAAAAGAGCGGGAACTTTTCACTACAGGTATGTATGTATGTATGTGTATGTATAGTTGAATAAATGGAATGGCAATAAGAGTGTTTATACTTATCAGATTCTTCACCGATGCGAAGCTGGGGCGTGTGGAAGGATATCCGGCTCGAAGGACCAATTTTTTTAACGCGGGCGAAGCTTCTGATCTGAGAGCCCAGACTTATTACCCAAGTGTGGAAAGAAATTAAAACGCGCGTTAACTCGATTGAACACAGGCCAGATTTATTGTAAACAAGTACCGGACCGGGTCACAATGTTAAGGCGTTTACGATTAGAAGTATTTATTGTAAAACTAAGAGGCCGAGAAGATCTCGGATGCGATGGTAGTTACCGGGGATGAAAAAACTCAACCACTCAAGATGGAGTTTTCCATAGAACTTAGCTTAGTAATTAATTCAGTGTGCCCGTTCGGGGATAGTGGCAAAAGCCTTTTTCTTTCCCCTGCTGGTCACCCTTTCTGGCGTGAACAGTTGGCATTGTAGTCACCCTGGCTATAGTCTCTACCACGTTGCTGGTTAGGATAATACCTGTGAAATGAGTTTATTCCGATTTGTTCATTGGCACGTCTGTGCTCTGATGTTACTTTATTTCGATTGATTCATATTGTCTTTTAACTTATGCTGCTTGTTGGCAGCTACAAAATAAGAGGGGTGAGGCGCGCGAGTGAACTCACATGATCGAATTGCAAGCTCAGCATAATTGGGCTGGCTTGCCAGCACAATTCGTTTGCGTAAGCTTATATACAGAACGAAATGTATGCATGCAAGTTTGCGTACATACATACAATTGTTCTTATATATAAACTTATTACTATTATTTCCTGCTTGCAACAGAATGTTACAAGCTGTGCTGAAGTCATTTAAAACCGACATGTGAATTCACTACACCTCCCCTTTTTAAAGAATAACGTAATCTAGTGAAGTTATTATATATGTGTATATGAAGTAAATGACTTTATAAAGTAATTCGTGTTATTTAAAAAAAAATTTGACGTCCGTCAATGAATATATATATTTTTCCCTTACATGTATGCATTTTTTTTTTTTTTTTTTTTTTTTCGCTCCTTTCATTTATATATATAAAAATAAAAATTTGTATATGTATATGCAAATAACTTTCCTTATTTTCAATGCATACACTTTAGATTTTGTAAATACTAGAGAAAAATTTTTCTGTTTGTTATTTAAAAATTTTTAACCTATCCTTATGCACTCTTTGTGCTTTATTTCTTTTATCTCTTATTAAAATATTATCCTTATCTTCTATTGCTTCTACTCTATATGGGCCTAGATACTTAGATTCTAACTTATGGCCCGTTTCATTCTTAACAAGAACCTTATCTCCTATTTTTATTTTAAAGTTGTTTATGTTCTTATCGTATAATTCCTTATTCTTTACCTTATGCTCTTCTAGCATAAGCCTTGCCCTTTTATAGGCTTGCTCTAATCTAAACTTAGCTTCTCTAGCGTAATCATCTACATTATATAATGGATTAATATTAGTTATAGAATTAAATTGTTTTGGCAAATTGGTTTGTTTGCCAAAAACTAGCTCATATGGACAATAACCATGTGCCATAGAGGGGGTCGTGTTAAAACAATATGTAAAATATTGGAGCCAAACATCCCAGTCAGTTTTATCAACTGATATATATGATCGGATGTATTCATTAAAAGTTCTATGACTTCTTTCCACTGTTCCCACGGTTTGGTGGTGATGTGCAGTAGACGTTATGTTGTCTATTTTTAGATATTTGCACAGATCGCTTATTATTGAATTTTTATATTCAGTGCCCATGTCCGAAATGAACGTCTTCATTGGACCGTACTTTAATATAAAAAATTCAAATATTGCTTTCGCAATGGTATTAGCGTTCTTATTTTGAACAGGGATGGCTACCAAATACTTTGTTAGGTCACAGATCAGGGTTACTGCGTATTCGTTACCGTTTTCAGATTTCGGTAGTGGACCTATAGTATCCACTATTACTCTGTCAAAGGCACTCATGGGCGTTTCTGTTATTGTTAGTGGGGTCTTTGTATGTTTTGTCGTTTTCGACTTTTGGCATTTTGGACAACTACGTATGTACTCTTTTATTTGACGCGTCATATTTTTCCAATAGTAGTGTCTTTTTATTTTTATTAAAGTTTTTGTTATGCCATTATGACCACCTTGTATTGGATCATCATGATTTTCAGACAAAATCACTCCTTTTTCTTTTATATATATATACTACTACAGTTTTTTTTTATGTTTATATGCAAATTTAAAATCCAATTACAATCTTTAAAGTTCAATTTCTCTTTAGAAAATATTATTTCAAAATATGAAATGCAATGAAATAAAAAAAAATTTAATAAAAAAAAAAAAATATATATTTTCTATGTATACGCTTCAGACTTAGATTCTTTCAACTTTTATGGGTAGTTTAGAGAAAAAGTTGGATTTTGGAAAAATTTTAAATACAGTAATCATAAATGAAATATCAAATTTCTTTAAGGTAGCTTCCCCAGAACCAAAAATGGGTTTAATTGACACGAAAACGGTGGATTCCACTGCCAATGTGATCAATAGAGTAGAAGTAGAACAACAAGGGCTTACTACTGTTACGATTTTACTGATCGTAATAATAATAATAATGAGCGTAAACATGCTAATTAAAGTTTACGGAATGCACAATAGGTGCTTAAAAAAGAAGTATTTGAGCAAGGCAAATGATCTAGATAGAGTCTAGATAAACAAAAAAAAAAGAGAAGAAGAAAAAGTTTTTGTTTTTTAAAAAAAAAAGGGAAAGGAAAAATGTCGTTAGACGAATATTTTGCGAAAATTAGAGATAGGAACCCAAATATAGAAAGCGATTTACTAGAGGTTTTTAAGAGTGAACAAAGTAGCTCACCTCAACGGGCATTAGATCTAGCTACTATTAATACAACATACCTGGATATAACGGAAGAAAATTTCCCAATCCAAGGAAATACCAGAGTAGCAATGTGTTTCATCCTCACAATACCTGGCATATGCTGTTATACAAACGCAGCGGGTACTTTTCGCTTTTATTTAATGGATGAAGCACGACATTAAAAAAAAAAAATAAATATAGAAAAGTGAGATGAATTTTTTTTTTTTCTCTCTCCTTCTAACATTTAAAGAATGACCGACTGGCAAGTGATTGTCGCACAAGCCAGAATTCTGAAAGAGGAACTGTTAAAATCAATAAAGTGTATCAGTCAAGATAGGACAATTAGTCCAAATACACTTGACAAGCACGTTGACATAATTCAAACCACTCTTCAGCAAATTCGTTTGCTTTTGAAAAAACATTTCGATTCCCTTACAGAAGGTCATAAGTGTGCCGCCAAAGCATTCTATAACGAGTGTAGAGACAAATCTGTCTCGGCGTTGGCAAAACACAATATTCAGTTCGCCAGAGTATCTGACCTAGATACAACGATAGTTCTCAACGAAGATAACGAATATAACAGGAAGAGCATAAATTTTACAATGGCGGAAAAAATAGCTGCCGATAGGGAATATGTGAGACAAGTTATGTCTTCAGTCCCTGAGTTTGATGGTCAAAAGACCTCACTCACCCGTTTCGTTACGGCATTAAAATTGGTCGAACGAACTAAAGGAGACCAGGAGGATTTGGCCATTGAAGCCATAAAGTCCAAGATCACCGGCTCCATTGCCCACAAAGTCGAAAACGAGACTACAATAATGGGCATAATAGAAAAACTAAAATATAACGTTAGAGGTGAATCAACCGACGTTATAATAGCAAAACTTATGAACGCCCAACAAAAGGGTAAAACAGCCTCAGAGTATGCTATGGAGCTTGACAGTTTGCGGAAGCAACTTGAAGCCGCTTTCATTGACCGTGGTTTAGATCCCGACAACGCTGAGGAATTCGCCACAAAAGAAGCTATGGAGGCGCTAATCCTCCAATGTCAGCATGAGCGAGTTCGTACTATACTGGAAGCTGGACACTTTAGTCGTTTTAGTGATGCTATGGGTAAATATATCCGTCTCATGACCCAAACGACTGGGAGTCCCAGTACCATATTGTACCAGCGTGGGAGGAATAATAGAGGCAGGTATTACTCTAACTACCAACGTGGTAGAGGCAACAGCCAGGGTAACTACAATGCCAACTATAATTCCAACAATTACCGGTCAAACAGAGGACAGTCCCATAACAGGGGACAGTCCCAATACCAATATAATAATAACGCTAGAAGAAGCATACCTAGCAGAAATATTCGCGTATCCCACAATGAAACGGGAAACACGCAAAACCCTTTAGATACAGAAGAGTAAGCACAAAACATGTGCATGCAATTAATTTTAATCTCAATATATTTGTTTCATTTTTTAATGTCGAAACAAATAAAAAATTAACATTTTTAATCGACACTGGTGCAGATATTTCAATTCTCAAAGAAGATTCAGATGTTCTAAATGACATCGACACGAAAAAGAAAAAGGAGTGTGATATCAGTTATTGATATCCACTTTAAGTGATCAATAGATCATCGAAAAATTAATTAGTTAAAAATTACTCATTACGTTATATACGCATACATGCGGAAATGAATTTATACGTTCAACTGCTTATAGCAGTGACAGAGACGTGGAAGTTAGAAGGGGGGATAGGGCATGTGGTTGGCTCACAATTCAAGTTTACATTTCATAAAAAATTTTACAATTCATACTCCAACCACATGTGTTAGTAATAGCCTAATTTTTTTTAGTTAGTATTTTTCAAGCAGCGTTTGCACGCATCGGCTTGAGGGTTTAATTAAATTTAAATGATTTAGATGATTGTTTTATATAAACATAATAAAAATTTTTTTTTTTTTGCATGAATGAATGTTTAAAATTAAAGGCAAAATCGGGAATCCGATTTGCGTTACTTCGCACCAGTGCGGAGTTTGAGGTTGATCTCCTGTAGACTCTCTGTGTAGAGCTGTCGGTCTTCCTCGGATATCGTGGTTGTTTTCAACATGTCCTACACCAATCGTCTCTGGCGCAGGAGGGCGGTTATTTTTCCGCCCCGCTTCTTCCTTCTTAGAGTCGTTGGCCTTTTATTTTGTCGGGCCCGGTACTCATCTATTGTGAGTGGGCGCGGTCCATCGGTTGGATACACCACTAGAGCCTCTTCTAGTGTGGGTGCATCCCTTTGCTCGACAGGAGCAGCACTTTCAAATGTAACTTCCTCAGTTTGCCGGTCGGTCATGAAGCTTGGAATCGTAATCGTGTTTTATTTTTTTTTTTGAAGTGGATATGCACTTTTTCGGACCAGGTTTTATATTTGTTATTAATAATAATAAAATGTCGCCTCACAAAAAGAGCTTCTGTCAAGCAAGATCCAAGTATTCTTTGGGTATTCCTCGACCCGACGAACTTCCAATGTTAAGTTATCCATAGTTTTATATTTTAGCAAATAAGTGACTATCGTGTCCTGTCACGGTCGCCATGAAATGAGTTTATTCCGATTTGTTCATTGGCACGTCTGTGCTCTGATGTTACTTTATTTCGATTGATTCATATTGTCTTTTAACTTATGCTGCTTGTTGGCAGCTACAAAATAAGAGGGGTGAGGCGCGCGAGTGAACTCACATGATCGAATTGCAAGCTCAGCATAATTGGGCTGGCTTGCCAGCACAATTCGTTTGCGTAAGCTTATATACAGAACGAAATGTATGCATGCAAGTTTGCGTACATACATACAATTGTTCTTATATATAAACTTATTACTATTATTTCCTGCTTGCAACAGAATGTTACAAGCTGTGCTGAAGTCATTTAAAACCGACATGTGAATTCACTACACCTGCCTCTATTATTCCTCCCGCGCTGGCACAATATTGTACTGGGACTTCCAGTCATTTCGGTGGCACATTGGATATATTTACCCATAACGTTATTAAAATGACTAAAGTTGCCGTATAATATAGTACGGATTCGCTCATGCTGGCATTGCTTGATCATTGCCTGCATAGCTTATTTTGAATCAAATTCCTCAGCATTATCGAGATCTAACCCACGGTCAATGTAAGTGGCTTCAAGTTGCTTTCGCAAGTTGTCAAGTTCCGCTGTGTACTGTGAGGCCGCTTTACCCGTTTGTTGGGCATTCATTAACTTAGCCTTTAAAACGTCAGTGGATTCGCCTCTTACGTTATTATTCAATTTCTGTATTATACCTGTTATTGCAGTCTCATTTTAGACTTTATATAGGATAGAGCCATTAATTTTGGACTTTATGACCTCAACGGCCAAATCCTCCTGGTCTCCTTTAGTTCGTTCCACTATTTTTAATGCCGTAACGAAGCGATTGAGTGAGGTCTTTCGACCGTCAAACTCAGGAACTGAAGACGTAACTTGTCTTACATATTCCCTATCGGCAGCTATTTTTTCTGCCATTGTAAAATTGAGATTTTCTTGACTATACAGGGTATCTTCGTTCAGAACTATCGTTATATCTAGGTCAGATACTTTAGCGAACTGAATATTATGTTTTGCTAACCGAGACAGATTTGTCTCTACACTCGGTATAAAATGCTTTGGCGGCACACTTATGACCTTCTGTTAGATTATCAAAATGTTTTTGAAACGAAGTTTCTTATCGCGCGGTAGGGGCTAAACCGAAAAAATTAAGACTAAAAAGTGTAACGACACTTTTACCGTTACCAAAGGTTTTGTCTTTTTCTTTCGCATTGAACAGTGTATGAGTATGTAGACAGAGAGGGACGCACAAACAGCGATCGCGAGCTCGAATTTGCTGGCAGAGGGACGCACAAGCAAATGCGGAAGGGGAAAGAGGTAGCGGACTCGAGTTTTTATGCAGAGGGACGCACAAGCAAATTCGGAAGGGAAAAGAGGTAGCGGACTCGAGTTTTTAGGCAGAGGGATGCACAAGCAAATTCGGAAGGGAAAAGAGGTAGCGAGCTCGAGTTTGTGGGCAGAGGGACGCACAAATAAATGCGGGACGAACAAGTAAATACGGCACGCACAAGCAAAGATTCTGAGATTGAGAAAGCGTCATAAATGTGTGAGGCAGAATACGGCTATTTAGAAGTAATAGCCGTAAACCTGAGTGGGTGTATATAGAGCCTGGTTGCGGGCAACAATATTCAAATATGTTTTACTAGACTCGGTTCCTTAAAACTGCTGGCAAGATATGTCAAAAACTCCCTAACAGATTTTGCTCAAATTTTCGAATTAATTTTATTATAATAAACCCATATTTTTATAAACCTATCTGAACTAATATAATTGTGTCGCTTTGTTGTTTTTATACCCTGTACCCATAGGGTAAAAGGGCATATTAAAGTCGCTAAAATGTATGTAACAGGCAGAAGGAAGCTTTTCCGACCCCATTAAGTATATATATTCTTGATCAGTATCAACAGCCGAGTCGATTGAGACATGTCCGTCTGTCCGTATGAACACCTAGATCTCAGAGACTATAAGAGCTAGAGCTACCAAATTTTGTGTGAACATCCGTCTTATGCCTAGGCAGGTCAAGTTTGTTTGAAATTTTAGCCACGCCCACTTCCGCCCCCGCAAATGAAAAAAGAAAATTTTAAAATCAATTTACAAGAGCTGTATTAAAGATATCCAATTTTTATTTGGTAGGCATAATTATATAATCAAACTGCACAAACTGACCAAATTTTATTCAAATCGGACAATAAACATCGGAGATATAGCCATTTGCATTTTGTACTGAACTGCCAAGGCGACATTGGCTGATATGAAAGAGCGAGATAGCATGCGTTCGCTGCTGCTGCATGTAAAAGGGAATTTCGTTTTGAATTGATTGCGATTTTGAGGGTTCTCGAACTTTTGTTTAGTGTCTACGCAAATTAAGATAGTTGAAAATTTTTGCCAAGTCCACTTCCGCCCCCGCAACTTGGAAAAAACGATTTACTAGAGAAGTTTTAAAGCAATCACATTCTTATTTGGCACACCTAATAATGTGGCCAAAATGCATCATCTGACTAAATTTAGTCGAAATCGGACAATAAATATCGAAGATATACGTAAGTGCGTTTTGTACTGAAGCGCTTAGGACGACACTGGCTGGCAAGAGTGAGCGAGATAGCATGCGGTAGCTGTTGCTGCATGATAAAAGGAATTTTGAATTAAGTTGATGCCGATCTTGATTTAATATAACTAGTTGGTACAGGGTATACTCAATGTCGGCAGGGACGACTTGCTTACTTCATTTTTTAGCTAAATAGTCTCCCAAAGTGGGTCGAAAAAGTGACTTTTATCAAATCTGTAAAAAATTAATTTTTTTGGAATTTTGAATTTGTTATAGTTTATCGTATGGGCTGAAGTCTTACAATTTAAATAATGTTTGGTTTTTGCAATTCGGATCAACGTAACCGTTGGCATTTTGGTAGCATTTGAGCTACTTTTTTTATATGGTTTCCTGTTGGGCGGAGTATTTCGATATATGTTAAAGTATTAATAAAAATAAATTTTTTTTTTTCAAAATTGCATGAATAAAGCAGCTCTCTACCCCTTAATCGAAAGAAACTTCCTTTCATCTGGGTGTCCCATGACACCTCTCTTCTTTTTTTTTAATAGCAAACGGATTTGCTGAAGTGTTGCTTGAATTATTGAGACGTGTTTGTCAAGGGTATTTGGACTAATTGTCCTATCTTGACTGATACACTTGATTGATTTGAAAATGAAAAGGTTTCTCTTTCAGAATTCTGGCTTGTGCAACTTTCTCTTTTCAGTCGGTCATTCTTTAAATATGTAGCAAAAATAGGTTTTTAACGATGCAAGCGCACCTGTAGTATTTTTGCCGTACCCAAAATTGTGTTATCTTCAGCCACTTCTTTGACTGTGACGTATGGCAATGTGTTTAATACTATTCCTTTTTCTGTTTTTGAACAATAGTGTAGTGGGTTTACATTGAGCCCGAAAATATCCATATATTCCTACTCGAATTCATATTTCTACTTTATTAATCACGTTGGCAGTGGAGTCCACTGTTTTCGTGTCAATTATACCCATTTTTGGGTTAATGCTCTGAATAATTTCGAGATTCTGTCCGTTATTAAAATATATATATATTTTTGAAAATCCATTTTTTTTCTAAACTATCCAAAAAATAGGTTAATCATATCTAAAAAGTTAAAAAGTTAATCATATCTAAAAATTTTTAAAAGCGTATAAATTCGATAAATTTGATAAATTTAATTTTAAATTTAAGGGTAATTGTAAAAAGAAAACCTATCCTATATAAAAAAAGAAAAAGATTTCTGGAACGGAAAGTCAAAAATGAGAATTTAAATTGAGAATTATATTATGCATTTCATATAAAGAAATATATGTATTTTAACTGCTAGTAGCAGTGACGGAGACGTGGAAAGTAGAAGGGGGGATAGTTCATGTGGTTGGCTCACAATTCAGGTTTACATTTCATTAATAAATTTTACAAAATATACTCCAACCACATGTGTTAGTAATACCCTACTATTCTAGTTAGTATTTTTCAAGCAGCGTTTGCACGCATTGGCTTGAGGGTTTAGTTAAAAACAAATTTTTTTTGAAAATGGGTAGTTATATAAACATATATTTTTTTAAATGAATGAATTTTAATGAAATTAATATTAAAGGCAATATCGGAAATCCGATTTGCGTTACTTTGCATCACGGCAAAGTTGGTTTTCAAGATTTTTTAAACTCTCTTGGTAAAGTTGTCGGTCTTCCTCAGGCAATGTTGTAGGTTTTAACATTTCCTGCACCATTCGTCTCTGGCGCAGGAGGGCAATTCTTTTTCCGCCCCGTTTCTCGCCTTTGTGTTGATTTACTTTTTTGTAGACGAGCACGGTACTCAGTGGTGAGTAGGCGTGGTCCATCGGTTGGATACACCACCAAAACTTGCTCTAGCAATGTTGCATCCCTTTGCTCAACAGGAGCAGCACTTTCGAATGTAACTTCTTGCGGGTCGGTTATTCACGTAATAGTGTGCACATATATTTATCTTTTTTTTCAACTTGTTGACGTGTGAATAGGTGATGGAGCTTAACACATTATTTGATTTTTCTTTTATATAGTATATTCAAGCACTTATGCTGTCATGTTATGTAAACACATATATACAGAACGAAATGTATGCATGCAAGTTTATGTACATACGTACAATTGTTCTTATATATATATACTAGCTTTTGCCCGCGGCTTCGCACGCGTTAAACTCGTAGTAAAACCATTCTAATTCTTTCCCTGTACTGTGAAGATTTCCTGCTATCTTTGGGATATCTAAATTCATAAACTACATTTTTTTTTTTTTACATTTTTACTTATTTTTTTTTTTAGATTTTCACTTGTTATTTTACTTTTACATTTAATATACTAAAGGATCTCTCTATATACAACGTTCACAGCTTTCTTGACATTAGACAATACAAACATGTTTTCCTTAGAGATTACTCTTGAAAGAGCGACATACAATTGGCCGTGTGAAAAACACTCAACGCTCAAATCTAAGCCCGCAACGTTGAAGGTTTGACCCTGCGATTTATTTATGGTCATTGCAAAACATGTCTTTACTGGAAACTGTAGGCGTTTAAATTGGAACGGTAAATCCAATGGTATCAGAGGAATTCGGGGAATCAATACATCTTCCCCAGTACCACATCCTGCGAGTATTGTGCACTCTATTATAAAAGTTTTCAGTGATTTTACGAACAAACAGGACAACCTACTTTTAACACCATTTTGTGAGGGGGAAGTCCAGACGGGTTCAAAGAATTAAGAAATTCTGTAGGAAAATGAACAGCAACAAATGAAATCGAGAACAGTATCGACCGAGTAGTATATTTGCGTCGGCGCATCAATCTTTGAAAGAAATATACTCTTTGTCCGTTTTCTAAATGAGCAGTTCATTCATCAGGTGGAGAATTGTGGGAGTCCGGTCGTGCACTTCGAATGATAAAATCCTCCATACAGCTTCGGAGCTGCAGATGTAACGTTCAGACTGATATTTTTCCACTGCATTTGATGATTGTATGCTGAAAGTGGCTTGGTCGCTACCTTTATTAATGTTTTTAGTAACGTATTGGATTGACTTTATTGAACTGCACAACTCGACGTTGATGTGCGCATCAAAAATTTTCAAAAGAAGCGGATTATATGGAACGATCCATCGGTTATCAATATCGTGGTTTTGAAAGGTGGCACTTTGCCCACCCTGTTCTGGCGATCGTCGACGATACTTGGGATATCCATCATCGCTGGTAGACGTTTGAGTTTGGAACGACTTCGGAAATTTTTTGCTGCATTTGGAATCTCGCATGCATGGAGAGTTTGGGTTTAAAGTCCCGCACGGGCCGTGTACCATGTTTTTCTTTACGTTTTCGAACAGTTCAGGATCTTCTTTTTTGTCCGGTAATTCAGCTGAAATGACGTTGTCAATTTGATTTGGTTAAATTTTGTTTACTAACCACACCAGTTTCTGCCATTCTATTGTGTATATGTGACAGCGTGGCGAACCGAAAATATGAGACTTGTTAATGAGGTGCAAGAGTTTGTATACTTTTAAATGGAAGACTCTGTTAACTATATCGTATCTGTCTTGTGGAGTTAAGTTGGGGTTAATGTTTTCTTTGATTTCTGGCCAATTTGGGTTACATGTTGCTGTTATAAATAAATCAGGTTTACCGTAATGTCTGACGTAAGTCATTGCGTCCTGCGATTTTTCATGTAAATATCGAGGTCCACCTGTGAATGATGAAGGTAGTATAACCAACTGTCCAATACCGTTGCTGTGTTCATTCGCCTGTAAAGCATCCTGAAGATGAATATAATTTTCAGCTCTCAATTTAGTTTGATTGTTACGGATGTAGGCCAATCTCTCGGATTCAATTTTCGCATATTGATCGACTAAATATTGATTTGTTAACATTCCATATCTAAGCAAGGAATTGAAATTGTTTCGTCTTGTCATTATCCGGTAGCAATAATAGTTCACACATGACACTGTTTTACGCAGAGTTACTCCACTGATTGGGTCAACTTGAGAAACATTAATGGCATAACCATCTTCTCCACGGCATAACATCAAAGGATATTGCAAGCTGTCATAAGATCTGTGTAACTCTGAAATTTTTTTGCAAATTATCATCACGACTATGCAACACAATATCTCTTTTGTCAAATTGCTGTCCGGCTAGAAGGCGCATTATATCGTCCTCTGTGTTCTCCGACAGGAACTTTATTTGCATGGATTACGTCATTAAAGTCGGGAGTATTTGCTGGAACGCTCTCTATCGCAGTTTTAAAAGACTGTATGTAGCGATTATGCGAATCTTGGAGAGATCTAATCAAATCTCTATCAATTGGCTGTGCGACACTTGAATACCGCGTTGATGCTTGTGTATCTGGCAATATGCAATAAAATAAATTTGCAGAAATTTGGGATCATCGGGTCGAAGTGGTAGCAAGCTCCCTGCTAAGTGATACACTTGCCCTTGAATTTTAAATGTAGGCATGAAACCACGCTCAACGACTTGATTACTCTTGAAAGAGCTCATTTGAAATGCGTTATTATAACGACGTATATTGCGCATGAATTGCTTGGATTTCGGATCGTCACCCGTAAGTAGAGAGTGAAGTGGTTCAGGTGGAGGTAGAATTTCTTCTAATTTTACTTTTCCTTGCAAGCAACACATGCCTTTCGATTCGTCCTTGAATTTTAATGCCGAGCAATGTTCACACACTAATGACATGGTACCAATTGATACTATACGATCGTCTTTGTAAGGAATCGAAGGATCGTAATTCATGGCAGAATTTTCTTTGTTTACCCATGAATTAGTTACTCTGGCTCTCTGTATTCGATGTCTATCCCTATCCTGGATGAGGCGAGCCTCACGTTCTAGAGACAATTCTCTGGCTCTCTGAAATATATGTCTATCTCGATTCTGGTTACGGCGAGCCTCACGCTTTACGGAGGATTCTCTATTTCTAGCCCGAAGCTGGCTGAGTCGGGCCTCACGCTCTACTGTAGATTCTCTATCTCTCTCTCAGCTCTATTTCTATCCCGAAGCTGGCTGATGCGAGCATCACGTTCCGCTGACGTTTCTTCATCTCTTGCTGAACGTGTTCTTCTGGCATTCACTGTACTAGGACCTATGTTCGAACGACGACGTCTTCCAGACATGATTTTACAAAACCAAAATAATAAACTCAACAACCAAAAATACTTATTCTATTCGGCTCTTTTTTGAACTTAAATACCTTAAATACTACGATTTACAAAAAAAAATGTGTTTATTTACGACTTCGCATTAGAAATCTTGAAATTATCAATGGTTCCCTAATTTATTAAGCATGTTATTGCACACAAAAACCTTCCTCTTGAATCACTCTATCTATTAAAAAACAACGCAACCAAATCCGTTGTGTAGTTTTAAAGATCTAAGCATACATACATACAGACAGACGCGGGAAGCGACTTTGCTTTATACTATGTATAGATATTTGTATAGAAGAACAATTTTATGTATGAACGCAAACTTGCATGCATACATTTCGTTCTGTATATATGTGTTTACATAAATGAGCTGTGCTGGCAAGCCAGCCTAAATATGCTGAGCTTGCATTTTGGCCACACCAAGAATCAGTGACCAAACATGTGAGTACACTCTCGCCTCATATATCTATACATAGTATAAAGCAAAGTCGCTTCCGGCGTCTGTCTGTATGTATGTATGCTTAGATCTTTAAAACTACACAACGGATTTGGTTGCGTTGTTTTTTAATAGATAGAGTGATTCAAGAGGAAGGTTTTTGTGTGCAATAACATGCTTAATAAATTAGGGAACCATTGATAATTTCAAGATTTCTAATGCGAAGTCGTAAATAAACACATTTTTTTTGTAAATCGTAGTATTTAAGGTATTTAAGTTCAAAAAAGAGCCGAATAGAATAAGTATTTTTGGTTGTTGAGTTTATTATTTTGGTTTTGTAAAATCATGTCTGGAAGACGTCGTCGTTCGAACATAGGTCCTAGTACAGTGAATGCCAGAAGAACACGTTCAGCAAGAGATGAAGAAACGTCAGCGGAACGTGATGCTCGCATCAGCCAGCTTCGGGATAGAAATAGAGCTGATAGAGAGATAGAGAAACTACAGTAGAGCGTGAGGCCCGACTCAGCCAGCTTCGGGCTAGAAATAGAGCTGAGAGAAAAAGAGAATCCTCCGTAGAGCGTGAGGCTCGCCGTAACCAGGATCGAGATAGACATATATTTCAGAGAGCCAGAGAATTGTCTCTAGAACGTGAGGCTCGCCTCATCCAGGATAGGGATAGACATCGAATACAGAGAGCCAGAGTAACTAATTCATGGGTAAACAAAGAAAATTCTGCCATGAATTACGATCCTTCGATTCCTTACAAAGACGATCGTATAGTATCAATTGGTACCATGTCATTAGTGTGTGAACATTGCTCGGCATTAAAATTCAAGGACGAATCGAAAGGCATGTGTTGCTTGCAAGGAAAAGTAAAATTAGAAGAAATTCTACCTCCACCTGAACCACTTCACTCTCTACTTACGGGTGACGATCCGAAATCCAAGCAATTCATGCGCAATATACGTCGTTATAATAACGCATTTCAAATGACCTCTTTCAAGAGTAATCAAGTCGTTGAGCGTGGTTTCATGCCTACATTTAAAATTCAAGGGCAAGTGTATCACTTAGCAGGGAGCTTGCTACAACTTCGACCCGATGATCCCAAATTTCTGCAAATTTATTTTATTGCATATCCAGATACACAAGCATCAACGCGGTATTCAAGTGTCACACAGCCAATTGATAGAGATTTGATTAGATCTCTCCAAGATATGCTACATTCGCATAATCGCTACATACAGTCTTTTAAAACTGCGATAGAGAGCGTTCCAGCAAATACTCCCGACTTTAATGACGTAATCCATGCAAATAAAGTTCCTGTCGGAGAACACAGAGGACGATATAATGCGCCTTCTAGCCGGACAGCAATTTGACAAAAGAGATATTGTGTTGCATAGTCGTGATGATAATTTGCAAAAAAATTTCAGAGTTACACAGATCTTATGACAGCTTGCAATATCCTTTGATGTTATGCCGTGGAGAAGATGGTTATGCCATTAATGTTTCTCAAGTTGACCCAATCAGTGGAGTAACTCTGCGTAAAACAGTGTCATGTGTGAACTATTATTGCTACCGGATAATGACAAGACGAAACAATTTCAATTCCTTGCTTAGATATGGAATGTTAACAAATCAATATTTAGTCGATCAATATGCGAAAATTGAATCCGAGAGATTGGCCTACATCCGTAACAATCAAACTAAATTGAGAGCTGAAAATTATATTCATCTTCAGGATGCTTTACAGGCGAATGAACACAGCAACGGTGTTGGACAGTTGGTTATACTACCTTCATCATTCACAGGTGGACCTCGATATTTACATGAAAAATCGCAGGACGTAATGACTTACGTCAGACATTACGGTAAACCTGATTTATTTATAACAGCAACATGTAACCCAAATTGGCCAGAAATCAAAGAAAACATTAACCCCAACTTAACTCCACAAGACAGATACGATATAGTTAACAGAGTCTTCCATTTAAAAGTATACAAACTCTTGCACCTCATTAACAAGTCTCATATTTTCGGTTCGCCACGCTGTCACATGTACACAATAGAATGGCAGAAACGTGGTCTGCCACATCTACATCTGCTGGTGTGGTTAGTAAACAAAATTTAACCAAATCAAATTGACAACGTCATTTCAGCTGAATTACCGGACAAAAAAGAAGATCCTGAACTGTTCGAAAACGTAAAGAAACACATGGTACACGGCCCGTGCGGGACTTTAAACCCAAACTCTCCATGCATGCGAGATTCCAAATGCAGCAAAAAATTTCCGAAGTCGTTCCAAACTCAAACGTCTACCAGCGATGATGGATATCCCAAGTATCGTCGACGATCGCCAGAACAGGGTGGGCAAAGTGCCACCTTTCGAAACCACGATATTGATAACCGATGGATCGTTCCATATAATCCGCTTCTTTTGAAAATTTTTGATGCGCACATCAACGTCAAGTTGTGCAGTTCAATAAAGTCAATTCAATACGTTACTAAATACATTAATAAAGGTAGCGACCAAGCCACTTTCAGCATACAATCATCAAATGCAGTGGAAAAATATCAGTCTGAACGTTACATCTGCAGCTCCGAAGCTGTATGGAGGATTTTATCATTCGAAGTGCACGACCGGACTCCCACAATTCTCCACCTGATGAATGAACTGCTCATTTAGAAAACGGACAAAGAGTATATTTCACTGAGAACAATATACAAGAAGTTGTTAATAACCCGCTTTTATCTGAGTATGTTACTGCATATTGTAAAAGGCCCGACATCCTTTGCATACCTAAGAACTGAACAAGGTGTTGTTTACAGTACTTATCAAGCAGCATGCAAAGCTCTGGGGTTTTTGGAAGACGATTCTCACTGGGAAAACACATTATCGGAAGCAGCTACTTGCAGTTCAGCTACATCACTAAGATATTTATTTGCCATCATAGTAGCGTTTTGACAGGTAACTGATTCTGTTAATCTGTGGAATAAATTTCAAGAAAGTATGACCAGTGATATTTTGATACGTCGACGGCGAGTGTTAAACTCGGATGACGTACCATATGATCAAAGCATATTTGACGAAGGATTATATGAATTGAACAAAGTAGTGCAATTACTTTCGGGTAAATCAATCAAGGATTTTGGGTTACCGATGCCTGCTAATAATACTAACTCAGATTCAAAGAAAAGTGCCGAATACACAAGAGAAACATCATACGATCAAACGATACTTTTACAAAATATAGCTCAAGATGAGCCACGATTAATAAGAGCTTAAAACTAATATGAGGGTTTCATTAACTTTACGTGGGAACAGGCTTTTTCCAGAGATGCTGCTAAAAGTTGGCAATGGAGAGTTAACACAAAGTGATGGAAAGATAAACCTAGAAAACCTTTGTTTTTTGAAAGACAACATCCAAGAGTTGGTCGACAATGTCTATCCCGACATTGACAACATAAGTTGTAAGACTATATCTTGGTTTAAAGAAAGAGTTATTTTGTCTCCAACTAACGAACAAGTAGACAAGATAAATAACTTGATTCTTTCAAAGATTGATGCGCCGACGCAAATATACTACTCGGTCGATACTGTTCTCGATTTAGAAGATGCTGTTCATTTTCCTACAGAATTTCTTAATTCTTTGAACCCGTCTGGACTACCCCCTCACAAAATGGTGTTAAAAGTAGGTTGTCCTGTTTGTTCGTAAAATCACTGAAAACTTTTATAATAGAGTGCACAATACTCGCAGGATGTGGTACTGGGGAAGATGTATTGATTCCCCGAATTCCTCTGATACCATTGGATTTACCGTTCCAATTTAAACGCCTACAGTTTCCGGTAAAGACATCTTTTGCAATGAGCATAAATAAATCGCAGGGTCAAACCTTCAACGTTGCGGGCTTAGATTTGAGCGTTGAGTGTTTTTCACACGGCCAATTGTATGTCGCTCTTTCAAGAGTAATCTCTAAGGAAAACATGTTTGTATTGTCTAATGTCAAGAAAGCTGTGAACGTTGTATATAGAGAGATCCTTTAGTATATTAGATGTAAAAGTAAAATAAAAAGTGAAAATCTAAAAAAAAAAATAAGTAAAAATGTAAAAAAAAGTAAAAATGTAGTTTATGAATTTAGATATCCCAAAGATAGCAGGAAATCTTCACAGTACAGGGAAAGAATTAGAATGGTTTTACTACGAGTTTAACGCGTGCGAAGCCGCGGGCAAAAGCTAGTATATGTATATAAACTTTTTGTAGCTGCTTATAGCTGTTAAGCGTTTTTATGTATAGGTTTAAAGGATTGATAAAATAAACCTCCGAGAGCAAAGACGTGCCACCAGAATTAAACAAAATTATTAAATCATTTTAATTAATTAAAACTTAAAATATACATAATTGGAACCTTTTCAGTTTATCTGTTTTTTTTTTTAATTCACCACGTTTAACAGCATATTGCTGTTGTAATTGCTAAAAGTTGGGCCTGCCTCTAGCCCTCTGGTAGCAACGCCGTGCTTTTAAGCACTCCCATCTGGCATCAGCGATGCTTTCATTCCACCAATAAACTGGAGCACGATGTCTGCTGTGACCCCTTCTGATGGACATGCTGGAATCGCATGCATGCGTAACTGCTTGCATTAGCAATTGTGAGCTACAAGCTGCATTACCTATCAATTCAGGAATTGAGAAAATCGTAGCAAATATGTTTGGATTAAAAGTTTCTATCCTATACCTTCTCCTGTTGTCACACTACTCATGAGTTCTTTGGGTAGCCCGTCTGCCTATGTTGCATATGATGGCGTGGTGATCGCTTCCGGTGTAGTGTCTACAAAGATACCATGTCGCGTGCTAGGATAAGTTGCTGCTAGCGAATGTTATATCGATAACAGAGCCGTATCCTGCACGATTGAAGGTGTGCTCCTCTCCTGTGTTGAGAATAACCAGATCGAGTGAGGCCAATACTTCTAAGAGTATTCGACCCCTGGCTTGTGTGTTTTTTTTTTCTTTTTTATATAGGGGGGAGGGGAAGCATTGAAAGCATAAATGTGCGAGACTTGGTGTGGAATTGGTTAAATTCACCTCACCCGCTAAGCCCCTTCCTATTCTCCGTGTCCCTCTGTCTCGCGAAACCAACGCATGAAGTAGTACTTCGCGAGGGGGAGCGGCTTTAGAGCCTCGTCTAGAACTATCTAGAGTGTGAATTCTGATTGCGCTGGCGTTCAGCGCGATGCAAAAATTGTATGATTGCTGCAGCTATGTGACTTACTGCTTGCCAATTGCTTTGCGAGCTAACTAGGATATCCACAAAGTCAGTGACTATAAATGGCCTCCCTATGCCTTGGCTGAGCTCGTCGCGTTCAGCAGTAAATCAAGGACAGACAAAAACGACGTGCGTCCGCGTCTTCTATTACCCCTGCACAGTGTGTGCAAAAAAGGGTCCGTCTCGTGCGTAAATCTGTGCAAATAAGATTTAAAACAGCCATGTCCCGTCAGTATTTGTGTCAGATAGAAGTCCGTCTGGCCAAGTTTGCGGGTTAGCCATGGACGAATATCTGGTATAAGCCATCTCGTTCAGCTGCCATTTTGTGCATGCAACCATCTGTCCTGCCAGCTTGCCAACACTTTCTCAGTTTTTGCCGCTTGAGTTTCTTTAGTATGTGCCTTATTTGCTAAGATAAGAAGGAGAGCACCAGAGCTGCGTCTTCCGACACATGTGCGCATGTGCGATATGCCGACCTGCGATATTTCCTCCACCGCTGTATTGGTTTTCGATTCTGCGTCATCGAGCATCTTGTCCACTGTGACTATCGCAATGTCGTCGGCAAGTCCTATGACACGTGTGTCAAATCATACAGTGATTTTGTATTGCACTTGACCATTGGTTGTGTCGTAGAGCAGCACTCGGTCTTCCAGGTAACTGTAAACCAGGTTGGTGAGGTATTCCGAGTTACCCAGGCGTCTGAGTGAATCCATTATGGCTGGCCAGCTAGCCGAGTGGAATGCGTTGCGGACGTCAAGAGTGGTTATAAGGCAGTATTGTTTGCCCCCACCTTTCCACCTGGCTGTGTGCACGACGGTGTTAATTGCGTTGACGGTGTTGCGCCTCTTTCGGAAGCCGAACTGCTGATCTGACAGCCCCTGCCGTTCATCTAATGCTGCTTCCAATCTGTGGCGCCTGATTCGCTCAAACAGTTTTCCAACTACGTCTATCATGCATAGTGGCCTGTACGCTGAGGGTTCTTCTGTTTTATCGCCTTTTGTTATCAAAACTAGCCTCTGGAGTTTCCATAACTTTGGAAACACTTGCTTAGAGTTGCTGCGAGTTTTCCAGCATCAGAATGGGATGTTCTTTTTGCTAATTTCCCCATCACCAGCCCATAAGCTGTGCCGAATGGTTGTGCATCGGCTTCCGAACATAGCATTTTCCAGCAGCAAGTTTTGTTGCGTTTGATGGCCTTATTTAGTTGGCTGCGTTTAACCAAATAGTCGCCTCTCAGGAGTTCATAGATTTCTCTTCCTCTGGCACGTTGTTGTCGTCGCCTGGCTTTGAGGCATTCTTTCCGGACATCCGCAATTTCCTGGCTCCACCAATATACCAGTTTCCGCCCATTACGACCATGTCGCTTGCGTAGCATAGATGCTTCGCATGCAAGTTGCAGTTTCTTGGAAAGCTGCCTGGCATGCGATTCTGGGTCTGTGCTTTTCTCATCCTGCGAGTTTGTCAGCATAAATGTGAATGCCTCTTCATTTATTGTCGTTAATGACCATGTGGTGAATTTTGGTTGCTTCATGCGTGCTGGTATACTACCTACCTATTGTGTAGGTTATCGCCTGGTGGTCGCTATGGGTGTATATATTAGATACTTCCCATTTGGTCATTCGAGCTAGACTCGTGCTTGCAAAGGTGATGTCAATCACGGATCCTCTGCCTGCCTTGCTGTAGGTGTGTTGGCTTCCTGTATTGAGGATGCATACGTTCAGTGATGCAAATGCATCGAGCAATATTCTGCTTTTTCTATTTGTTTTGGCGCTGCTCCACTCATTTTCCCATGCATTAAAGTCAAAGAATAGAGTTGCCAGAGAAAGAATCCTGCGGGACTACTGGGAAGTATTGCATCGCAGAATGCTGGCAGGCCGTCTACGGCCCTCTAGAGTTACGCTCCCTTTCCAACCGCCGTAGCCTGGACATCACCTCCGCCGCGAAGTTGCACACTGCTGACCAGCTTTCACGACTCGTTTTTAAGCTGGGCACTAAGTTACTAGTAATGAAGGATTTTGAACACGCCTCCTCCATTGCACACCGTTCAACCATGAACCTTGGGCACACAAATAGAATGTGCTCCGGGGTCTTGATCGTGCCATATTGGCAACTTGGGCAATTTGGGCTGACGTCATGCCCAAATTTAAACAGATAGCTGCGAAAAGAGCCATGACCACTAAGCAGTTGTGTGAGTTAGAATGTGACCTCGCCAAATTTCCGTTTAAGCCACAACTCTATATTGGAAATGAGTTGCCGGTCCATCTTCCCTTGCTTGCTGAACACCAACGTCTCTGCCATTCCTCCATGCAAGTAACCCTGGTGCAGGCTGTGAGGCATTTGATGTCCTATAGGCTTAGGCCAGCAATATGCCTTTGTCTGCATCTACCCTGTGCCTCCCGGGCAAGCAAGTCGACAGGAATCATGCCCGAAATCACTAGCGCTGCCTCTGATGAAATGGTGCGGATGCCGCAGCAGACCCGAAGAGCACTGAAGAGGTATACCGATCCCAGTCGGGTCCTGTAGGATTTGCGCTCCATTGCAACTGCCCAAACTGGAGCAGAATATAGAATAGTTGATTTTATGACATTCATTCATCGGCGATTGTGTTAAAGCCACGTCATCTGCAAAGCCAATAATGGAGGACTCCTCGGGCAGCTGCAGTCGAAGTATGCCGTCATTCATGACATTCCAATGTAGCGGGCCCAAGACAGAACCCTGAGGGACGACTCCACGCACAGTGTATGTTTTCGTTCCTGAGGTTGTGCTATACCGTAGAACGCGATTCCGGAAGTAATCTTCGGTTATCCGTATAAGGTAATCTGGGACTTTAAAGTTGGAAAGAGCTTGAATAATGCAAATTCAAATTGCTGTATTAAAGGGGTTTTTAACATCCAGCTTGGTAACTAAACAGTATTTTTTTTTGTCCACCCTTCCAGTGCTGGCCTTCTATGGCATTGGCTGCAGTGTCGATAACTATTGAAAGTGCGTCGACTGTTGATTTGGATTTTCTAAACCCATATTGTCTGGGAGAAAGGTCTCCATTTGCAGTAAGAGCTTCCTCAATCCTGACACTAATGACTTCCAGAATTTTTGACACTGAGTCGAGTACACAGATAGGTCTATATGCTGACGGATCATTTGGTGATTTGTTGGGCTTAGGAATCAGTACCAGGTTCTGCACTTTCCATTGGTCACGAAAGAAGCATTCCTCCAAACATTTGTTGAACACTTCGGCGAATTTCTCCGATTGAATTAGCATCGCTAGCTTCAAAGCTATGTTCGGGATAGCATCTGGGCCGGGGGACTTATTAATCTGGATTCGAGAGGCTGCATTAACGACCTCTTTGGTACTTACAGGGCGCTCAACTATGACCAGCCTATGTTCTACTCTTGGTTCCACAGCTAAAGTGCAAGGAAATAATGTTTCCACAATGTGTTGCAAACGGCGTTCATCTGGAATAGCTGGCTTCGCTACACTAAGTTTTTTGAGTGCCACTTTGTAGGCCAATCCCCAAATGTCGTTGTCTGCTAAGTCACAGAAAGGCCTTGCGCTTACTGGCATTAGTTTGTTTTTTTTTTTTTTAAGTTCGCAACGTTTAACCGCATATTGCTGTTGTAAGTGCTGAAAGTTGGGTCTGCCTCTAGCCTTCTGGTAGCAGCGCCGCGCTTTTAAGCACTCCCTCCTAGCATCAGCGATGCTTTCATTCCACCAATAAACTGGAGCACGATGTCCGCTATGACCCCTTCTGATGGACATGCTGGAATCGCATGCATGCGTAACTGCTTGCATTAGCAATTGTGAGCTACAAGCTGCATTACCTATCAATTCAGGAATTGAGAAAATCGTAGCAAATATGTTTGGATTAAAAGTTTCAATCCTGTTGTCACACTACACATGAGTGCTTTGGGTAGCCCGTCTGCCTATGTTGCATATGATGGCGTGGTGATCGCTTCCGGTGTAGTGTCTACAAACAAACCATGAGCCGTATCCCGCACGATTGAAGGTGTGCTCCTCTCCTGTGTTGAGAATAATCAGATCGAGTGAGGCCAATGCTTCTAAGAGTATTCGTCCCCTGGCGTTAGTGGATTTGCTGCCCCATTCAACCGACCAGGCATTAAAGTCACCCGCAATCAATATCTTAGGATTTTTTCTAGCATCCGCAGCCATACTATTTACCAATTTTTCGAAGTCGCTATTTCGAAGACTAGGAGCAACATAGCAGCTAATCAGCCACAGGTCTCCAATTTTGGCTCTGACGAAACCTTGCGCAGAATAAACAGCTTCCACAGCTGGAACATTTTGGCCGCAGGCCCATATTGCGGCCTTTCCCGTGCTGTCGACTGCCCAAGTATTACCTGCTCCGGTTTTATAGGGCTCGCTAAGGATGGCTATATCTACATTGAGGTCTCTTACCGTTTGTTTCAACAGGTCATAGGCCGCTACGCAGTGATTTAGATTTAGTTGCATTACCTTCATTTTACGGCTGTCGGTGAAACGCGAGATTGCTTTGAGCTATGGGGCAACTTTTGCTGCCTGCTAGGTGACATGTCTCTGCTCGGCTATCTGCTACACAGTTGAAGCAGTTTGACTCTTTCTTGCAGGTAGCAATTTTATGGCCAGGCTTACTACACTTAATGCAGCAATTAGACCGGTCTGTGGTGCCATTGCAGTTGGAGGCAGTGTAGCCAAAATTTAGACACCTATAGCATCTTTTCTGTGTAGCCCGCGCCCGTATGCGGCAGCTGGACCATCCCACACGGATTGATTTGAGTTTAATTGACTCCGTTGCATCATCCTGTGACAAGGCCGCTATCGCAGTTTGAGTTTCCCCTTAGGAGAACCTCAACACCTTTACCGATACTAAATTTGAATTGCGTGCCAATTTGTGGGAAATAAATTCTCGTCTAACGCAATCCTTAACACCGTCCATCATCCCTTCTAGAGACCAACCTTAGCAAGTGGGGGTATGTGACACCTTCATCAGGTTTGATGATGATGATGACATCTGGCTTGGCACGCCTTTCTGTGGATTTGGCTTTACGCTTATTGGCTACTTGCTGCCAATCAGTGCTATTGTCGACCGACGCCGGCTGTGCAACTGGCGATGGAGGACTCCTCGTTGCCTCGCTGGTACCACGATCGCTCAATAGTTGCTGCTGCTCCTTAAGCTGGTCTACGTAGGAACGTTTTGATAGGGCACTGTTTCGAGTTTTCTTCGGTGGTGTGTTGCGTTGAATAGTTGTTTACTCTCTTGACTTCTTAGCTGAGTCCTTTACGGATCCCTTCTTTTGAAGAGCTTTAGTTTCCGGCGAGGTCTGCGTGGCCACCAATGGTCAGGTCGGCCTGGAGAAAAGAGAATATTTTCTCACCCACACAAACAACCATCCGGTGGCCACTGCAATTTCCTCGCCGGAAAAGACCCCTAAACGTTTGAAGCCCCAGAGGCGCGTACAGTCAACCAATTCTTGAGTCCAGGTATGTGGCACAGCTCACACATAAGGCCTACTTTTGCTAATAACTATATACATTAGAACAAATCGTAATAATAAAGCAGACCATAGAGATTATAGAGTATAGGAAAGAAATATAGAGACCCCTGTGGGACGTCTGTAAGGCATTGCTTCACAGTGGCAAGAATTTAACGTATGTATAATCTTATGATGCGCCCGCTCGTTGCCGTTCGGCGGCCCGTAGACTCCTCAGTGCAGTTCTTGCGAAGGTGTTCACCGCATCCCAAGTAGCACGGTAAGCCACCATTTCTTCAGCCAAGTTGTTGACAGCAGATCGCTCCGTAGCAAACCTAGCACATTGGAACAGGATGTGCTCTGCGTCTTCCACCGTGTCATTCCCACAAACTCTGCAGGAGGCCAATTGTTCATGGCCAAAGCGCTGTAAATAGTAACTAAAACAGCCGTACCCGCTCAGGAGCTGGGTCAGGTGATAGTTCACAGCCTCGTGTTTTCTGCTTACCCACATGGCGATGTCTGGGATGACTTTGTTTGTCCATCTTCCCTTCAGCGACACATTCTATCTTGCCTGCCAGCATAGCAGACTCTCGTTTCTGGCAGCATCCCTTGCTATTCTTTTTGCCAGCAGGTCAATAGGGATCATGCCTGCTATAACAAGGGCGGCGTCATCTGAGACTGTTCTGAACGCGCTACAAACCCTAAAAGCGCAGAGACGATATGTGAATCGTATGCCTCTGCTATAGCTTTGTACAGTTAGGGCGGTTGCCCAGATTCGCGCTGCATACAAGATTATTGTCTTTGTAACGCTCATAAGTAGCAGTCTCCTCTCCTGTTTGGGACCGCGAGTGTTGAGCATGATTCTGAGAGAGATCTTCCAGATTCCAAGGCTCCCTGATGGATATTCTCCAAGTGCTCCCTGAAGCAAAGGCGTGTGTCGAGCCACACGCCCAGGTATCGTATGGCTCTTTTTGACTCGATCACTGTGCCGCCGACGAAGATTTTTGCAGTTTTCACTTTTTTTCTGCTGCTAATAACCACAGCTTCGGTTTTATTAACTGCCAATAGCAAGCCTACCGAGCGTAGCCAGCTGATGATTCGTTTGAGTGCATCGTTGGCGATAATCTCTGCGGTGGGGAGATTCTTTGCAACTACCACCAAGGCAACGTTATCCGCATACCCAATTATTTCGCATGAACCTGGTAGTGCCAGCCTTTAAATTCCGTCATACATGCAATTCCACAGAAGCGGGCCCAGTACGTATCCTTGGGGGACTCCTACTGAGACACCTCTGGTTATAGGGCCATTAGTCGAATTGTAGCACAACTGAATACTTGCGAAGAAACTGCATATGATGGCGTGAAGGTAATGTGGGACGCCGAAGTTCACCATTGCGTCGATAATGGAGCCCCAGTCGGCAGTGTTAAAAGCGTTTTTTATATCCAAGGTGACAATTAGGCAATATTCCTTTTCGCTTCCTTTCCAATGGGATCCTTCGATTGCCTTCGCAGCTATAAGATGCACCCTTTCAATCGCATCTATGGTGGAGCGACACTTGCGGAAGCCAAATTGGTTGGGTGAGAGGTCACCCCCCATCTGAATCGCAGCCAGCAGTCTGTCGCTAATTATCTTTTCGAATATTTTGCCCATTGAATTAATAAGGCTAATCGGCCTGTATGTTGAATCTTCATTTGGTGATTTTCCTGGTTTTGGGATTAGTAGCAGTTTTTGTAATTTCCACAGAGATGGGAATATACCCTCCTGCAGACACTGGGTGTAGGTGTTTGCAAAGCCTCTGGGCGCTACGCGATGGCCAGTTTCAGAGCTCGACTGGGGTTGCCATCCGGTCCTGGGGCCTTCCTTGGTTTAAGCCAGCAAGCCAAGTTGGCAATCTCCTCTGTAGAGACGGGCTCGAACTCATATGGGGCGCTCACGTATGGGCGATTTATAGACAGCGTGTCAGGGCGGAGCGGAAATAAATGGTCAATTATTCTCACAGCATCATCGTGGCCCAACGGAGCTATCCTCTTGTTTGCATTCATTCGTTTAACGTTTATTTTATATGCACTACCCCAAGGGTCATATTCCGCCGAGTCGCAAAGTTGTAGAAATGCCTCTTTTTTGGAGCTGGATATTGCTTGCTTAAGGGCCTTTCTAGTAAGGCTGTATTCTGCGTGGAGTTGGTCCCACGATCTATCTCCCCTTTTCCTAGCTCGCGTATACCGGCGACGAGCAGCAAAGCATAGCTTTTCTAACTCGCTGATGTTGTCATTCCACCAGAACACCGACTGGTGGTGCTTTCTATATGACTTGCTTTGGCGCATGCTTTCCTTACAGGCAATATCTACAATGCGGGCAAGTTTCTCTGCCATTTCTTCTGCCGCTGCAGGTAGGATTTCTGCGTTGCTCAGCGACGCTGAGAATACTTCTAGGTTTAGCGATATATTTTTTTTCATGGCATGATAGTGCTGCCGAATGCGCACGGATTGTACCTCCAATTGAAAATATGATTGCCTCGTGGTCGCTGGCAGTATAAATGGCAAACGCCAATGCCCAATCAGCCAATCTATGCAAGCTGGAACTTACATATGTAATATCAATAATTGATGCTCCCATAACTGGACGACTGTAAGTATTTTGAGTTCCTCTTTTGAGCAACGCCACATCAAGCGGTGCAAGTGCGTCCAGAAAGATGGCATTGGTAGCAGGACTGGCATTGGTAGCAGGACTTTAAAGTCACCAGCAATTATCATCGGGTGGCGACCGAGTGCATCCGCGACCAGTTCGTCTAGGGCATTGCCGAAAACTTTACACTTGGTGGCATATAGCAGCTATATATCCAGTATCCACTGATGTGTACCCTAATGAAATGTTCACCCGCCATGGTAGAGCCCATCGTCGGTGATATCATTCCACAGGCCCAAATCGCTGCTATATTAGACTTACTTCTGAACCAGCAGTTATCCGGTTTATGCTTGTATGGCTCGCTTATGATAGCAATGTCTATGGTATGCTCTCTCGTTGACTGTGTCAGTACATCCTGGGCTGCTTCACAGTGATTAAGGTTAATTTGCATTATCTGAATCACTTTTTTTGTTAGGTAAATCGCCATCGATATTATTGCACCCTGTTGCGGGACAACGATGACTGCTGGCTATGTGTGAAACCAGAGCAAGTCCGTTGGTTGCGCATATGTATAAAGCATCTCGGCTAGTTTTTACATTCTTTTATTTTATGATCTTGCCCTCCACATTTCAGACACCAGCCACTCCTATCGACCGGGTCGGAACATTTGGCGGTCAAATGGCCTGTTTTAAGGCACCTATAGCACTAATTGGACTGGTACTGGGCCTTATGCGACACACACTCCATGCAATTTTTAGTTTGCCAATCTTCAAGATTTTCTCTGCCGTTGTAGCTGGTATGCATATAGTCGCTCTCTTTGTGCCGGCGTATGCAGGGCGAATGCTCTTAACCGAGTTTGCATCAATTGTTATGCCCATCTGCTGGTAAAAGGCGCCTATAAAGTCCTCCGAGCCCGTCATTTCATCTAGATCGATGATCTCCAGCTGGGCTTGCTCAGTTAGGGCTCGGGCTTCGATTTGGCTTCCTAATGCTTGCACGATCTCGTCCTTTATCTGCTGGAGATTTTTTGTTCTCGCCTCTTTAAGTTCCAAGAGCAAAGCGCCGTTTGCTGTACGCCTCACCTTGCGGAAATTTTCTCCATAGCTCTCATTTTCTCATCATGACTTCTGGTCACCATCTTCAGTATGTCACTGTATGAGTTGTTTCTTATGCTCTGCAGCAATATGGCATCAAAGCGTTGCCTTTGGCGTGGTCGGCTCTTAGGCTTCGGTTTTACCTCTTCCCAGTCAGTATTACTGATTGGATCAACTTTAATGTTTTTCTTGGTTGCGCTTCTTTTATTTGCAGTTTCCGCTGGAACGTTTTTTTTAGAGGTTCGCGTCTTTGCAACTGCTCTGCTGTCTCCGAGCTGAGTAGAACATTGAGTTTAATTGTTACAAGAAGAATGCTGCGAGAGCTGATTTATTCATTACATAGATCCGTTGTGCTTGATCCTCCATCTCCTTGTTAAGGTATCTTGCAACCCGCAGGCTCTTTACCAACTCTCCTCATTTTTTCACCAGAGATCTTAGTAAAATCTCCAAATCCGGGTTCTCTACACCTGCCATCGCGTCGGGTGCGACGCCCTGTTCGTATTGCTCCTCGGGAGGGAGCTCCCTCTCAGAATTTGCATCGTCCGGGCCTCTAGACCAAACAGTTGATGTTGACCATTGTTGTGACGGCGAGATCCGAAGCAATGGGCGTCGAGCAAAGGCTACTTGGCCATCCTCTTCAAAGTTGAGATGCTTGCCCGCCATCGCCTTGGCAATGACAGACCTCTATTGAAATTTTTTCCTTTACTGGCCGGAAGTTTGACTGCGCGTCCTGAAAGTATGCACCACTTATTGGTACAATAAAGCTCTCTGCAGCAAGCTGGCTGCTTTAAGCTTATGGAACTGCACTGGTTAACAGCTGTTAATATTTGGCTGAAAGTTGTCGACGGAGCGGGAGAAAAATTTCAACTTTCTTACCCACACCACTTTAAGAGGCAAGTGAGAGGCGGGAAAAGAAAATGCAGACTCCACGACACCCACCGCTCTTCACCCGATGACAGGCGCAAGGAAAAACTGGCCCGCGATGAGGAGTACTGAACCCGCGCAGACGGAATGGTGTGTCGCGTATGTAGTGCTTCCACTTAGAGACACTTCCTTAAGGTTTTTGAATTTATGGATTCCAGGAAACTCTCGGATATCGTGAAAGTAGGAGACGACTTTCCATACAGAAGGAGAATAAATTGAGGGTACATGTATAACAGTGGCAGTAGTGAAAGCTTAACGATAAACAAAGTTGATTGAGTATATACAATTGGGTGATTTAGTGATGCTAGGAAGAGAAAGAAAACAGAAGGCGAGTAGAAAAAAAAGAGTAAAGGAAACCAATGACGGCCTGCGGAACTGCTTCGATGCATTGCATCGCAGGGTCTTTGGTGGGCAACTTATGCCCCTTTAGAATTCCGTTCTCTCTCCAGGAAGCGCAGCTTCTCCAGCACTTGGCTTGCAAAATCGCAAACTGCTGATCATGCCTCTCGAGTGGCTAGCTTCATTGGGACTATGGTCGCTGCCGTGGGTGTTGTACCCGTTTTCACATCGAGATTGTGCCTCTCTACTTGAAACCTTGGGCACTGAAAAAATGCGCGATCCGGGGTTTCCTCTATTCCCTCGCCACACCCTGGGCAATCTGGACTCGTTTCATGACCAAACCATTGCAGGCAAGACCTGAAGCAGCCGCGACCACTTAGGAGTCAGGTGGAACGTAACTTCCCCATGGCTCCTGTTGTGCCAAGCTTTAAGATCTGGGATGAGTTTATATGTCCATCTACCTTTTCTTGAGGTTTCCCAACTTGTCTGCCAAACATTTAGGATTGCATTTCTAGCCATTTTTATGGTTTCCTGTTTGATCAGCGGAGTCCACTCGATGTTTTGGCTCTTCTCAAAAGTGTCACGCGCTTCAGTTGCAAGTAGCTCTAGTGGCAGAATACCCGCAATTACCGCCGCGTCATCCGAGATGGTCCTAATACCACAACACACTCGCAGTGCACCAAGGCGATATGTGGACTCGAGCCCTCTCCTGTACGATTTGTGGTTCATTGCCTCTGCCCAGACTGGAGCTCCATAAAGCATAGTCGACTTGATAACGTTCATCAATAGTAAGCGGCGACCTTGTTTTGGACCCCTTGAATTAAGCGAAATTCTGCAAATTTCCGCAGCCTTGCTGCTAGCTCGTTCAAGATGCTCCCTGAATGACAGTCGCGTTTTCAATAAAACGCCAAGATACTTAATTGATCTGACTGATTGAATCGTGCATGTATCCAGTGTTATTTTGGCTACTTTCACTTTCTTGCGACAACTGATGAGAACCCACTCAGTTTTTTCGTCCGCTAGTTTTCAGACCCGCAGTTGTGAGCCAACGCTTGGCGACGTCGGGAAATAGTTTTTTCATCTGCCTCATGCAGGTGTTTGGCCACAACAACTAGCGCCACATCATCAGCGAAACCGACTATATTGCACTCCTGTGGGAGTTAGATGCACAGGATACCGTTATACATAATGTTCCACAGTAGAGGGCCAAGCACTGAGCCCTATGGAACACCTCCCCGAACCTCGTGTAGTTGAGTACCGCTTTGTGTGTTAGTCTTGAACGATGCTAATTAGATGATCCGGGTCATGAAACATTCGTAGTGCCTCTATAATGCGACACCAGTTTGCCGTGTTGAACGCGTTTTTGACGTCCAGAGTGGTTATTCGACAATTCTTTTTATTACCACCTTTCCAGCGTACCCCTCGATTGCTTTTTTTGCAATATCCACCACTGTTGCAAGGGCGTGGATTGTAGATTTAGCTTTCCGGAAGCCAAATTGCCTTGGCGAAAGATCACCAGCCTCTATTCTTGTGCTCAGTAGTCTTGCAAATATTTTGGCAACCGAATCTAATAGGCATATTGGCCTATACGCATATGGGTTGTCTAGCGGCTGATTTGGCCGCTGCATGATTGCTGCAGCTATGTGACTAACTGCTTGCCAATTGCTTTGCGAGCTAACTAGGATATCCACAAAGTCAGTGACTATAAATGGCCTCCCTATGCCTTGGCTTAGCTCGTCGCGTTCAGCAGTAAATCAAGGACAGACAAAAACGACGTGCTCCGCGTCTTCTACTACCCCTGCACAGTGTGTGCAAAAAGGGTCCGTCTCGTGCGTAAATCTGTGCAAATAAGACTTAAAACAGTCATGTCCCGTTAGTATTTGTGTCTGATAGAAGTCCGTCTGTCCAAGGGTGCGCGTTAGCCATGGGCGAATATCTGTTATCAGTCGTCTTGTCCAGCTGCCATTCAGTGAACTCGCCCATCTTTGTTGCCAACGATCTAAAGTAATTTTCCTTCTCTGCTGGCCCTAGTCGGTATTAGTGGCTTCGATTGCCAAAATATCTAAAGGAGTCATCCCAGCGAGTACCAGTGCTGCGTCCTCAGAAACGGTGCGAAATCCGCTGATCACACGCAGCGCGCACGTGCGGTAAAGCGATTTGCACTCGCGATTGTAGGATGAGATTTGCATGGCAGGGTCCCAGATCCTTGCTGCGTACATAACTGCTATGTCATCGGCAAATCCCACGACGCGGCTATTTTCTGGTATTTGTAAATGCAGCGCAGCGTCATACATGACGTTCCATAAAAAAGGGCCCACAACCGAGCCTTGGGGTACACCCCCGGTGATTCTATTGCTATACGATACCCCTTCCACTAGAGGTATCGTAGAGCAATACCCTGTCGGAAAAATACCTCTTCATCAGATTAATAAGGTACTCCGATATGCGTAGTGCCTGTAGTGTTTGAATGAAAGCTGGTCAGCTAGCAGAGTTAAAAGCATTTCGCACATCCAGCGTCGTTATCAAGCAATATTGATTGCTTCCTTCTTTCCAGCGCTCGCCCTCTATTGCTTTGAATGCAATATGCGTTACAGCTTGTATGACGTCAGTTGCACTGCATCCCTTTCTAAATTCGAACTGCCAGTCTGACAGTCCATGCCGCTCCTCCAGTTCTTTTTGCAATCGTTCGGAGATTACCCTTTCAAAGAGCTTCCCCACTACGTCTAACATACACAGTGGTCTATATGCTGATATGTCTTCACCATCTCCTCCTTTAGGTATAAGGACTAGCCGTTGAATTTTCCATCTCACTGGGAACGTGCGCCTCCGTATGCATGTGTTAAAGAGCTCTGCAAACATTGTTGGGTAGTGTTCGGCTGCAATTCTTACTGCAACTGCTGGTATTGCATCCGGGCCTGGTGCCTTGTTTATCTTAATCCTCTTAGCCAGTGCTAAGATTTCTGAAACATCCGCGTATTGTGGGCTTGAGGCATAAGCCTCCGGCTCGAAATTGACTGTTGGTTATGCAGGGAACAGTGGCTAGTTTGTCGGCACCAATTGGCATTGGTCGTCTTGCCAGTTTTCCCATTACCAACTTCTAAGCGGTTCCAAAAGGTTGGGCATCTCCAACTGCGTATAGTTCTTTCCAGCAACTAGCCTTGCTTTGATTTATCACCTTGTTAAGTATGGCTCTTTTATTTTTATATTCTTTGCAATGACCTAGGTCGGGCACCATGCGGGACGCCTTTTAGATGTAAAAATGCTAGGTGTTTATGCCTATCGCTGTACGACCTCAACGGTACACCACTGCGATAGTGTGTTATTTCTTTCCTGCCTAACGCCTGACATACACAAAAAATAAAAAATATAAGGGCACTGGGAGAAGAGGGACTTAGGGTAACTATTGCGATTCTGCTCGTCTTAGTTGTCATGAACTAGATGGTTGTCCATGTCTCCTGATTCAATTCCCACCCTACCTATGGACAATCCTGAGGAGGAATTTGCGGATGTCCCCTATACTAATCAATTTACCATTTTACTTAGCTTCGGCCATTTCAACAATTATTTATTCAAAACTATTCCATTATTCCAATTTAGCAATTTCAAAATAGACAAACATTATAAGATATTTTACTTTAACTAATTCTCAAATCAAAATGAAAGGGTCGCATGGCCAAGAAATAAAAATGTTCGATATTCAAGAAAATACATGAGCTTAGATATATATATATATACATACTTAATTAATAAACATGCAGGTCATTAAATCTTACTCAGTCATACTCAGCATACAAATTCCGTGGGCCCAGGGAGGTTCGCTGCTTTGCTGATGAGAGTTATACCTAGTGCTCGGGGAAAATAATTATTAGTTAAATATCGACATTGTGAAACCTTGCCAATGCATAATTAATTAAAGTTTTGTAGAATATAAAAAATTAATATAAAAGTAAAAAAATAGTTTTTTTTTAGGATGAAGGAAAATTTTGTAGATAAACTACATGTAGAATTCAAAAGAACTTATTAAATTATGCTTCATCAAAATCAATCGCTCTTAAAATTAACAAAAACAAAGCAATTGCCGTTTATACATGAAAAAAGTGATTGTTCACCAAACTTGGTTGTGAGCATTATGTTGCCACAGTTTTAGTTTTAGTAAGCTTCTTAGAATTCGTCATGATTTGCCTCTGGCTTAAAATTCCAATATCCCAAGGCTATTTATGTGTCGCAGTTTTTGATTCCGAGGCTGGTTAATTTTTGAGTATTACCAAAATGAATAAGAAGTCAGTGAGAGTTGCTGGACTGTTACTTCTATTGTATCCTAGTGTTTGGGCCGGATTTCTTGTCGGACTGTACCGAAACAAATGTATATTCTCTTCCAGACCTTGGGTGCCAAATAATATTGAAGGAACGTTTCCGACAATGCAATTTCTGGCCTTTGCCTTGGCTGCCAAAGCACTAGGCTTTTGCGCTGAATTAACAACAAAGTAATTAGGTCACTTGCACGGATATAAGTAGATATTAATATCACATGAATTCTTCCAACAACTTCATAAAAAAGGGCTTGTTTTTAGGTATGATCACAATAGTTATAAATGTCGAATCGGAAATTCCTTTAAACTTTCCGTCGCGCACAAATAATTTGGTATATGCAGGTATATCTGTACTTAATCTGGAATCACAAGGTCTTTGCCTCCACATCTGCTCCAACCAACTTTCGCACTCGCTTATGCCGAAAATATATATATTTGCCCTATTTATAACCTTTTTGAACTTGAAAGCTGGTATTTTTCCATTACTTCTAACCGTAGTATGGCCTGATATCCGACTTAATAGAAGTTTATAGGATGGTGAAGAGGGGAAGGGGGTGGGGGGAAACTGCAATTGCAAGTGCACTTGCGCAGCCGACTTATTAAAGCATAAGCATAAGCTTACTCTCTTACACTATCGGTAGCTTGAGCTTAAGTGAACTGCTTGCTTGCACTGCTTGAACGTAAGCGAGGTTTACGTCACTAACTAAAACAAAAGTAACGGGCTATTGAATTTATAACAGCTAGACAATTTGACCCGCTCATTTCAACGCAGGTAATGAGACTGTCTTTTGAAAGGGGTCATTATCTGAAAAGAAGGTTATTTTCTAGGCTGTAAGTCTCCAAGTGATTTGCCTTCTTAATTGGATATTTCATAATAAATCGGACTAATCGGACTTTCGAACCACACCCTTAATAAATACGAGGTCTTATTTACCACTAAAATGTTTGCTGGCGTTACTTTGGGCGAAGTTGCGAGCACAAACTTGGTCGTTGACGTTGAACTGAGAGCTGCGAGTATGCAAATTATATCTTCGAGCATTCTGTTCATTCATTTTAGCAATATTTCTTTTGCTTTCACCCTTGTGATCTGTATGGCATTTGGATAATCAACTCTGACATCGTCAATTAATAAATTTAATTTTCGAAGCAAATCATAGTCTTTGGCGTTTACAATCATATTTTGGCCGAAAGTTAGGAAATATGGCGAAAAGCCAGTAGCCGAATGACTGTTCGATCTTAGTGCTCCATTTATCTCATTGGGTTTTAAGTCCCAGTCGGTATGATCTTGCCCTAGGATATGAACCTAATAAATCCATGTATAATTTCTGAAATGGTCTGTCAGACAGCATAGGTTTCCCTAATGGTGGTTTTAAAACGATATTGGGACTTTAAGTTTGTTTACAAATAACACTTTTAGAAACGTATTCCCTGACTTGAGATACCATACGTGGCCAGTACAAATATCTTTTCAATTTCTCAATGGTTTTGCCTATGTCTCCATGTGACGAGCTTGGGGAGTCATGAGCTCCAGTTAATACATCTGAGATGAGGGTACCCAGAGTTTAAAAGAATCTGCTGAGTTTTGTTCTCTTGTAGGCGTAACCGTCAATGACTTTGAGATCGGGTAATCTTTCTAGATTTTCCTTGATACGATTTATAAGATCTAAATATTCTAAGCTAGTAAACTGTTCTGGGCTTAAGTCAATTATTGGACCGTTTTCCTCGAATTCCTCAACCTTTGGCTCATGTTGTCGGGACAACGTATCTGCTACAGCGTTTTGGGTTCCTTTGCGATGCTCTATCGTAAAGAAAATCCTTGAAGCTGAAGAGACCAGCGTGCTAAGCGACCTGTCAAATCTTTTTGTCTCATCAACCATTGCAGAGCTGCATGGTCAGTAATCACTACGAAGTCTTGACGAAATTTCTTGATACCTTTTAGCACTGCTAGGCATTCAAATTTGGAAACTGAATAGATCCGGTGAGCTTTCGTGAGTTTAACAGACATAAAGGCAATGGGTAACTCAACTCCTTCTTCGTTTTTCTGCGCTAATACGCAACCAAGACCATGTAGACTAGCATCACAAAGCAAAATAAAAGGTTTTGTTAAATCAGGTGTAACTAAAATGGGTGATGTTGTCAGTGAACGTTTCAATTGTTTAAATGCTTCAGTAGCTGAGTCTGTCCATTCGAACGTCTTCCCTTTTTTAAGTAATTCTGTCAGTGGAAAACTAACAGCTGCGTAGTTCGAAACGAATCGCCGATACCAACCCGATAAACCTAGAAATCTACTGAGTTGCTTCACGGTTCTAGGTATGGGAAATTTATTAATGGCTTGTATCTTTGCAGTGTCAGTCATAAGTTGACTTTCGCTGATAATGAATCCAAGGTATTAAAATTCGCGTAAACAAAATTTCGACTTGCTTATATTTATCGTTATATTCGCTTTACGTAAGTGTATTGCAATCTCTTTTAAAAGATCCATATGTGACTGAAAATCATCGGACAAGACAAGTAGATCGTCTAAATAGACAAAAACTCTACTTCGAAAATGTGGAGGTATAACTTGATCCATGAATCGACATAAGGTTTGTGGTGCATTGCATAAACCGAATGGCATTACCTTGTATTGGCAAAGTGGACGATTAGGGATAGTAAATGCTGTGTACTGTCTTGACTTTTTCTCTAATGGTATTTGCCATTCTTTTATTCTAATCCGGCTATAAACCTAGCTGGTGGTAATCGAACCAATATTCTATATTCCTTCTATATGAGGTAACGGATATGCGTCCTTACGCGTGTAGTTATTTATCTCGCGTGCATCTAAATATAACCAATATTTGTCTCCTCTCTTGACTAAAATGAAATTACTGCTCCATGGACTATCCGATGGTTCTATAATATCTAATGTTAAAATTCGATCTGCTTTTTCGAACATGACTTTTTCGATAGCAGGAGAAACTGGCTAATGTCTTTGTTTAACTCGTAACCGGTTTAACCTGTTCTACTTCTATAAAGTTTTCTGCTAAATGTGTAATGTCTTAAACCTTCTCGATCATATGATGGAAACAGGCGGACAATTTTGTCTGATTGTTCCTGCTGTTCCGAAGTGAGATTGTGAAGTTTCGGAAAATTTTTCTTTTGATCCTCATCGTGGTGTATCTCTGAAATAGTCGGGTCTATAATTTTATCTAATAAGGCAAACTCCTTACAAAAGTCTATTCCGAGATAAATATCATGTTTCAAATTAGGTACTAAATAAAACTCCATGTTTTTATTGATATTGCGGTAGGTTACCAAAGTAACAAACTTTTCAAGCACTTCACACTTAGTTCCGTCTGCTGTTTTGATATGGCCAAAACATTTCCGTTTTGATGTTTTATTAAGCAAATATTTAGCTGCTTCATTTCCAATGCAACTTATTGTAGCACCTGAATCTAATAATTCTAAATATGTTTTAGCTTCAATTACTATATTAGTGTATAGCCTATTATCCTTCTTAAGAAAAATCGAAGACACAAATTTCTTCCTTAATTCCTTAACTTGTCTCCGGTAATTTCTGATTCTAATGGTTGAGCGTTTTGGTAGCAATTTAATAGCATCTATTCCACCAAAAATTCGTTCTCTGGCCGCTTGATAAATTGCTAATCTTTTCTGAAAGGACAAATTAGTATTCGGACCGATTGAATTGGGCTCAAGATAACTCTCTGTTTGCGTGCTTATTTCCCTAAATTGATGAGTGTCATCAGGTTGATTAATTTTGTTGGGGCTTGGTGTCTTGGATGCGTCAGGGGGGTATTGCGTGGTGCATCCACCTTGCAGTTTCCCGTGGGATTGCATCGTGGACATCTGGTCTTAAATATATTTTTAGGTCCGCATCCATAGCAAAGTAGGGATGGCGTTTCCGCGTCGGTCACAACTCCAACAAATAATTTTACTATCTTTTACTTCTGAAACCTCTTCTATATCTACTTCGCCATAACGTAGCGAGGATTTGCAGTTTCGTATTAAAAGTCGGACTAAAGTAGGTTCGGGTACTGTTTCGTGTAGACGTCCTATAAGTCGTTCCACTGCAAAACTGTACTCCTCAAATGTTTCTTTTTCGGATTGCTTCTTTAAATTGATAAGCTCCCACACATCTAAATCTGTGTCGGTAATTTCGAATTTCTGCATTAAATCTTTACAAAAATCTCGCCAGCTGAATGTTGGATTGGATCGATGGAATCTCCAGAACCAGCTTTATCGACTAACAAGATATGCAAATGATCGCTTAAAATTGAAAAATTGCCGTTCAATGTTTGCTGAATTAGCGATCGAGCACGATAAAGAAAACCTTCTGCCTGTATGCCGGATGTAGACCCATCAAACTTCAGACGCCAGTTCTGAATTATATTGGCTGCTTTATCGGATGTAATAGCAGTTTGTTCTCGATTGATTCTAATACTAGAGTTTTTTGTGTTGCGGCTGTGATCTGATATTTGAGCGACATTATCTGCTAGTGCTGCTCTATTCGACACGTTTGGTTCTATTCTGGGTGAAGTATGAGTATTAACTTCAATGTTAAGAGAAGCTAAATGAGTTGTATCGTCCTTTCTACGGTCAGTGCAAGTGAAGAAGTATTGTCTTGCAATAAATGTTGCTGCTGCGATTACACAGTCGATTGAATCAAATTAGTGATTTCACTTCTGCTTGAGCTTTGGTTGTTGTTACTTGTGTTTTGTTTGCTGTAGTTAGTAGAATTGCGACTTTGTACCTGTTCTTGTAGAGCTCGCTGCTTAGATCTAGTGGCGACGCCTGCCTTTGGCAAAGTCTGTTGTTTCCTAATAGTACCAGTTGCTGGTCTAGAAACTTTTGATTTGTATCTAAAGGGTTATCAATATGTGATTGAGAATGCGAAATGCCAGCTGCTTCTAGCATTTCGACTTCTAAATTATTATTGACATATTTTAATTGCCTTGAGATACAACTGAAGTTGCATCTCGGACAAGATGTAGCATTCGAAGCCACTCTAAAATACACCTATTGTGAAACTGGTGGTTACAGGGCGCTAACGATAAGATCATTGTTATTTAATATTTCTTGGCGTATGCCACACGATTGTTCTTGTGAGGGTATAGTCTCGATTAAATTTTCGTTGCTTCGTCTCACCGGCATCGTGGTCATTTCTTAATGTCGACCAACCCTTATATTTTAAAGTTGCAATCGCAGTTCCAAGTTTAAAATTACTTGAGAATGAAACACTAGAAAATCAAATAGCTTGAAAACTAATTTGAAGGGATTATATTAAGTGCATTTGTCAAACTATAAATTATTTAGTTGCTGTTATTTGCAAGTAATGTTGCTCAGTTTGAATTATATTTTGGGGCTTATTTCGCATTGCAGGACCAGACTCCTTATTGGATGACATTTTTATCTGTAATTGCCATTTGAGCTAGGTTAGACTATGATAGACTAGGCCTCTTAGATGGGCGCCATTTCTTATGTAATGCACCTTTTAGATATAAAAATGTTAGGTGTTTATGCCTGTCGATGTAGGACCTCAACGGTACACCACTGCGATAGGATCAGAAACTAACATCTAAACGTATCAATCAAACCAATAAATCAAAATAATATCGTGATCGGACTGATCACTACTATTCCATAACTGACTGAAACTTGGTATGTTCGCGTTTAGAAAGATAGAAAGTAAAAACAATTATTTAATAATGGGAACAGGTGTTATTGCCCATAATCTCCTTCTTTACCCTCCCGACCGTAACAATTAATGGAGAACATTTATATTAAATTGCCCCTAAATCAACGAATTTACATTAATATTTTCTTGATTGATTCCACAACATGATGTACGAGTGTTGGTTAAAACTATTTATTAACAAATCATTACTTTAAACAATATCCATACTCATACATAATTTAATTTCATTATGACTAATCCTCAACAATTTAATTCTGGGCGATACTAATTCGCAATTTCCCACAAAATATATATCGATAGAAATGCATATATAAATGTATAGTTAAATTCATGTGAATACAAATTTTTGTGTTACTTACGAACCAACAACAGGATGCTCGATGGGCCCATGACAGCGCTGCTGAAGTCGCTAAAAATTCAAAATCTTAATCTACTAAATCATTATATAGAAATATATATATATGTATTTAAATCTTGGTTGCCATTCGCCGTATTTTGGGAGGGGCTTGCGTATTTAGTTTGCACCTCACATTTTTTTTATAATTATCGTTCAAAACTCAATTCTTTTTACCATCGCGTCAACGCGTTAAAAAAAATATTATAATATATCTACGTTACTTTTATGAAAATCAACTAAATATTTACGTTGCGACACTTCATTGTGTCAGATACTATATTTACTTATATCTACTAAACTACTACTACTACTACTAATCTACTACTTATTTAAATTCTTTATATTAATGTGGTGCCGAAAGACATTTCACCACTACATATCGTTACAAAAATTATTTAATTATTTATGTTGGGACACAGTTACTCATTGAAACTGTTAATGCAAAACAATCATTCTATTTAATCATTTAAATTGACACCAGGTAAATATGCGTTGAACCAATGTGCGATATATTAAATTTTTACACAAGTTAATACTAGGTTTTAATTCATACCAAACAAATAGGCATTGCACCACTGTACGCGATGTCCAAATCTAGTTCGATTGTTCGTTTATTTAAATTGGTTTCAAAAAAATCAACATTCTACCACGGTACTTCATTTACAAGTGACGCTTGATGATTGTTTCTCCTTTACAATCTCCTCATGAAAATTTAAAGCTGCCACAATCTGGTCGAATCTTTTCCTTTTTAAAACGCTCTTCGTTCAAAGTTTTCGCAGCAAATTATAGTTGTGTAGAAATCCAATTTAACTATTTTCGTCTCACTCGGTCTCCAACAGACTTGCAGTTTGGCTGAGTCTCAAATACAGCTGTAGTGCAGACCTAGTGAGCACGCTAAACTGTACAAAAGAAAAGGATACATGTGTTTGCCTAAAAACATGTTTTTTCATAATTTTTATTTATATCACCTTTTCTCTCCTTTAGTTGCACTATACTTTTATTAAACTCCTTCACCAATAGATATCTTTTATTTCACCAAGTGTATTACTTCTGGGTGGGGGTTATGTTGAGCACAAACCATGCTGTTTTAAAAGTGCTTTTAAAAATCAAAAATTGGCCAATATAAATGCGTCTAGAGCAAAATTTTTGCACTGGCATTGAACCGACATTTAGCTAGCGCTAAATGGAAGCAAACGGGACTTTTCCCATATTTCTCTCTTCACTTTGCCTTGCTGTTCTTTTGGGAGAGCGAGATCGGCTTCACTAAGGAAACAAATGCACCGAAAACTTTAACGCTATGCTGTTAATAAAATTTTCTCTACCAAAAAAATAAATGAAATATTAATTTGAACAGTCGGACACTACAACTGGGAGAAGAGGGACTTATGGTTACTATTGCAATTCTGCTCGTCTTAGTTGTCATGAACTAGATGGTTGTCCATGTCTCCTGATTCAATACCCACCCTACCTATGGACAATCCTGAGGAGGAATTTGCCGATGTCCCCTATACTAATCAATTTACCATTTTACTTAGCTTCGGCCATTTCAACAATTATTTATTCAAAACTATTCCATTATTCCAATTTCAAAATAGACAAACATTATAAGATATTTTACTTTAACTAATTCTCAAATCAAAATGAAAGGGTCGCATGGCCAAGAAATAAAAATGTTCGATATTCAAGAAAATACATGAGCTTAGATATATATATATATACATACTTAATTAATAAACATGCAGGTCATTAAATCTTACTCAGTCATACTCAGCATACAAATTCCGTGGGCCCAGGGAGGTTCGCTGCTTTGCTGATGAGAGTTATACCTAGTGCTCGGGAAAAATAATTATTAGTTAAATATCGACATTGTGAAATCTTGCCAATGCATAATTAATTAAAGTTTTGTAGAATATAAAAAATTAATATAATAGTAAAAAAATAGTTTTTTTAGGATGAAGGAAAATTTTGTAGATAAACTACATGTAGAATTCAAAAGAACTTATTAAATTATGCATCATCAAAATCAATCGCTCTTAAAATTAACAAAAACAAAGCAATTGCCGTTTATATATGAAAAAAGCGATTGTTCACCAAACTTGGTTGTGAGCATTATGTTGCCACAGTTTTAGTTTTAGTAAGCTTCTTAGAATTCGTCATGATTTGCCTCTGGCTTAAAATTCCAATATCCCAAGGCTATTTATGTGTCGCAGTTTTTGATTCCGAGGCTGGTTAATTTTTGAGTATTACCAAAATGAATAAGAAGTCAGTGAGAGTTGCTGGACTGTTACTTCTATTGTATCCTAGTGTTTGGGCCGGATTTCTTGTCGGACTGTACCGAAACAAATGTATATTCTCTTCCAGACCTTGGGTGCCAAATAATATTGAAGGAACGTTTCCGACAATGCAATTTCTGGCCTTTGCCTTGGCTGCCAAAGCACTAGGCTTTTGCGCTGAATTAACAACAAAGTAATTAGGTCACTTGCACGGATATAAGTAGATATTAATATCACATGAATTCTTCCAACAACTTCATAAAAAAGGGCTTGTTTTTAGGTATGATCACAATAGTTATAAATGTCGAATCGGAAATTCCTTTAAACTTTCCGTCGCGCACAAATAATTTGGTATATGCAGGTATATCTGTACTTAATCTGGAATCACAAGGTCTTTGCCTCCACATCTGCTCCAACCAACTTTCGCACTCGCTTATGCCGAAAATATATATATTTGCCCTATTTATAACCTTTTTGAACTTGAAAGCTGGTATTTTTCCATTACTTCTAACCGTAGTATGGCCTGATATCCGACTTAATAGAAGTTTATAGGATGGTGAAGAGGGGAAGGGCGTGGGGGGAAACTGCAATTACAAGTGCACTTGCGCAGCCGACTTATTAAAGCATAAGCATAAGTTTTCTCTCTTACACTATCGGTAGCTTGAGCTTAAGTGAACTGCTTGCTTGCACTGCTTGAACGTAAGCGAGGTTTACGTCGCTAACTAAAAAAAACGTAACGGGCATTTGAATTTATAACAGGTAGAAAATTAGACCCGCCCATTACATCTTCCAATAGCTGAGCGAATGTGTCTCTACCGCGTGCCCGTTGTTGCCGACGTCTCGCCCGGTGACATTGCTGTCTCGGTTCGGCTATTCTTGTGTTCCACCAATATACAGGCTTACGGGCATTTCCTCCATGCATCTTACGTACCATTGATGCATCACAGGCTTCCTGGAGGATGTTGCATCTATTGTTAGCAAGGGTGTTAGCATCTAAGCATGCCTGTTGTTGAGCATTGCCAATCACAAAAGTCAGAGCATCTGGACTCAGTGATTTAGTGTTCCAGCTCTGAAATTTAATTTTGGTTGTCCTATATGGCATGTTCCCAAATTTGATTTCTATTGCTTGGTGGTCGCCACGAGTGTATTCATCCATGACTTCCCATTTGGCGTATCTTGTGAGATTTGCAGATGCAAAAGATAGGTCTATTATAGAGCCCCTTCCCGCCTTGATGTATGTGTGTGTGTGGGCAACATTCAGTAAGCACAAATTTAGAGAGGCGAAAGCGTCCAATATTACTCTTCCTCTACTTGAACTCCTGGAGCTTCCCCACTCTGTCGCCCAAGCATTAAAATAACCCGCAATTATTAGTTTGGAGCTTCCTCTAGCATCATCCACTAGTTCATCTATGATGGCCGTAAATTCGTTTATTCCAATGCTTGGGGCAATGTAGCAGCTGTATATGTACACGCCGTTGACAATTGCTCTTACTCTCTTCTTTTGCTGGTCTTCTCTTGTTGTAGCGGCGTCTGCCTACAACTCCGGATTTCGGCTTCGTATTTCTCCTGGCTATGTGGTTGCTGTCGTTGTTGGTATTCAGCTTTAGCCTTCTGCTTGCCAGCTTTCTCCTTGTTTGTTTTGTTGGTAACTGTTTGTTCGCTTCTTCTGCGCTGCCATTTGGAATCGTATGCCAGATATAATAAATATCCCGCATTTTGTTGATGTCATCCTTCATGGCTTGGTTTATATGACGCACAGGTTTTGGCTCCATATCCAGCACCTAGTAGGCAAAGTTATCCATAATCTGGCCAAGGTCGCAGATTTGTTCTTCTAGTGGTGTCTGTAAAACTTTCTGTCTTTTGGAAGACGATTCCATTATCACACTCTGTGGACTATTCTCTCTGCTCCGTTTTGGCGTGTCGCCTGCTGTAGCCAATGCAGCAAATGAGACAGCTGTGCTGGCTTCAAAGTGGGCCGCTGGTGGCGCCGAATGAGGTGCTGCTGGGGATCTTGCCATTTTCGCACATTTTGCGAACGGATTAGTAATTGCTTTCCTCCTGCTTTCAGCGGTGTTGCTGTTGTCGCTGTTGCTTGTTGCTTGGTCCGCTGCAACGACCAAGTTAGCCATCGTTGCAGTAGCTTTTTATTTGCTTGAAATGATTGTAGGGGCCTCCAGAATCCTTGCCCCAGCCGTGATAAAGTTCACGGGTGGATTTCCACTCTTGTGGCTGCCATCATTTTGCCATTTTGTTTTTTCCAGATATTTCAAGAAGTTATGTTGCATTATATACCTGCTGCCAGGTTGTTTTGTTCAAGCTGCCGGCCGATTCGGCTCAGACGCAGACCAATGGCCGCTCAGTTTGAGGACAGACGCTCTGTGGATTTTGGTGATACTACGGTAATGAATTAGTGTACTCACTTGAACAGTATAGGCAGTTGTGTAAGTTTAATTGATTGCCAATTGCCGATTGATTGCCAATAAATACCACTACTTATCTTTACTTGAGCTGCCTAGAAGTGGGCAACGGGCATGGGCTGCCCCAATAGCAGGCAGTAGATTCCGCAAAAGGTCACTTGCACTTTCGATAACGCCGATGTGCAGCGCTGGCAGTCAGCTGTTAGTTAGCCAGCTGCAGGTCCGCAGGCCAGTCTAGTCCGTCAAAATAATAGAAGAGAAAGTGAGGTATAAAGAAAGTCCCACCATTACTGCACAAAGAGAAAGCGCGGGATGGTGTGCTCTCTCCCGCGTATCCAGCGCCTCTCTCACGGTAAGAGAAACGTAGGCCAACAATTGGGGAGCGCCAACCGATCAGCTCTAAGGTTAGTGGCCCCGTCTCTATCAGCTTCCACTGGCCACTTTGTTGCACCTTTACAGGGTATTTACGTCGATTTCCAAAATGAAATACGGAGCGAATTAACAACGCGACTGCAATGGTGTTTTTTTTTTCTCAATTCATTTATTGCTCAATATTTACATTATATGTATATATAATTAACAGCAAAATTATAATAAGGTGATGGGGGGAGGGCGATAGAGGCAGCAGCGGGTCCATGTGGTACTTTCCTGGGGGAAATTGCGTCACAAGGGCGATTTGCTGCTTTGCTCTACCCTGATGTGCTCCTATGCGCGCTGCGTAACTCGTCTGCTACGAAGTGCGTGAACCTGCTGACGGCGTCCCACGTCGCTGGATCTCCAACCATCGACGCCACCATGCTTGTGTCCGATACGGTGAAGCCGATCCTCTCTTGTAGTCGGTTCCTCTCGGCGCTGAACCGGCCGCAAATAAAGACAGCGTGGTGCGCATCCTCCACTAGGCCACCAACGCAGTAAGTGCATAGAGGATCATTATCGTGACCAAACCTAGCTAGGTAGTGTTTGAAGCACCCGTGGCCGCTGAGAAATTGGGTCAGGTAGACCTGATATGTGCGTCCTTGTGCGTCCACCTGCCTTTGGGTGAGCCATCCCATCTGGCTTGGGATTTCTTGGCGTATGCCACACGATTGTTCTTGTGAGGGTATAGTCTCGATTAAATTTTCGTTGCTTCGTCTCACCGGCATCGTGGTCATTTCTTAATGTCGACCAACCCTTATATTTTAAAGTTGCAATCGCAGTTCCAAGTTTAAAATTACTCGAGAATGAAACACTAGAAAATCAAATAGCTTGAAAACTAATTTGAAGGGATTATATTAAGTGCCTTTGTCAAACTATAAATTATTTAGTTGCTGTTATTTGCAAGTAATGTTGCTCAGTTTGAATTATATTTTGGGGCTTATTTCGCATTGCAGGACCAGACTCCTTAGTGGATGACATTTTTATCTGTAATTGCCATTTGAGCTAGGTTAGACTATGATAGACTAGGCCTCTTAGATGGGCGCCATTTCTTATGTAATGCACCTTTTAGATATAAAAATGTTAGGTGTTTATGCCTGTCGCTGTAGGACCTCAACGGTACACCACTGCGATAGGATCCTGGATTTAGGAAGGAAAGGTTTCGTGCGCTATGCTTGCCGTTGCTGCTCGCCGGATGAGGGGGTGTTTTTTCTATCCTGCCTAACGCCTGACATACACAAAAAAAATAATTATAAATGCACTGTATAGTAAATGTACAAGATACCGCTACTTTTCTAGCAACCCAGATGGGCGCCAATTTTATTCGTAGTGTACCTCCTTGTTAAATCTATTCTTACAATTGTTAACACCACTGTAATAGACTAGATTGCCTGTGTGCCATCATATTCTGCTGAGGCTGGGGTATCTTCGACCACAGGAACACAGACTGGGAAAAGAGATTCGAGGGTTAGTGCACTATGCATCGCTCTGTGAAAGCTCGTCGGCGGAGCAGGGTTCCTTTTCCTCTCTTTATAAGGGTCCCATTGCGGATATTTACTGGATAAAATACTTAAAGTGCACTTAAACAGAAACTAACATCTAAACGTATCAATCAAACCAATAAATCAAAATAATATCGTGATCGGACTGATCACTACTATTCCATAACTGACTGAAACTTGGTATGTTCGCGTTTAGAAAGATAGAAAGTAAAAACAATTATTTAATAATGGGAACAGGTGTTATTGCCCATAATCTCCTTCTTTACCCTCCCGACCGTAACAATTAATGGAGAACATTTATATTAAATTGCCCCTAAATCAACGAATTTACATTAATATTTTCTTGATTGATTCCACAACATGATGTACGAGTGTTGGTTAAAACTATTTATTAACAAATCATTACTTTAAACAATATCCATACTCATACATAATTTAATTTCATTATGACTAATCCTCAACAATTTAATTCTGGGCGATACTAATTCGCAATTTCCCACAAAATATATATCGATAGAAATGCATATATAAATGTATAGTTAAATTCATGTGAATACAAATTTTTGTGTTACTTACGAACCAACAACAGGATGCTCGATGGGCCCATGACAGCGCTGCTGAAGTCGCTAAAAATTCAAAATCTTAATCTACTAAATCATTATATAGAAATATATATATATGTATTTAAATCTTGGTTGCCATTCGCCGTATTTTGGGAGGGGCTTGCGTATTTAGTTTGCACCTCACATTTTTTTTATAATTATCGTTCAAAACTCAATTCTTTTTACCATCGCGTCAACGCGTTAAAAAAAATATTATAATATATCTACGTTACTTTTATGAAAATCAACTAAATATTTACGTTGCGACACTTCATTGTGTCAGATACTATATTTACTTATATCTACTAAACTACTACTACTACTACTAATCTACTACTTATTTAAATTCTTTATATTAATGTGGTGCCGAAAGACATTTCACCACTACATATCGTTACAAAAATTATTTAATTATTTATGTTGGGACACAGTTACTCATTGAAACTGTTAATGCAAAACAATCATTCTATTTAATCATTTAAATTGACACCAGGTAAATATGCGTTGAACCAATGTGCGATATATTAAATTTTTACACAAGTTAATACTAGGTTTTAATTCATACCAAACAAATAGGCATTGCACCACTGTACGCGATGTCCAAATCTAGTTCCACAATCTGGTCGAATCTTTTCCTTTTTAAAACGCTCTTCGTTCAAAGTTTTCGCAGCAAATTATAGTTGTGTAGAAATCCAATTTAACTATTTTCGTCTCACTCGGTCTCCAACAGACTTGCAGTTTGGCTGAGTCTCAAATACAGCTGTAGTGCAGACCTAGTGAGCACGCTAAACTGTACAAAAGAAAAGGATACATGTGTTTGCCTAAAAACATGTTTTTTCATAATTTTTATTTATATCACCTTTTCTCTCCTTTAGTTGCACTATACTTTTATTAAACTCCTTCACCAATAGATATCTTTTATTTCACCAAGTGTATTACTTCTGGGTGGGGGTTATGTTGAGCACAAACCATGCTGTTTTAAAAGTGCTTTTAAAAATCAAAAATTGGCCAATATAAATGCGTCTAGAGCAAAATTTTTGCACTGGCATTGAACCGACATTTAGCTAGCGCTAAATGGAAGCAAACGGGACTTTTCCCATATTTCTCTCTTCACTTTGCCTTGCTGTTCTTTTGGGAGAGCGAGATCGGCTTCACTAAGGAAACAAATGCACCGAAAACTTTAACGCTATGCTGTTAATAAAATTTTCTCTACCAAAAAAAATAAATGAAATATTAATTTGAACAGTCGGACACTACAACTGGGAGAAGAGGGACTTATGGTTACTATTGCAATTCTGCTCGTCTTAGTTGTCATGAACTAGATGGTTGTCCATGTCTCCTGATTCAATACCCACCCTACCTATGGACAATCCTGAGGAGGAATTTGCCGATGTCCCCTATACTAATCAATTTACCATTTTACTTAGCTTCGGCCATTTCAACAATTATTTATTCAAAACTATTCCATTATTCCAATTTCAAAATAGACAAACATTATAAGATATTTTACTTTAACTAATTCTCAAATCAAAATGAAAGGGTCGCATGGCCAAGAAATAAAAATGTTCGATATTCAAGAAAATACATGAGCTTAGATATATATATATATATACATACTTAATTAATAAACATGCAGGTCATTAAATCTTACTCAGTCATACTCAGCATACAAATTCCGTGGGCCCAGGGAGGTTCGCTGCTTTGCTGATGAGAGTTATACCTAGTGCTCGGGAAAAATAATTATTAGTTAAATATCGACATTGTGAAATCTTGCCAATGCATAATTAATTAAAGTTTTGTAGAATATAAAAAATTAATATAATAGTAAAAAAATAGTTTTTTTAGGATGAAGGAAAATTTTGTAGATAAACTACATGTAGAATTCAAAAGAACTTATTAAATTATGCATCATCAAAATCAATCGCTCTTAAAATTAACAAAAACAAAGCAATTGCCGTTTATATATGAAAAAAGCGATTGTTCACCAAACTTGGTTGTGAGCATTATGTTGCCACAGTTTTAGTTTTAGTAAGCTTCTTAGAATTCGTCATGATTTGCCTCTGGCTTAAAATTCCAATATCCCAAGGCTATTTATGTGTCGCAGTTTTTGATTCCGAGGCTGGTTAATTTTTGAGTATTACCAAAATGAATAAGAAGTCAGTGAGAGTTGCTGGACTGTTACTTCTATTGTATCCTAGTGTTTGGGCCGGATTTCTTGTCGGACTGTACCGAAACAAATGTATATTCTCTTCCAGACCTTGGGTGCCAAATAATATTGAAGGAACGTTTCCGACAATGCAATTTCTGGCCTTTGTCTTGGCTGCCAAAGCACTAGGCTTTTGCGCTGAATTAACAACAAAGTAATTAGGTCACTTGCACGGATATAAGTAGATATTAATATCACATGAATTCTTCCAACAACTTCACAAAACGGCTTGTTTTTAGGTATGATCACAATAGTTATAAATGTCGAATCGGAAATTCCTTTAAACTTTCCGTCGCGCACAAATAATTTGGTATATGCAGGTATATCTGTACTTAATCTGGAATCACAAGGTCTTTGCCTCCACATCTGCTCCAACCAACTTTCGCACTCGCTTATGCCGAAAATATATATATTTGCCCTATTTATAACCTTTTTGAACTTGAAAGCTGGTATTTTTCCATTACTTCTAACCGTAGTATGGCCTGATATCCGACTTAATAGAAGTTTATAGGATGGTGAAGAGGGGAAGGGCGTGGGGGGAAACTGCAATTACAAGTGCACTTGCGCAGCCGACTTATTAAAGCATAAGCATAAGCTTTCTCTCTTACACTATCGGTAGCTTGAGCTTAAGTGAACTGCTTGCTTGCACTGCTTGAACGTAAGCGAGGTTTACGTCGCTAACTAAAAAAAACGTAACGGGCATTTGAATTTATAACAGGTAGAAAATTAGACCCGCCCATTACATCTTCCAATAGCTGAGCGAATGTGTCTCTACCGCGTGCCCGTTGTTGCCGACGTCTCGCCCGGTGACATTGCTGTCTCGGTTCGGCTATTCTTGTGTTCCACCAATATACAGGCTTACGGGCATTTCCTCCATGCATCTTACGTACCATTGATGCATCACAGGCTTCCTGGAGGATGTTGCATCTATTGTTAGCAAGGGTGTTAGCATCTAAGCATGCCTGTTGTTGAGCATTGCCAATCACAAAAGTCAGAGCATCTGGACTCAGTGATTTAGTGTTCCAGCTCTGAAATTTAATTTTGGTTGTCCTATATGGCATGTTCCCAAATTTGATTTCTATTGCTTGGTGGTCGCCACAAGTGTATTCATCCATGACTTCCCATTTGGCGTATCTTGTGAGATTTGCAGATGCAAAAGATAGGTCTATTATAGAGCCCCTTCCCGCCTTGATGTATGTGTGTGTGTTGCCCACATTCAGTAAGCACAAATTTAGAGAGGCGAAAGCGTCCAATATTACTCTTCCTCTACTTGAACTCCTGGAGCTTCCCCACTCTGTCGCCCAAGCATTAAAATAACCCGCAATTATTAGTTTGGAGCTTCCTCTAGCATCATCCACTAGTTCATCTATGATGGCCGTAAATTCGTTTATTCCAATGCTTGGGGCAATGTAGCAGCTGTATATGTACACGCCGTTGACCTTTGCTCTTACGTAGCCTCTTCTTTTGCTGGTCTTCTCTTGTTGTAGCGGCGTCTGCCTACAACTCCAGATTTCGGCTTCGTATTTCTCCTGGCTATGTGGTTGCTGTCGTTGTTGGTATTCAGCTTTAGCCTTCTGCTTGCCAGCTTTCTCCTTGTTTGTTTTGTTGGTAACTGTTTGTTCGCTTCTTCTGCGCTGCCATTTGGAATCGTATGCCAGATATAATAAATATCCCGCATTTTGTTGATGTCATCCTTCATGGCTTGGTTTATATGTCGCACAGGTTTTGGCTCCATATCCAGCACCTAGTAGGCAAAGTTATCCATAATCTGGCCAAGGTCGCAGATTTGTTCTTCTAGTGGTGTCTGTAAAACTTTCTGTCTTTTGGAAGACGATTCCATTATCACACTCTGTGGACTATTCTCTCTGCTCCGTTTTGGCGTGTCGCCTGCTGTAGCCAATGCAGCAAATGAGACAGCTGTGCTGGCTTCAAAGTGGGCCGCTGGTGGCGCCGAATGAGGTGCTGCTGGTGGGGATCTTGCCATTTTCGCACATTTTGCGAACGGATTAGTAATTGCTTTCCTCCTGCTTTCAGCGGTGCTGCTGTTGTCGCTGTTGCTTGTTGCTTGGTCCGCTGCAACGACCAAGTTAGCCATCGTTGCAGTAGCTTTTTATTTGCTTGAAATGATTGTAGGGGCCTCCAGAATCCTTGCCCCAGCCGTGATAAAATTCACGGGTGGATTTCCACTCTTGTGGCTGCCACCATTTTGCCATTTTGTTTTTTCCAGATATTTCAAGAAGTTATGTTGCATTATATACCTGCTGCCAGGTTGATTCGGCTCAGACGCAGACCAATGGCCGCTCAGTTTGAGGACAGACGCTCTGTGGATTTTGGTGATACTACGGTAATGAATTAGTGTACTCACTTGAACAGTATAGGCAGTTGTGTAAGTTTAATTGATTGCCAATTGCCGATTGATTGCCAATAAATACCACTACTTATCTTTACTTGAGTTGCCTAGAAGTGGGCAACGGGCATGGGCTGCCCCAATAGCAGGCAGTAGATTCCGCAAAAGGTCACTTGCACTTTCGATAACGCCGATGTGCAGCGCTGGCAGTCAGCTGTTAGTTAGCCAGCTGCAGGTCCGCAGGCCAGTCTAGTCCGTCAAAATAATAGAAGAGAAAGTGAGGTATAAAGAAAGTCCCACCATTACTGCACAAAGAGAAAGCGCGGGATGGTGTGCTCTCTCCCGCGTATCCAGCGCCTCTCTCACGGTAAGAGAAACGTAGGCCAACAATTGGGGAGCGCCAACCGATCAGCTCTAAGGTTAGTGGCCCCGTCTCTATCAGCTTCCACTGGCCACTTTGTTGCACCTTTACAGGGTATTTACGTCGATTTCCAAAATGAAATACGGAGCGAATTAACAACGCGACTGCAATGGTGTTTTTTTTTTCTCAATTCATTTATTGCTCAATATTTACATTATATGTATATATAATTAACAGCAAAATTATAATAAGGTGATGGGGGGAGGGCGATAGAGGCAGCAGCGGGTCCATGTGGTACTTTCCTGGGGGAAATTGCGTCACAAGGGCGATTTGCTGCTTTGCTCTACCCTGATGTGCTCCTATGCGCGCTGCGTAACTCGTCTGCTACGAAGTGCGTGAACCTGCTGACGGCGTCCCACGTCGCTGGATCTCCAACCATCGACGCCACCATGCTTGTGTCCGATATGGTGAAGCCGATCCTCTCTTGTAGTCGGTTCCTCTCGGCGCTGAACCGGCCGCAAATAAAGACAGCGTGGTGCGCATCCTCCACTAGGCCACCAACGCAGTAAGTGCATAGAGGATCATTATCGTGACCAAACCTAGCTAGGTAGTGTTTGAAGCACCCGTGGCCGCTGAGAAATTGGGTCAGGTAGACCTGATATGTGCGTCCTTGTGCGTCCACCTGCCTTTGGGTGAGCCATCCCATCTGGCTTGCCACGTATTCAGGCTGCGCTCCCTCACGGTCTTCTTTGCCTGGGATTTCTGTGTACCGTTGCTTGTCGCCTCTGTAATGGACTTAGCCTCCTCCACCAGTAGGTCGATAAGGACAGTGCCGGCGATGACCAAAGCAGCTTCATCAGACACTGTTCTAAAAGCGCAGCAAACTCTCAGAGAGCAAACTCTCAGAGGCTTTGATGCCTCTGGCATAGCTTGGGATCAGGATGGCTGGTGCCCAAATTTTCGCTGCATACATTATTGTGGACTTTACAACGCTGTAGAGCAGTAGTCTCCTCTCCTTTTGGACCTCGCGTGTTGAGCATGATCCTCGACAGCGGTCTGCTTGCCTTCGCTGCCCTCGCCTGTGTGTGTGCTCCCTGAAGCAGAGCCTGGAGTCCAGCCATACTCCGAGATAGCGGATGGCTCTATTTGAGGTGATTCTGGTTTCTGTCACGTGAACATGAGCCAGCCCGACGATTTTCCTGCTGCTAATTAAGACCGCCCCCGTCTTGTGCGACGCGAGGGTCAGATCGACTGAGCTAAGCCAGATTTCTATTGCTGCTATGGAGGCATCGGCAGTCTCCTCGACGGTGCGCAGATCTTTGGCTACCGCGACGACAGCGACGTCATCAGCGTAACCGATGAGCTCACATCCACTCGGTAATGGCACTCGGAAAATACCGTCGTACATAACGTTCCATAGCAGGGGACCCAGACCGGAGCCTTGCGGAACACCTGCTGAGATTGTGCGATGTATAGTTTCTGAAGCGGTGGGGTAAGAGATTTTTCTCCCGTCGAAGAAGCTCCAGACGGCTGCGTGAAGATATTGTGGGACTCCGTGCCCCAGCACAGCGTCGAGTATACCTCCCCAATCTGCCTTGTTAAAGGCGTTTTTGATGTCTAGGGTCACTACCAGCCAATATCTTTTGGATCCGCCACGCCATCTCGTTCCCTTTATCGCGTTGGAGGCGATGTCCATCACCTTGCTAATTGCGTCCAGGGTTGATTTGGCTTTTCGAAATCCGAATTGGTTGTTGTTTAGGCCGCAGTTTTCGCTAATCGCCGCATCGAGTCTGATGTAGATGAGTCTCTCGAACACCTTTCCTAATGAGTCAATTAAGCCAGGTTTCGGGATTAGCACCAACCTTTGCTCCTTCTATTGCTCATCGTTTGGAGGGGCCTGCCGTTTGGCGTAGATCCTTTTAACCACCGTCTTGTATGCGCTTCCCCAGGGGTCGTGGTCGGCCGAGTCGCACAATTGAAGAAAGACTTCCTTTTTGGAGGTTAGTATTCCAAGCTTTAGGGACTTTCTTTTTGAGCAGTAATCGGCATGGAGAGCCTGCCAGCCGATAGGCAGTGCTTCCTTAGTTCGGATATGTTCTCTTTCCACCAGAATGCGGGTTCATGATGCCCTTTATCCCGGTTACTTTGCGCCATGCTTGTATCACACGCTGTTGTAACCATGCGTGTTAGGTTGTTGGCCATCCTTGGAGATGTGTCTGTGTCGCAGTGTGCTGTATTCAGGGCTGTTGTGAATAAAGTTGTATTCAAGGTCTCCAGTGCAGGGGGCGTCGCCAATGGCGAAAACTATTGCCTCGTGATCGCTGGCTGTGTAGACATTTCCCAGTCTCCAACGAGTGGTCCTAAACATGCTACTGCTCGCGAAAGTGAGGTCTATTATGGACCCACGGCGTGCGCGATTGAAGGTGTTTAGTGAACCTGTGTTGGCTAGGACGACATCCAGTTGGGTAAAGCACTCTAATGGCGCTCTGCCTCTGGCGTTGGTGATGGTGCTGCCCCATTCCAAGGCCCACGCATTAAAGTCGCCCGCGCCACGCGAGTTATACATCTCTAACATATATTACATATATTTTATATATTTATATATATTTATTTATATTTATGTTCATATTTTTGTAAAGCACTGTGTGCTAGTGCATACTCAGGTTCGAACTCTTTTCAAATTGCCTTTGTCTAATATTTGTTTACGAACTATTTCAAGAAAGCGGTGTTTTTACCGTAATCCGAACCTGAGTCTGCGTAACACACATTAAGCTATGACGGTAGAAAGAAAAGAATCGTCAAACCTAGTGGAGGTGCAAAATTCGCTCAATAAAAAAAATAAAAAAAGTGAAGAACTTGAAAAATGCGGTAAAGCATATAACTGGCGCAGTCGGAAATTTTAATTGTCTAAAGACAACTAAAATAGTGATAGTGAAATTAAATTTACCGAAGTAAACTTTGAGTCGGACTTATTCCGTTCTCGTATTAAAGATTTGCATAAAACAATTCTGAAGAATAGTTCAGTAGTTTGGCAGTGAATTATATATATCACAAAAACTTTGAGTTTGGCCAAAGCTAAAATAATACTTAATAATAATAGCATAACAAAGCACATGACTAAGAAAAACAAGTTCGACGAACGCAGAAATCTACAGGAGATAATGTCGGAACAATAACTACAGCAACTTCGCGAAACAATTTTCGCACAGGAAATGGAGATTTCCAAATTGAGGCAAGAATCTGTACAACGACAGTTCCAACAACAACCGCAAACGGAGCGAGAACCATGGATGGCGAAAAAAGATGTCATCCAACAATTTCGCCAGCTAAGGCAACTGGATAATCAGCATGACGTCTTGGCCTTCATAAACTCCGTCGAGTTTGTAATGGCATTATGCGAGGGAGACAACACACTCATTACCTATGGGACCAACATCATAGCAAACATCATAGCGGACGATAACCGTTTAATAGATGTTTTGGTTTGTTTGGTTTATTGATTGGTATTATTTTTTATTTTTTTTTTTTTTTTTTTTTTACGCGCGAATCCCAACGGGAGCACTAATTGCCCACACCTCCCGCCCAACCGACCGAGGGGCGCAAGCCGCATAACGCAGTTTTTAGTAAAGGAATCGAGAGCTCTGAACTGATTACATGATAAAGACGATTATAATCGGAACAAAGAAATCGAAAAGGTTCATACATAAGGTAGTTAGTAGTACATCGTGGAAGTGTTAGAGGAATATAGTTTCTACTAGGTCTACAAGGAACTGTTAGTTTTACTCGGTTCAATAGCTCGGGAGAGTCTATATCCCCGTTAAGGAGCTTGTGCATAAATATGACGCCAAGCATTAATCTACGATTAGAAAGGGAAGGAAGGTCAAGTAAAAGAAGTCTACTAGAGTACGAAGGCAAGTTGATATTACGATCCCAGTTCAGACCACGAAGAGCCAAGAGAAGGAACTGTTTTTGAACTGATTCTATTCTTGCTTTATGTGAATCGTATTGGGGTGACCATATGCAGGTTGCATATTCTAAAATTGGACGAACCAATGAGGTGTAAAGAACCTTGGTTGTATATGGATCGTCAAATTCCTTTGACCATCTTTTAACAAATCCAAGAACACCCATGGCTTTTCCGACAGTAGTGCTTATATGGGACTTAAAAGTCAATTTATGGTCCATAAGTACTCCCAAGTCAATCATCTCATTAAGTCTGGTTAATGGAACGTTATTAAGAAAGTAGGTAATTAACTGAGGAGTGTTTCTGAAAAAAGTCATGACCTTGCATTTAGATGTGTTTAGGTTTAATAAATTGTGTCGACACCAAGATTGAAAGTTTTGGAGGTCAGACTGCAACCGTGAAGGTGATATAATATCTCTGTAGCTGAGACAAAGCTTTACATCATCTGCATACATGAGGACACGAGAATGTATTATAACGGATGGAAGATCGTTAATAAAAAGGGTGAATAGCAGTGGTCCCAGATGACTACCCTGAGGCACCCCCGAAGTTACTTGGATGGTCCTTGAACTTGAAGACTTGAATAGAACTTTCTGTGTTCTGTCTGTCAGGTATTCACGAATCCAACAAATTTAAGGGCTTGGGAAGCCAATTTTAAAAGAAGAAGTGTATGATTAATAGAATCAAAAGCCTTGCTGAAATCAGTATAAATGACATCATTCTGTCTTGCATTCCTAAATCCTTCGATCGTTAAAGATGTAAATTCTAATAGGTTAGTGGTAGTAGATCTACGGTTCACAAACCCATGTTGAGATGGTGAAATAATAGATCTACAAAAATGTTGCAATTGAGAAGTGATTAACTTTTCAAATGCTTTAGGAATAGCGGACAATTTAGAAATACCCCTATAATTGGATGCTTCGGACTTTTTACCATTTTTATGAAGAGGAATTATATAAGATTCCTTCCATATAGACGGAAAATGACAAGATTTAACGGACAACGAAAAAAGTTTTTGAAGTGGCTTACATAGAGCCTCAGCACAAAATCTGAGTACACAACCAGGTATTCCATCAGGACCAGGTGTGTACACAGGTTTTACTAAATTAAGCACGCTAATAAGCGAACTTTCATCGATCGAAGGACTACAAATACAATTAGACCTATTTATCTGATAAGGATACAAAAGATTCGCTCGGTATTCCGTTGAGGAATATGTTGTTGTGAAGAAATCAGCAAACAAATCGGCAATCGCTTGATCAGAGTCCACTATATTATTTCCAAACGATAAGATTGATGGGTGGACATCCATCTTACGTTTAGAATTCACAAAACTATAAAACTGTTTAGGATCACGGGAAAACTCAAGCTTACAACGCTTGAGGTAATTATTATAGCAGTGCTTGTTAAGCAACATAAAATTGGAGCGAGCAACTGCGTAAAGAGCAAAGTCTGAAGAACGTCCCGATTTCTTGTATTTTTTATAATATCTGGATTTAACATTTTTCAAGTTGGATAGCTCACGAGAAAACCAGGGAGGTCGGTGAGACGACACTGGAGCCCTCAGTGGGACACAAACCCTAAAAAGCGAACCGAGAGTATCATAAAACAACGAGATAGCAAGATCCATGTCTGAGCAACTATATAAGGATGACCAGTCAGTTCTCAGAATGAGCTCATTCAGTTTAACAAAGTTAGTCTTGCGAAAATTACGAAATTTAATCACAGGACTGACACCAGCAATCGGTGCACGAAATGACAGATCTACAGATAAATCCAGAGTAGGATGAAAATTGTCTTCGGGCAAGACTAGAGGGTCGGTTCTAGTTACTGCACAGTTGGTGGAATCCAACACAAATATCAGATCTAAGAATCTGCCTATGTTATTTCGCACAGGGTTTATTTGAGCTAATGATAACTCAAAAAGGCCATCAACGAAGCAGTGAGATTTAGAAGGAAGCAACAAAGCAGATTCATCAGATTGAGACCATACTATTTCTGGTAAATTAAAGTCACCAAAGACGATTAAGATATCTCTATTAGAAAGCAATGAAGAAATATATCGAATAGAATCTAAATGTTTTGCGTACACCGCCATGTCGGATTGTGGCGGAACGTAAGAACAAGTAATGTAGACAGAGAAAGACTTGAATCTGACCTTAACGCTAACAAACTCAATCTCCAGAATATCCGGTGAATGAATTTGGTCAGAAGTTAAGGCCGAGTCAACAGCAATCAGAACTCCTCCGCCTACACGAGAAGTCCGATCACATCTAAAAATTGAAAATTTTGCGGAAAGAACAGATGCATCGTTAATATCGGGTTTTAACCATGTCTCAGTAAACACTAAAATTTTAAATTCAAATGCTAGACTATCTAGATAGAGTCTAGGAAGCTTAGATTTAAGTCCTCTCACGTTCTGATAGGCCAGATGAAGGGACGAGATTAGTTTTTGGAACACCAGCCGATGCTGATATTCCGGAAGATGAAGAATTAGATGGGATAGAAAGCCTAACCGGATCTCGAGTTTTCTTTTTGGCCGTGTATTCTTTTACTAAAATGTGATCCGGCCAAAAACTGCTATGACATATACAGTCGAACAGTTCAACTGGAACACTTATTTTAAAAGAGGATATCTCCCTCGACTATTTAAATTTAAATTTTTCCACCGCTATTTTAGCATTATAGTGATGAGCTTGAATTTTTGTCTTAATAAAAGCTAAGACATCATCCGACGAATGTTCGGGATCAAGCCTTGAAACAAATATATGTTTCTTAGGTGGAACTCTAGTTAAAGGTTTATAGGAACCAGGCCGCAAATCAACCGCAGCGTCAGCGACCACGATTGAATCCGCCTGCGTGTCCGGTATTGCACCTCCAACTGGACTACTATCGGCAATATCAACAGTTATTGATAATTGCCCGGACTTTTCGGATACTACAGCTTTGTTCGTCTGCAAAGAGAGACCATTTCCTGGAGAAACGGAGATAGCCTCTTCCTTGCGACCACCTTGAGAAATGGGGGTGGTAAACGAAATAAGCTGCGGAGGATTTGTCACAGTGAGCAGTGAAGGAGTTTGTGGAGCTACGGCCGAGACGGGATTGGGCACAGGCAAATGCAAGGACAGATTGCGCATACTGGTTTTCTTGCGCTTTGGAGACTTATTTAACAGCTTATAGCTGCTAAATTCGCTCTCCACAGCATTGAACTCATCGTAGAGTTTACGAAAACCAGATGACAATTTCTTCAATCTATCCCTGGTTTGCCTCATAAACACCCTCATTTCAATCTCAACCTCACGACATGAGTCACAACCCCATTTGAGCCCCCCTTTTTGCTCCAAACAATCCTTTACCCTGGCTGTGTAGCCAGCACATTTAACGTGCATGACGTTGTCACACAGCCAACAGGAAAGAAATACGTTATGGGGTGAAGGGGGGTTCAAACACTTTTTGCTTGAGCAGACAGACATTTTTTAATTCAATTAATACTCAAAAATTTTATAAAAAAAATTAAATATCAAAAAGGCCAAAGAAAAAACTCACTCAGATTTATTAAGCAAATTCGACACTGGGGTCAAACTCACAGAGAAAATTAGTGCAAGAACTAAGAGAACTAAGCACTACACAAATACACGTATCACTTGTACGCGAGACAGAGATAGATGCGAGCGCGAATAAAAGAAATTAGAAAAAAAAGAGAGCGGGAGAACCAACAGCACTGCACATGCAACAACAATGCGTTGGCGAGAGCGCGAGAGCGGTTTTAAAGCGGTAAAAAGTACAAACGCAAGAGCAAAGAATAACAAAAACAACAACACTGCTGTAAAAAGTTTTGTTGTTTTTTTCAAATATTAAGTTCAATGCTTTGATTTTGCTTTTGTAAAGTTAATTAAACAAAAAGCGCAATGACAAAAATTTAAATGACAGAATAATGTCAATAGTTATTGCTAAATAATTAGCTGAATTTTTAGGCAGGCGCGGTGAGTTTAAAACCGAAATAAAAGAAATTATGCAGGAGCACAGAAAAACACGTCTATCCACGATGAAGAAAGAAACGATTTTTTTGATAATTAATGTGGCAATTTTCCATTGCTGGGGGATGATGCTGTTGTCAAGAATTCTATTGTAGAGCTCGAGAAGTTTGTTGGTTGCGCATGGCGGAAATTTTTTAATAATTTGGTAGTTTATATTGTCGTGACCAGGAGTGGATCCTTTTAGAATTTGGAGGCAAGATTGAAGTTCTAAAATTGTTATGGGTAGTTCAATGGTTTTAGCTCGGTTTTTAGGAGTATATGTGAGTGGTGTTTGGTCTACATATTTTTGTTTATTTTGCTTAAAGAGATTTGAGAAGTTTGAGTCTTGTGAATATTAGGACCATGACTTACAGAATGCATTGGCTATTGTTTTTGAGTCGGTGGTGTTGCCTGTCTCTATTTCAATTGCATGTATATGCGTGTTTTTCCTGGTCCCCGTAATATAGTGAACTTTGTCCCAGAGTACTTTCGTTGTTGTACTAGGGTTAATGTCTTCTGTGAATTTAGCAAAGGATGTTCTTTGTGCTGCTTTTGCTACATATTTGAACTTCGCGTTTGCTTTTTTATACTTTAGCATATTTTCTGTGTTTAGGTGTTTTCTTAGCTTGTTTAGACATCTAACCTTTTCTATTTTTAGTTTGTCTAGTTCTGGGTTCCACCAGTAAAGGCAGTTGTTATTATTTCTATTGGGATTGGACGTGGGAATTGTTTTGTTAGCAGATAATTTGACTATTTTAAGTAGTTTGGCTGCTGATTGATTTGTGTTATTTGTTATAGTCAGTTGTTGTGCTTGTTGGTCTAGAATTTCTTGAAATAGATTCCAGTTTGCAGAGTGGAGTTTGTATCTATGTGTTTTGTGTTCTGCGTGTGTGTATGTGGTGGGAAAAAGTTGAATGCATATGGGGTAGTGGTCGCTGCCGTAAAGATCTTCGTATGTAGACCAGATGGCATTGAGATTTAGAGGAGGTGAACAGAAGGGTAAGTCTACATTTGTGAAGGTGTTATGAGTAGAGTAGTGGGTGTAATCCCCGTTGTTTAATATTATAAGGTTACTGTTTTGTATAAATTGAGCAACCGTGTTTCCTCTATGGTTATTTGAGGTTGATCCCCAGAATGAATGCCAAGCATTGAAGTCTCCTACCAATAATATTGGCTTATTGAAATGATTAATAAGGTCGTGAAGATCCTGCTCAATAAATTTGTCGGTGGGTGAGAGATAGAGATTAATTATAATAAATGGGATTTTTGCTTGAATTTCGGCAGCTATGGCTAAAATCTTAGACGGGCAGTTTAATATTTTGTGTTCAATGGTTTTGGAGATTAGAAGAGCTAGCCCTCTGTTTGCTTTGAGGGCTAGTATATCTATGTCGTTTTTGTGATATTTCGCGAATTGCTTTGGTGTGTGAATCTTTGTGTCGGATATAGTGAGATGTGTGACGTGATGAAATAAAAACTAAATATATTCACTCTAAGCGGTGGATCACTCGGCTCATGGGTCGATGAAGAACGCAGCAAACTGTGCGTCATCGTGTGAACTGCAGGACACATGAACATCGACATTTTGAACGCATATCGCAGTCCATGCTGTTATGGTACTTTAATTTATTTTAGAGTGCTGCTTGGACTACATATGGTTGAGGGTTGTAAGACTATGCTCAATAAGTTGTTTTAATATTTTTATAAAATTTTAAATCACATGGTATATTATTGGAAATTTTTATATTTAATATAATAAATTTTCATAATATTAATTATAAATGAAACACATTATCTCTCAAGTATGAGAAAAACGAAGATGTATATTAATTTCATTTTCAATTCTTATAATACTGAGGAATGTCTAGCATAAAAAAAAATGTTTTTTTTTTCATCTAGAATTGCCTCTTATTAATGGTTTGTTATGAAAAAAAAAATTAAGTAAATATTATTATTCTTCACATAATAGAAATATATTAATGGTTTCAATATATAAAAGAAAATTATATATGTATTTATATTTGTGTATATACAACCTCAATTCATATGGGACTACCCCCTGAATTTAAGCATATTAATTAGGGGAGGAAAAGAAACTAACAAGGATTTTCTTAGTAGCGGTGAGCGAAAAGAAAATAGTTCAGCACTAAGTCACTTTGTCTTTATGGCAAATGTGAGATGCAGTGTATGGAGCATCAATATTCTAGTATGAGAAATTAATGATTTAAGTCCTTCTTAAATGAGGCCATTTACCCATAGAGGGTGCCAGGCCCGTATAACATTAATGATTACTAGATGGTGTTTCCAAAGAATCGTGTTGCTTGATAGTGCAGCACTAAGTGGGTGGTAAACTCCATCTAAAACTAAATATAACCATGAGACCGATAGTAAACAAGTACCGTGAGGGAAAGTTGAAAAGAACTCTGAATAGAGAGTTAAATAGAACGTGGAACTGCTTAGAGGTTAAACCCGATGAACCTGAATATCCGTTATGGAAAATTCATCATTAAAATTGTAATATTTAAATAATATTATAATAATAGTGTGCATTTTTTCCATATAAGGACATTGTAATCTATTAATATAAACCAAATTTATCATAAAATATGACTTATAGTTTATTTAAATTATTTTGCTTGCAATTTAACATAAAATAAATGTCATTTATTTGATAAAGTGTTGATAGATTTATATGAATACAGTGCGTTAATTTTTTTAAAATTATATAATAGCATGATTATCATTGATTTTCTATGTTTATTATATGCACTTGTATCATTAACAATGCGAAAGATTCAGGATACCTTCGGGACCCGTCTTGAAACACGGACCAAGGAGTCTAACATATGTGCAAGTTATTGGGATATAAACCTAATAGCATAATTAACTTGACTAATAATGGGATTAGTTTTTTAACTATTTATAGTTAATTAACACAATCCCGGGGCGTTCTAAAAAGTTATGTGTAATAATATTTATATTATTTATACCTCTAACTAGAACGTATCTTGAGCATATATGCTGTAACCCGAAAGATGGTGAACTATACTTGATCAGGTTGAAGTCAGGGGAAACCCTGATGGAAGACCGAAACAGTTCTGACGTGCAAATCGATTGTCAGAATTGAGTATAGGGGCGAAAGACCAATCGAACCATCTAGTAGCTGGTTCCTTCCGAAGTTTCCCTCAGGATAGCTGGTGCATTTAAATGTTATATAAAATAATCTTATCTGGTAAAGCGAATGATTAGAGGCCTTAGGGTCGAAACGATCTTAACCTATTCTCAAACTTTAAATGGGTAAGAACCTTAACTTTCTTGATATGAAGTTTAAGGTTATGATATAATGTGCCCAGTGGGCCACTTTTGGTAAGCAGAACTGGCGCTGTGGGATGAACCAAACGTAATGTTACGGTGCCCAAATTAACAACTCATACAGAAACCATGAAAGGCGTTGGTTGCTTAAAACAGCAGGACGGTGATCATGGAAGTCGAAATCCGTTAAGGAGTGTGTAACAACTCACCTGCCGAAGCAACTAGCCCTTAAAATGGATGGCGCTTAAGTTGTATACCTATACATTACCGCTAAAGTAGATGATTTATATTATTTAATAATATAAATTTTGAAACTTTAGTGAGTAGGAAGGTACAATGGTGTGCATAGAAGTGTTTGGCGTAAGCCTGCATGGAGCCGCTGTTGGTACAGATCTTGGTGGTAGTAGCAAATAATCGAATGAGACCTTGGAGGACTGAAGTGGAGAAGGGTTTCGTGTGAACAGTGGTTGATCACGAGTTAGTCGGTCCTAAGTTCAAGGCGAAAGCCGAAAATTTTCAAGTTAATAAAGTCATAATAATCTATATATTGCAAATATAAAACACTTGAATAATTTTGAACGAAAGGGAATACGGTTCCAATTCCGTAACCTGTTGAGTATCCGTTTGTTATTAAATATGGGCCTCGTGCTCATCCTGGCAACAGAAACGACCATAAAGAAGCCGTCGAGAGGTATCGGAAGAGTTTTCTTTTCTGTTTTATAGCCGTACTACCATGGAAGTCTTTCGCAGAGAGATATGGTAGATGGGCTAGAAGAGCATGACATATACTGTTGTGTCGATATTTTCTCCTCGGACCTTGAAAATTTATGGTGGGGATACGCAAACTTCTCAACAGGCCGTACCAATATCCGCAGCTGGTCTCCAAGATGAAGAGTCTCTAGTCGATAGAATAATGTAGGTAAGGGAAGTCGGCAAATTAGATCCGTAACTTCGGGATAAGGATTGGCTCTGAAGATTGAGATAGTCGGGCTTGATTGGGAAACAATAACATGGTTTATGTGCTCGTTCTGGGTAAACAGAGTTTCTATCATTTATGATAGTTGTTTGTTCCTCGGATAGTTTAGTTACGTAGCCAACTGTGGAACTTTCTTGCTAAAATTTTTAAGAATACTAATTAATTTTAATTAGTTCTTTTAAATTAGAACGATTATCAATTAACAATCAATTCAGAACTGGCACGGACTTGGGGAATCCGACTGTCTAATTAAAACAAAGCATTGTGATGGCCCTAGCGGGTGTTGACACAATGTGATTTCTGCCCAGTGCTCTGAATGTCAAAGTGGAGAACGTGGTCTCTGATAACGCAGAAGGGGTGCAACACCGTAATTCGTCAGTCGTTGTCAGATTCAAGTCGACTCGAAACCTCCTCGTGGTGTTCTCTGGGTGCTTCTATATACTTGGGATCTGAATATATAGAAGTAGCTAATTCGAGCGGCGAAATGGTCTTTGGGGTCACTCACCCCTTGGATGGCCAGTATTGGTGTCCATTGAGCTTGGTCCTGACAAGTTCATGGTTTTATTAGCTTGCTACCTTGGCACAACATCCGATGAAGGTACAAACATCGTGGAAGAATGAGGAGGGTTTTAGTACGTAGGCGCTGTAGAATATTTTTTTCTGTGGATGCAGCGAATCGTGCATGCTAGGTTTACCTAGTATCTTTTGAAGATTTCCCTACCTTAGCGATCAAAAAAAAAAAAAAAAAAAAAAATAGCCAAATGCCTCGTCATCTAATTAGTGACGCGCATGAATGGATTAACGAGATTCCTACTGTCCCTATCTACTATCTAGCGAAACCACAGCCAAGGGAACGGGCTTGGAATAATTAGCGGGGAAAGACGACCCTTTTGAGCTTGACTCTAATCTGGCAGTGTAAGGAGACATAAGAGGTGTAGAATAAGTGGGAGATATTTTTCCTTGTGTTTAATATCGTCAATGAAATACCACTACTCTTATTGTTTCCTTACTTACTTGATTAAATGGAACGTGTATAATTTCCTAGCCATTATACGGATATATTTATTATATCTTATGGTATTGGGTTTTGATGCAAGCTTCTTGATCAAAGTATCACGAGTTTGTTATATAATCGCAAACAAATTCTTTAATGAGAGAATGCATTTATGTATTTTCAATTTGAAATTTTTGGTATAACTCCAATTACTCAGGTATGATCCAATTCAAGGACATTGCCAGGTAGGGAGTTTGACCGGGGCGGTACATCTCTCAAATAATAACGGAGGTGTCCCAAGGCCAGCTCAGTGCGGACAGAAACCACACATAGAGCAAAAGGGCAAATGCTGACTTGATCTCGGTGTTCAGTACACACAGGGACAGCAAAAGCTCGGCCTATCGATCCTTTTGGTTTAAAGAGTTTTTAACAAGAGGTGTCAGAAAAGTTACCATAGGGATAACTGGCTTGTGGCGGCCAAGCGTTCATAGCGACGTCGCTTTTTGATCCTTCGATGTCGGCTCTTCCTATCATTGTGAAGCAAAATTCACCAAGCGTTGGATTGTTTACCCATGCAAGGGAACGTGAGCTGGGTTTAGACCGTCGTGATACAGGTTAGTTTTACCCTACTAATGACAAAACGTTGTTGCGACAGCATTCCTGCGTAGTACGAGAGGAACCGCAGGTACGGACCAATGGCACAATACTTGTTCGAGCGAACAGTGGTATGACGCTACGTCCGTTGGATTATGCCTGAACGCCTCTAAGGTCGTATCCGTGCTGGACTGCAATGATAAATAAGGGGCAATTTGCATTGTATGGCTTCTAAACCATTAAAAGTTTATTTTATAAACGACAATGGATGTGATGCCAATGTTATTTGTGACATAGTAAATTGGGAGGATCTTCGATCACCTGATGCCGCGCTAGTTACTTATAAAAACATTATTTAATACAATGACAAAGCCTAGAATCAATTGTAAACGACTTTTGTAACAGGCAAGGTGTTGTAAGTGGTTGAGCAGCTGCCATACTGCGATCCACTGAAGCTTATCCTTTGCTTGATGATTTGCCGAAAATTTTCAAGTTAATAAAGTCATAATAATCTAAATATTGCAAATATAAAACACTTGAATAATTTTGAACGAAAGGGAATACGGTTCCAATTCCGTAACCTGTTGAGTATCCGTTTGTTATTAAATATGGGCCTCGTGCTCATCCTGGCAACAGAAACGACCATAAAGAAGCCGTCGAGAGGTATCGGAAGAGTTTTCTTTTCTGTTTTATAGCCGTACTACCATGGAAGTCTTTCGCAGAGAGATATGGTAGATGGGCTAGAAGAGCATGACATATACTGTTGCGTCGATATTTTCTCCTCGGACCTTGAAAATTTATGATGGGGATACGCAAACTTCTCAACAGGCCATACCAATATCCGCAGCTGGTCTCCAAGGTGAAGAGTCTCTAGTCGATAGAATAATGTAGGTAAGGGAAGTCGGCAAATTAGATCCGTAACTTCGGGATAAGGATTGGCTCTGAAGATTGAGATAGTCGGGCTTGATTGGGAAACAATAACATGGTTTATGTGCTCGTTCTGGGTAAACAGAGTTTCTATCATTTATGATAGTTGTTTGTTCCTCGGATAGTTTAGTTACGTAGCCAACTGTGGAACTTTCTTGCTAAAATTTTTAAGAATACTAATTAATTTTAATTAGTTCTTTTAAATTAGAACGATTATCAATTAACAATCAATTCAGAACTGGCACGGACTTGGGGAATCCGACTGTCTAATTAAAACAAAGCATTGTGATGGCCCTAGCGGGTGTTGACACAATGTGATTTCTGCCCAGTGCTCTGAATGTCAAAGTGGAGAACGTGGTCTCTGATAACGCAGAAGGGGTGCAACACCGTAATTCGTCAGTCGTTGTCAGATTCAAGTCGACTCGAAACCTCCTCGTGGTGTTCTCTGGGTGCTTCTATATACTTGGGATCTGAATATATAGAAGTAGCTAATTCGAGCGGCGAAATGGTCTTTGGGGTCACTCACCCCTTGGATGGCCAGTATTGGTGTCCATTGAGCTTGGTCCTGACAAGTTCATGGTTTTATTAGCTTGCTACCTTGGCACAACATCCGATGAAGGTACAAACATCGTGGAAGAATGAGGAGGGTTTTAGTACGTAGGCGCTGTAGAATATTTTTTTCTGTGGATGCAGCGAATCGTGCATGCTAGGTTTACCTAGTATCTTTTGAAGATTTCCCTACCTTAGCGATCAAAAAAAAAAAAAAAAAAAAAATAGCCAAATGCCTCGTCATCTAATTAGTGACGCGCATGAATGGATTTACGAGATTCCTACTGTCCCTATCTACTATCTAGCGAAACCACAGCCAAGGGAACGGGCTTGGAATAATTAGCGGGGAAAGACGACCCTTTTGAGCTTGACTCTAATCTGGCAGTGTAAGGAGACATAAGAGGTGTAGAATAAGTGGGAGATATTTTTCCTTGTGTTTAATATCGTCAATGAAATACCACTACTCTTATTGTTTCCTTACTTACTTGATTAAATGGAACGTATATCATTTCCTAGCCATTATACGGATATATTTATTATATCTTATGGTATTGGGTTTTGATGCAAGCTTCTTGATCAAAGTATCACGAGTTTGTTATATAATCGCAAACAAATTCTTTAATGAGAGAATGCATTTATGTATTTTCGATTTGAAATTTTTGGTATAACTCCAATTACTCAGGTATGATCCAATTCAAGGACATTGCCAGGTAGGGAGTTTGACCGGGGCGGTACATCTCTCAAATAATAACGGAGGTGTCCCAAGGCCAGCTCAGTGCGGACAGAAACCACACATAGAGCAAAAGGGCAAATGCTGACTTGATCTCGGTGTTCAGTACACACAGGGACAGCAAAAGCTCGGCCTATCGATCCTTTTGGTTTAAAGAGTTTTTAACAAGAGGTGTCAGAAAAGTTACCATAGGGATAACTGGCTTGTGGCGGCCAAGCGTTCATAGCGACGTCGCTTTTTGATCCTTCGATGTCGGCTCTTCCTATCATTGTGAAGCAAAATTCACCAAGCGTTGGATTGTTTACCCATGCAAGGGAACGTGAGCTGGGTTTAGACCGTCGTGAGACAGGTTAGTTTTACCCTACTAATGACAAAACGTTGTTGCGACAGCATTCCTGCGTAGTACGAGAGGAACCGCAGGTACGGACCAATGGCACAATACTTGTTCGAGCGAACAGTGGTATGACGCTACGTCCGTTGGATTATGCCTGAACGCCTCTAAGGTCGTATCCGTGCTGGACTGCAATGATAAATAAGGGGCAATTTGCATTGTATGGCTTCTAAACCATTAAAAGTTTATTTTATAAACGACAATGGATGTGATGCCAATGTTATTTGTGACATAGTAAATTGGGAGGATCTTCGATCACCTGATGCCGCGCTAGTTACTTATAAAAACATTATTTAATACAATGACAAAGCCTAGAATCAATTGTAAACGACTTTTGTAACAGGCAAGGTGTTGTAAGTGGTTGAGCAGCTGCCATACTGCGATCCACTGAAGCTTATCCTTTGCTTGATGATTTGCCGAAAATTTTCAAGTTAATAAAGTCATAATAATCTAAATATTGCAAATATAAAACACTTGAATAATTTTGAACGAAAGGGAATACGGTTCCAATTCCGTAACCTGTTGAGTATCCGTTTGTTATTAAATATGGGCCTCGTGCTCATCCTGGCAACAGAAACGACCATAAAGAAGCCGTCGAGAGGTATCGGAAGAGTTTTCTTTTCTGTTTTATAGCCGTACTACCATGGAAGTCTTTCGCAGAGAGATATGGTAGATGGGCTAGAAGAGCATGACATATACTGTTGCGTCGATATTTTCTCCTCGGACCTTGAAAATTTATGGTGGGGATACGCAAACTTCTCAACAGGCCATACCAATATCCGCAGCTGGTCTCCAAGGTGAAGAGTCTCTAGTCGATAGAATAATGTAGGTAAGGGAAGTCGGCAAATTAGATCCGTAACTTCGGGATAAGGATTGGCTCTGAAGATTGAGATAGTCGGGCTTGATTGGGAAACAATAACATGGTTTATGTGCTCGTTCTGGGTAAACAGAGTTTCTATCATTTATGATAGTTGTTTGTTCCTCGGATAGTTTAGTTACGTAGCCAACTGTGGAACTTTCTTGCTAAAATTTTTAAGAATACTAATTAATTTTAATTAGTTCTTTTAAATTAGAACGATTATCAATTAACAATCAATTCAGAACTGGCACGGACTTGGGGAATCCGACTGTCTAATTAAAACAAAGCATTGTGATGGCCCTAGCGGGTGTTGACACAATGTGATTTCTGCCCAGTGCTCTGAATGTCAAAGTGGAGAACGTGGTCTCTGATAACGCAGAAGGGGTGCAACACCGTAATTCGTCAGTCGTTGTCAGATTCAAGTCGACTCGAAACCTCCTCGTGGTGTTCTCTGGGTGCTTCTATATACTTGGGATCTGAATATATAGAAGTAGCTAATTCGAGCGGCGAAATGGTCTTTGGGGTCACTCACCCCTTGGATGGCCAGTATTGGTGTCCATTGAGCTTGGTCCTGACAAGTTCATGGTTTTATTAGCTTGCTACCTTGGCACAACATCCGATGAAGGTACAAACATCGTGGAAGAATGAGGAGGGTTTTAGTACGTAGGCGCTGTAGAATATTTTTTTCTGTGGATGCAGCGAATCGTGCATGCTAGGTTTACCTAGTATCTTTTGAAGATTTCCCTACCTTAGCGATCAAAAAAAAAAAAAAAAAAAAAATAGCCAAATGCCTCGTCATCTAATTAGTGACGCGCATGAATGGATTAACGAGATTCCTACTGTCCCTATCTACTATCTAGCGAAACCACAGCCAAGGGAACGGGCTTGGAATAATTAGCGGGGAAAGACGACCCTTTTGAGCTTGACTCTAATCTGGCAGTGTAAGGAGACATAAGAGGTGTAGAATAAGTGGGAGATATTTTTCCTTGTGTTTAATATCGTCAATGAAATACCACTACTCTTATTGTTTCCTTACTTACTTGATTAAATGGAACGTGTATCATTTCCTAGCCATTATACGGATATATTTATTATATCTTATGGTATTGGGTTTTGATGCAAGCTTCTTGATCAAAGTATCACGAGTTTGTTATATAATCGCAAACAAATTCTTTAATGAGAGAATGCATTTATGTATTTTCAATTTGAAATTTTTGGTATAACTCCAATTACTCAGGTATGATCCAATTCAAGGACATTGCCAGGTAGGGAGTTTGACCGGGGCGGTACATCTCTCAAATAATAACGGAGGTGTCCCAAGGCCAGCTCAGTGCGGACAGAAACCACACATAGAGCAAAAGGGCAAATGCTGACTTGATCTCGGTGTTCAGTACACACAGGGACAGGAAAAGCTCGGCCTATCGATCCTTTTGGTTTAAAGAGTTTTTAACAAGAGGTGTCAGAAAAGTTACCATAGGGATAACTGGCTTGTGGCGGCCAAGCGTTCATAGCGACGTCGCTTTTTGATCCTTCGATGTCGGCTCTTCCTATCATTGTGAAGCAAAATTCACCAAGCGTTGGATTGTTTACCCATGCAAGGGAACGTGAGCTGGGTTTAGACCGTCGTGAGACAGGTTAGTTTTACCCTACTAATGACAAAACGTTGTTGCGACAGCATTCCTGTGTAGTACGAGAGAAACCGCAGGTACGGACCAATGGCACAATACTTGTTCGAGCGAACAGTGGTATGACGCTACGTCCGTTGGATTATGCCTGAACGCCTCTAAGGTCGTATCCGTGCTGGACTGCAATGATAAATAAGGGGCAATTTGCATTGTATGGCTTCTAAACCATTAAAAGTTTATTTTATAAACGACAATGGATGTGATGCCAATGTTATTTGTGACATAGTAAATTGGGAGGATCTTCGATCACCTGATGCCGCGCTAGTTACTTATAAAAACATTATTTAATACAATGACAAAGCCTAGAATCAATTGTAAACGACTTTTGTAACAGGCAAGGTGTTGTAAGTGGTTGAGCAGCTGCCATACTGCGATCCACTGAAGCTTATCCTTTGCTTGATGATTTGCCGAAAATTTTCAAGTTAATAAAGTCATAATAATCTAAATATTGCAAATATAAAACACTTGAATAATTTTGAACGAAAGGGAATACGGTTCCAATTCCGTAACCTGTTGAGTATCCGTTTGTTATTAAATATGGGCCTCGTGCTCATCCTGGCAACAGAAACGACCATAAAGAAGCCGTCGAGAGGTATCGGAAGAGTTTTCTTTTCTGTTTTATAGCCGTACTACCATGGAAGTCTTTCGCAGAGAGATATGGTAGATGGGCTAGAAGAGCATGACATATACTGTTGCGTCGATATTTTCTCCTCGGACCTTGAAAATTTATGGTGGGGATACGCAAACTTCTCAACAGGCCATACCAATATCCGCAGCTGGTCTCCAAGGTGAAGAGTCTCTAGTCGATAGAATAATGTAGGTAAGGGAAGTCGGCAAATTAGATCCGTAACTTCGGGATAAGGATTGGCTCTGAAGATTGAGATAGTCGGGCTTGATTGGGAAACAATAACATGGTTTATGTGCTCGTTCTGGGTAAACAGAGTTTCTATCATTTATGATAGTTTTTTGTTCCTCGGATAGTTTAGTTACGTAGCCAACTGTGGAACTTTCTTGCTAAAATTTTTAAGAATACTAATTAATTTTAATTAGTTCTTTTAAATTAGAACGATTATCAATTAACAATCAATTCAGAACTGGCACGGACTTGGGGAATCCGACTGTCTAATTAAAACAAAGCATTGTGATGGCCCTAGCGGGTGTTGACACAATGTGATTTCTGCCCAGTGCTCTGAATGTCAAAGTGGAGAACGTGGTCTCTGATAACGCAGAAGGGGTGCAACACCGTAATTCGTCAGTCGTTGTCAGATTCAAGTCGACTCGAAACCTCCTCGTGGTGTTCTCTGGGTGCTTCTATATACTTGGGATCTGAATATATAGAAGTAGCTAATTCGAGCGGCGAAATGGTCTTTGGGGTCACTCACCCCTTGGATGGCCAGTATTGGTGTCCATTGAGCTTGGTCCTGACAAGTTCATGGTTTTATTAGCTTGCTACCTTGGCACAACATCCGATGAAGGTACAAACATCGTGGAAGAATGAGGAGGGTTTTAGTACGTAGGCGCTGTAGAATATTTTTTTCTGTGGATGCAGCGAATCGTGCATGCTAGGTTTACCTAGTATCTTTTGAAGATTTCCCTACCTTAGCGATAAAAAAAAAAAAAAAAAAAAAAAATAGCCAAATGCCTCGTCATCTAATTAGTGACGCGCATGAATGGATTAACGAGATTCCTACTGTCCCTATCTACTATCTAGCGAAACCACAGCCAAGGGAACGGGCTTGGAATAATTAGCGGGGAAAGACGACCCTTTTGAGCTTGACTCTAATCTGGCAGTGTAAGGAGACATAAGAGGTGTAGAATAAGTGGGAGATATTTTTCCTTGTGTTTAATATCGTCAATGAAATACCACTACTCTTATTGTTTCCTTACTTACTTGATTAAATGGAACGTGTATCATTTCCTAGCCATTATACGGATATATTTATTATATCTTATGGTATTGGGTTTTGATGCAAGCTTCTTGATCAAAGTATCACGAGTTTGTTATATAATCGCAAACAAATTCTTTAATGAGAGAATGCATTTATGTATTTTCAATTTGAAATTTTTGGTATAACTCCAATTACTCAGGTATGATCCAATTCAAGGACATTGCCAGGTAGGGAGTTTGACCGGGGCGGTACATCTCTCAAATAATAACGGAGGTGTCCCAAGGCCAGCTCAGTGCGGACAGAAACCACACATAGAGCAAAAGGGCAAATGCTGACTTGATCTCGGTGTTCAGTACACACAGGGACAGCAAAAGCTCGGCCTATCGATCCTTTTGGTTTAAAGAGTTTTTAACAAGAGGTGTCAGAAAAGTTACCATAGGGATAACTGGCTTGTGGCGGCCAAGCGTTCATAGCGACGTCGCTTTTTGATCCTTCGATGTCGGCTCTTCCTATCATTGTGAAGCAAAATTCACCAAGCGTTGGATTGTTTACCCATGCAAGGGAACGTGAGCTGGGTTTAGACCGTCGTGAGACAGGTTAGTTTTACCCTACTAATGACAAAACGTTGTTGCGACAGCATTCCTGCGTAGTACGAGAGGAACCGCAGGTACGGACCAATGGCACAATACTTGTTCGAGCGAACAGTGGTATGACGCTACGTCCGTTGGATTATGCCTGAACGCCTCTAAGGTCGTATCCGTGCTGGACTGCAATGATAAATAAGGGGCAATTTGCATTGTATGGCTTCTAAACCATTAAAAGTTTATTTTATAAACGACAATGGATGTGATGCCAATGTTATTTGTGACATAGTAAATTGGGAGGATCTTCGATCACCTGATGCCGCGCTAGTTACTTATAAAAACATTATTTAATACAATGACAAAGCCTAGAATCAATTGTAAACGACTTTTGTAACAGGCAAGGTGTTGTAAGTGGTTGAGCAGCTGCCATACTGCGATCCACTGAAGCTTATCCTTTGCTTGATGATTCGAATATAATTATAATAATGGTTTTCCCATTATTATATTATATTAAAATGGTATGCAGAAAAGAATTTTGCAACCAAAATGTGCCACCGCCCTGGCACGGGTATCCAATTGACATGTCATATTTTTAGTGACGAATATAAAATGGACTTCTTGAAAATCCTAATATTGACCAAAATAATGATATAATATGAGATAAATTATTTATTTATAATCATATTAATGAAAATTATATATTGATTTAAAGTATATTAAAAATTATAAATATTTAACATGTTGTTAATATATCAGTCAGATAACACCGCCGCCCTAGTTCTAACCATATATAAATTATCGGCCAACAATCGAGTGTACATACATAACAACCACCTGTATAGCTTTCTCAGTTGCTTCATAGGAAAGTATACATATATGAGATTGCAAAAGCTGAAATTAAAAGGAATTCACGGAAAGGCACCACCAAGTAGTGAAGCCAGCAAACAATATTATATTTATCAGATATATCAGAAAATAAAGTATATACACTACTTTTTCATCAAATATATGTATATCCAATAATCCATATAGATATATAAAGACAATTCGATATCGCCGCCCGCTAGTTCTAACCATAAAAAATTGTCATATATAGCTTTCTCAGTAGCTTCATAGGGAAGTATACATATATGAGATTGCAAAAGCTGAAATTAAAAGGAATTGACGGAAAGGCACCACCAAGTAGTGAAGCCTGCAGATAATATTATATTTATCAGATATAAATATAAGAAAACAAAGTATAAACACTTTTTTATCAAATATATCTAAATCCCATAATCCATATGGATTTTTAAAGGCAATTTTGGATACCGCTTTAGTCCTCTAACCAATATTCAATTGTCGGCAAGCAATTGAGTGTACATGAGTGTGAGTAGCTCTCTCATATCATGCTTCAGTGGGAATTATATAATATGATTGCAAAAACTGAAATTAAAAGGAATTGACGGAAAAAGGCACACTATTTTTGGGGATTTCAACAACACGGCGAAAATTTACTAAGTCCGAACATAAGTGTTTATGAAGTGATGTGATTGGTTAATTTACTAATAATGGACAAAACATAAATATATTAAACAAATTTCTTCGAGCATATAAAATAATATAAAAATAAATATTTATATATATAAATTATATGAAATAAATTAAAATATCTCAATATTAAATAATTTAATATATTTATTAAATATTACACTAAAATAATACATATGAAAATTTAATATTAAATGAAAATTTCATATATTATTGAATTGAATATTAAATGAAAATTTCATATGTTATTGAATATTAAATGAAAATTTCATATACTATTGAATTGAATATTAAATGAAAATTTCATGTATTATTAAATTGAATATTAAATGAAAATTTCATATATTATTGAATATTAAATGAAAATTTCATATACTATTGAATTGAATATTAAATGAAAATTTCATATGTTATTGAATATTTAATGAAAATTTCATATACTATTGAATTGAATATTAAATGAAAATTTCATATACTATTGAATATTAAATGAAGATTTCATATACTATTGAATATTAAATGAAAATTTCATATATTATTGAATTGAATATTAAATGAAAATTTCATATACTATTGAATTGAATATTAAATGAAAATTTCATATACTATTGAATTGAATATTAAATGAAAATTTCATATACTATTGAATTGAATATTAAATGAAAATTTCATATACTATTGAATATTAAATGGAAATTTCATATATTATTGAATTGAATATTAAATGAAAATTTCATATATTATTGAATATTAAATGAAAATTTCATATGTTTTTGAATATTAAATAGAAATTTCATATATTATTGAATATTAAATGAAAATTTCATATACTATTGAATATTAAATGAAAATTTCATATATTATTGAATTGAATATTAAATAAAAATTTCATATATTATTGAATATTAAATGAAAATTTCATATGTTATTGAATATTCAATGAAGATTTCATATACTATTGAATTGAATATTAAATGAAAATTTCATATACTATTGAATATTAAATGAAAATTTCATATATTATTGAATTGAATATTAAATGAAAATTTCATATGTTATTGAATATTAAATGGAAATTTCATATATTATTGAATTGAATATTAAATGAAAATTTTTATATGTTATTGAATATTAAATGGAAATTTCATATATTATTGAATATTAAATGAAAATTTCATATATTATTGAATTGAATATTAAATGAAAATTTCATATGTTTTTGAATATTAAATGGAAATTTCATATATTATTGAATATTAAATGAAAATTTCATATACTATTGAATATTAAATGAAAATTTCATATATTATTGAATTGAATATTAAATAAAAATTTCATATATTATTGAATATTAAATGAAAATTTCATATGTTATTGAATATTCAATGAAGATTTCATATACTATTGAATTGAATATTAAATGAAAATTTCATATACTATTGAATATTAAATGAAAATTTCATATATTATTGAATTGAATATTAAATGAAAATTTCATATGTTATTGAATATTAAATGGAAATTTCATATATTATTGAATTGAATATTAAATGAAAATTTCATATGTTATTGAATATTAAATGGAAATTTCATATATTATTGTTTTGAATATTAAATGAAAATATCATATATTATTGAATATTAAATGAAAATTTCATATACTTACTATTGAATTGAATATTAAATGAAAATTTCATATACTATTGAATTGAATATTAAATGAAAATTTCATATACTATTGAATTGAATATTAAATGAAAATTTCATATACTATTGAATTGAATATTAAATGAAAATATCATATATTATTGAATATTAAATGAAAATTTCATATACTTACTATTGAATTGAATATTAAATGAAAATTTCATATACTATTGAATTGAATATTAAATGAAAATTTCATATACTATTGAATTGAATATTAAATGAAAATTTCATATACTATTGAATTGAATATTAAATGAAAATTTCATATACTATTGAATTGAATATTAAATGAAAATTTCATATACTATTGAATTGAATATTAAATGAAAATTTCATATACTATTGAATATTAAATGGAAATTTCATATATTATTGAATTGAATATTAAATGAAAATTTCATATACTATTGAATATTAAATGAAAATTTCATATGTTATTGAGTCGCGATCGTACTCTCTTGCAGAGCAGACTTGCCTAAACAATTAGCGGATAACTCGCGTTTCGTCAACTACCGAGTAACGGAATCCTCTTACTCTCTTCGCTCTGATTGGCTGGCGTAATCACGCCACGTATCTAGCTTAACCTGATTGGTTGAGCTTTATAGTCATCTCGCTCACTCCTACTGAGTACTGGTGCAATCAAATAACGGAGCCTGTTCCCCCCTTAGCCGCCGGCATGGGCGGCAATAGCGCCACGTGCTCACCCGAAATTGGGAATTTAAAAAGACCCACTTGGCAAGCAGCAGAAATTGGTGCGAAAGAAACTACTAAACGCAAAGGAGACTCTTCTCCCAAGTCCGATAGGAAAAAGGTGAGGACCAAAATTCCAAGAGCTCTGGAATCACCCGAAGAATCGTCAAATGACTCTGACATGTCAATAGGTGACTCTTGTTCCACTGAAGAAGGCGAGGTTAAGAGAATAGCGGTTGATTCTGCAAGGAGGGCCACAGTCAGCAAGGCACTGATTGAAAGTGGGGAACTTGCAAGTACTTCCAGTGGCGCCAACCGATTTGCTTTGCTTGCAAACCTGGACAACGACAACATTACAAGCGAAACCAAGGTAACTGCAAACTCATCACTGGTCAACAACAAAGAAGAACCACCCAAACCGAAGCCCCCCCCAATAATTCTTCCTGAGGTATTCAATATAAAAGGTATGACCGACGATCTCAAAGATGTAGCAGGAGAGGGCACCTTCACTTACAAGGCAGGTCGTGACGGCAAAGTACGTGTTATGGCCAACGACATAGCGACTTTCAGAAAGTTTCAAAAATTCCTCGACGAACACAACATGTATTATCGGACCTATCAACCAAAGGAAGAAAGGGCATATCGCATTGTCATCAAGGGAATTCACCACTCAACTCCTTGCGATGACATAGCTGAGGAACTAAATGCTGCTGGACATGCTGTACGCAATATCATCAACGCAAAGAGCAAAATAAATAAAAAGCCAATGTCGATTTTCTTCGCCAACCTTGAGCCACAAGTAAACAATAAAGATGTTTTCAAAATGAGATATCTATGCCGTGCTGTGGTCACAATCGAGCCACCAAGAAAATTCGATGACCTGGTCCAATGCCACCGCTGCCAAGATTTTGGACACACCAAGCGGTACTGCAATCTTCCGTACAAGTGCGTTAAATGTGCCGGCAACCATAACACACTGGAGTGCACTAAACCTAGGGAAGACCCACCCAAATGCACACTCTGCGGCGAGTGCCACACAGCTTCCTATAAAGGTTGCAGAATATACTTGCTTGCAAAGCAGAGGAACGGCCCCAAGGCACCCAGACCGCAACGTGCTAACATCAACGAGTTAAATGTAACTGCTAACCATACCAACAGTCATACCCAACCTGGCCTCAGCTACGCAGATGCGGCCAAAACTCCAAATGAAGGCACTCAGGCCAATACCCCCAGTGCAAACGAGATATCCATCCTCGCCAAAATGGAGGCTGTGATGGAGAAAATGTTCAACCAATTCAGCATGCTCACTCAGCTGCTCACCACCGTTGTGGCAAAGCTATGCAAATAGGTCTTAGAGCAGCCATATTTAATGCCAACGTTCTCTGCGCACAAAGGCCAGATATCAAACTTTTTATAAAAACTCAACACGTGGACATTCTGCTGGTTTCAGAGACCCACCTTAACACCACGCAATACTTTAAAATCCCAGGATATGAGCTTGTCATCGCAAATCACCCAAGTGGACGCGCACGAGGAGGATCAGTTATCTTGGTGAAATGTGGAATCAAGTACACAGCACTTCCACCAATTGAACAAACCTGGATCCAGTGTGCCCAAATAACGCTATCAAGCCCAACAGGAGACCTGACAATTGGAGCAGTCTACATACCCCCACCCAACTCGGTAGACACTCAGATGTTCGAGCAGTTCTTCTCAGAACTGGGGCCAAGATTCATAGCAGCTGGCGACTACAACGCGAAAAATCCGTGGTGGGGTTCGCGGCTAACAAATCCCAAGGGCAGAGCACTGCAACGCTGTCTAGGCTTAAAAAATCTGTGTGCCCACTCATCCGGAGAACCCACATACTGGCCTACTAACACCGGGGCAATACCTGACGTACTCGACATCGCAATCAGCAAGGGAATTAACCCGAATAAAATTGTGCTCCAAAACTCCATGGATCTATGCTCGGACCATTGCACTGTCATGATGCTGCTAAACTTGCCCGCCAATCTCACAAAAGGCCCTGCTAGGATTTTCCGCAAAAGCACCAACATAAGTCGCTACCAAAAATGGATCGAGAGAAACATCAGCATCAACGGGCAACTGAATAATGAAATGGATATTGATATTGAGGTTGAAAAGCTAACTAAGCTAATCCACGAGGCAGCTTTCCAAGCAACACCGCCACTACCGCCTGGCCCCAGAAAAACTGCTCAACTCGAACGTCACCTATGGACTCCCGAAGTCGCTGCAGCAGTGCGTGAGAAACGCAGGCTCCGAAGAGTCTTCCACACATCCCGAAACCCGCTTGACAAAAGGGCACTCAACAGGGCAACAAAGGAACTTAAAGAGCTACTAATCTCCCTCCGCAACCAGGCTTTTGCAGAATATATAAAAGACCTCGAGCCAGGAGACGCGGCTAACAACCTATGGAGAGCCACGCGATACCTCAAAAGGCCAATAAAGAGAATCGCACCAATACTAGGTCCCAACAACATCTGGTACAGATCGGAAAAAGAAAAGGCAGAGGCATTTGCCGACCACCTAAGCGCCACCTTCACCCCTGTGCTGACCTGCTCTCAGGAAGACCACGACAATATTACAAATTTCATAGACATACCCTGCCAAATGGACTTGCCCATTCATGAAGTCGATCCAGAAGAACTCATAGAGGAAGCCAGCAAACTTAAGCTCACGAAAGCACCTGGATATGACGGCATAGGAGCAGCACCGATTAAGGCACTACCTTCTGCTGCCTGGAACCTCATCAGCCGTATTTTTAACAAATGCTTATTGCTTAGACATTTCCCATGCCAGTGGAAATGTGCTGAGGTTATCCTCATTCCCAAGCCAAATAAGCCTGAAACCCTAGTAACCTCATACCGCCCAATCAGTCTTTTGCCAGTGCTCTCTAAATTACTTGAAAGAGTAATTTTAAGAAGAGTACTGCCAATTCTAGAAGACGACGGCCTAATCCCTAACCATCAATTCGGATTCAGGACTAGACACGGCACCCCTGAGCAATGCCATCGCTTAGTGGAGACAATCACTATGTCTTTTGAGAGGAAGGAATACTGCTCAGCCGTATTTCTAGACGTCAAACAAGCTTTTGATCGCGTCTGGCACACCGGGCTCATACATAAGCTAAAGAAACAACTCCCAATGCACTATTTCCTACTCCTGAAGAGCTACCTGCTTGGAAGGTCCTTCTACGTCAGGGTGGGCAGTGAAGAGTCCAGGATCCTACCAGTGAATGCGGGAGTGCTACAGGGAAGCGTGCTTGGCCCAATTCTATACACTCTTTACACGGCAGACCTTCCAATCTATTATCACCAAGACCTTCTGGTTGCCACATATGCCGACTGCCTTCCTGGCGCATGCTAAAGATGCATCGGCTGCATCATTAATCCTCCAAGAACAGCTCAATTTGGTGAGTCCATGGCTAGAAAAGTGGTGCATCACAATCAACACAGAAAAATCTCAACACACCACCTTCACACTGAAAAGAGACGACTGCCCACCAGTAGCGTTGTATGGTCAAACCATCCCCAGATCGGATAAAGCCAAGTACCTGGGACTGACCATGGACAGGCGCCTAACCTGGGCCTCCCATACTAGAAATAAACGCAAACAACTGGATGCTAAGCTTGGAAAAATGTATTGGCTCCTGGGAGGCAGGTCCAAGTTGAGACTCAAAAACAAAATCCTGTTATACAATACGATGCTGAAACCAATATGGGCATACGGAATTCAACTATGGGGCACAGCTAGCGCCTCCAACATCCAGAGAATTCAAAGCTTTCAATCCAAAGTCCTACGCGTGATAACTGGTGCACCGTTCTATATGACGAACAAAATTCTTCACCGTGAACTGGAGGTGGAGACGGTACTCGAGACCATTCAGAACAGAGCGAGGAGCCACATTGAGCGGCTGAGTAGCCATGAAAATAACCTAGCGATCAATCTGCTGGACAACAGCTTACACACCAGAAGGCTTAAGCGTCACCATCCACTGGACCTACCTTTCCGACCGAGCTGAGCAGCCCTAAGACCCACACTGACACTGTCCCAATCAGCCCGTACTTATTGTCTTCCAAATGTTAACGTTTAATCAAATCAAATTTATTAATTGTTTTTGTAAATTGTATGTACCATCACATTTAGTATTTTTTCCCATATGTTAATGTTTGATCAAATTTAATAATTGTCCCCTGGATAGATCTTAAATAAAGAACACAAAAAAAAAAAAAATATATATATATATATATATTATTGAATTGAATATTAAATGAAAATTTCATACGTTATTGAATATTAAATGGAAATTTCATATATTATTGAATTGAATATTAAATGAAAATTTCATATGTTATTGAATATTAAATGGAAATTTCATATATTATTGAATATTAAATGAAAATTTCATATATTATTGAATTGAATATTAAATGAAAATTTCATGTGTTATTGAATATTAAATGGAAATTTCATATATTATTGAATATTAAATGAAGATTTCATATACTATTGAATATTAAATGAAAATTCATATACTATTGAATTGAATATTAAATGAAAATTTCATGTATTATTAAATTGAATATTAAATGAAAATTTCATATATTATTGAATTGAATATTAAATAAAAATTTCATATATTATTGAATATTAAATGAAAATTTCATATGTTATTGAATATTAAATGAAATTTTCATATATTATTGAATATTAAATGAAGATTTCATATACTATTGAATATTTAATGAAAATTTCATATATTATTGATCATATCATATGATTTAATACATTTAATATCGGCAATGTCTATTTATTTATATAAAAGTATGAAGTCTTAAGGTATTTTTAAAAATACATATGAAAATTGTTACGTGAGTGGTACCTTCCTTCATAACTGCGCGACTTACAGAAAACGTGGCAAAAAACCTCTATATGTGGTGTGATGTCGAGCGTTGGTATATTAAATGAAGTAAATGTACATATATCATATTCATATGATTTAATACATTTAATATCGGCAATGTCTATTTATTTATATAAAATTATGAAGTCTTAAGGTATTTTTAAAAATACATACGAAAATTGTTACGTGAGTGGTACCCTCGGTCATAAATGGTCGATTTATAGAAAACGTGGCACAAAACCTACTCATAATGGACAGTTGATGTTCATTACTTGTTATAGTAAATTATTATATTATAACAATTACCCTATATATGATTAGTGTGTCGCAATTATAACTTGGCGGCGGCATTACTTATCTATTTTAGATAATGAGGGAACTTGCCAAGCTCTATGTATTTAATTTATATTACATATTAATTGGTTCCGGATTTATCGTTAACGCTTATCCCCAGAATTCGTAAATAAAAGTTTCACTGGATTTATTTTATTTTCAATGGCTTCCCTGTTTGCGAATTCTGTAAATACCTTATAAATGCAAGTTATTATTTCTTTTTCAGCATACATTCTTTGTTATGTAAAAATAAAAAAAATAAAAAAAAACCAACCTATTAAAGTTCGTTGATGACTTTTGCTTAATATACAATTAACAATACATTTGTTATATTAATAATAAACTAAAGTAAATTATGAATTTACTATCGAAATACAATTATTTATTTCAAATGTATATATTGAATAAATTAAATAAATGGAAATGTGATTATATATTATGTAGGTGAAAAAATAAAAATATTCTTGAACGAAATTTATAATTATATACTATATATACACGTCAACCATCCGAATGGAACTGCGCGCGGAGGAGCGGCAGTTATCATTAAAACTGGTTTGAAATATGTGGAACTTCCTACGTTTCAGGAGCCCTGGGCTCAGTGTGCGAAGGTGAGAGTCATATCCCCGACCGGAGACACCACTGTTGCGGCTATATACTGCCCCCCAAGATACCTGGTTGCTCAGACTCAATTCCAAGAGCTCTTTGACAGCCTAGGTAATCGGTTCGTTGCTGGAGGTGATTTTAATGCCAAACACACGTGGTGGGGATCCCGCATCATAAATCCTAAGGGCAGGGCCCTTTATAACTGCATGGCGTACAGCAGGTTTGACTGCCACTCCACTGGAGAGCCAACACACTGGCCTATTGACCCCAATAAGATCCCAGATTTATTGGACTTTGCCGTGTCTAAAGGAGTAGACAGACACAGAATAGTTGCAAGCAATGATCTAGACCTTTGTTCAGATCACTGTGCAGTCAAGCTGCTTATTAACATGCCAGCCAGCACGAATGCAGTCAGAAGCAGACTGTTCAAAAGAAGTACCAACATTCAGTCCTATCAGACATGGCTCCAAAATAACTTGGATCCAACAGTTCAGCTGAATGATGAGGAGGACCTGGACGATGCTGTCGAGCGGCTCAACATCGCAATACACAACGCGGCCTCGTTTGCCACTCCGCCACCTACTTCTAACACAAGGAACGTTCCACGCAGAGATGCACATCTCTGGAACTCGGAAGTTTCCTCACTGGTCGCAGAGAAGAGACGACTGCGTCGTATATGGCAGAACTCTAGGAACCCCAGGGACAAGGCCGACTTTAACAGAGCGGCAAAGGATCTTAAAGAGCTCTTATACAGTCTCCGTCGAGATTCTTTAGAAAGTTTTCTGCAAAACGTCGAGCCTGGAGATCAGCAACATAATCTTTGGCGGCTGACAAAAAACATCAAGAGGCCCACCAAGAGGAAGGAGCCTATTAAGAAGGAAGACGGTACCTGGTGCCGCTCAGACAGCGACAGGGCAGCAGCCTTCGCCAACCATTTGTCTGAAGCCTTCACTCCGTTTAATAGGTGCACACAACTCGAAGCTAGCCAAACGCTAGAGTTCCTAGATGTCCCCTGCCAAATGGCTCTCCCCATCCGGCACGTCGAATCAGATGAACTGCTTGCTGAGATTGCGAAACTAAAGTCGTCCAAATCGCCTGGTTATGATGGCATTGACGCACCATCAGTCAAAGCCCTCCCAAAAAATGCAGTTCAGCTTCTCCTCAACATTATAAACCAAGTAGTGATGCGCCTGCAAACAATATTATATTTATCAGATATATCAGAAAACAAAGTATATACACTACTTTTTCATCAAATATATGTATATCCAATAATCCATATAGATATATAAAGACAATTCGATATCGCCGCCCGCTAGTTCTAACCATAAAAAATTGTCATATATAGCTTTCTCAGTAGCTTCATAGGGAAGTATACATATATGAGATTGCAAAAGCTGAAATTAAAAGGAATTGACGGAAAGGCACCACCAAGTAGTGAAGCCTGCAGATAATATTATATTTATCAGATATAAATATAAGAAAACAAAGTATAAACTTTTTTATCAAATATATCTAAATCCCATAATCCAAATGGATTTTTAAAGGCTATTTTGGATACCGCTTTAGTCCTCTAACCAATATTCAATTGTCGGCAAGCAATTGAGTGTACATGAGTGTGAGTAGCTCTCTCATATCATGCTTCAGTGGGAATTATATAATATGATTGCAAAAACTGAAATTAAAAGGAATTGACGGAAAAAGGCACACTATTTTTGGGGATTTCAACAACACGGCGAAAATTTACTAAGTCCGAACATAAGTGTTTATGAAGTGATGTGATTGGTTAATTTACTAATAATGGACAAAACATAAATATATTAAACAAATTTCTTCGAGCATATAAAATAATATAAAAATAAATATTTATATATATAAATTATATGAAATAAATTAAAATATCTCAATATTAAATAATTTAATATATTTATTAAATATTACACTAAAATAATACATATGAAAATTGAATATTAAATGAAAATTTCATATATTATTGCATTGAATATTAAATGAAAACTTTCATATATTATTGAATTGAAAATTAAATGGAAATTTCATATATTATTGAATTCAATATTAAATGAAAATTTCTTATATTAAATTGTTAGTTAAATGGTATTTTCCTTCATAACTGCGCGACTTATAGAAAACGTGGCACAAAACCTATATATGTGGTGTGATGTCGAGCGTTGGTATATTAAATGAATTAAAAGTAAATATCTCATATTCATATATCTGCAATGTCTATTTATTTATATAAAAGTATGAAGTCTTAAGGTATTTTTAAAAATACATATGAAAATTGTTACGTGAGTGGTACCTTCCTTCATAACTGCGCGACTTACAGAAAACGTGGCAAAAAACCTCTATGTGTGGTGTGATGTCGAGCGTTGGTATATTAAATGAAGTAAATGTACATATATCATATTCATATGATTTAATACATTTAATATCGGCAATGTCTATTTATTTATATAAAATTATGAAGTCTTAAGGTATTTTTAAAAATACATACGAAAATTGTTACGTGAGTGGTACCTTCCTTCATAACTGCGCGACTTACAGAAAACGTGGCAAAAAACCTCTATATGTGGTGTGATGTCGAGCGTTGGTATATTAAATGAAGTAAATGTACATATATCATATTCATATGATTTAATACATTTAATATCGGCAATGTCTATTTATTTATATAAAATTATGAAGTCTTAAGGTATTTTTAAAAATACATATGAAAATTGTTACGTGAGTGGTACCTTCCTTCATAACTGCGCGACTTACAGAAAACGTGGCAAAAAACCTCTATGTGTGGTGTGATGTCGAGCGTTGGTATATTAAATGAAGTAAATGTACATATATCATATTCATACGATTTAATACATTTAATATCGGCAATGTCTATTTATTTATATAAAATTATGAAGTCTTAAGGTATTTTTAAAAATACATATGAAAATTGTTACGTGAGTGGTACCTTCCTTCATAACTGCGCGACTTACAGAAAACGTGGCAAAAAACCTCTATGTGTGGTGTGATGTCGAGCGTTGGTATATTAAATGAAGTAAATGTACATATATCATATTCATATGATTTAATACATTTAATATCGGCAATGTCTATTTATTTATATAAAATTATGAAGTCTTAAGGTATTTTTAAAAATACATACGAAAATTGTTACGTGAGTGGTACCCTCGGTCATAAATGGTCGATTTATAGAAAACGTGGCACAAAACCTACTCATAATGGACAGTTGATGTTCATTACTTGTTATAGTAAATTATTATATTATAACAATTACCCTATATATGATTAGTGTGTCGCAATTATAACTTGGCGGCGGCATTACTTATCTATTTTAGATAATGAGGGAACTTGCCAAGCTCTATGTATTTAATTTATATTACATATTAATTGGTTCCGGATTTATCGTTAACGCTTATCCCCAGAATTCGTAAATAAAAGTTTCACTGGATTTATTTTATTTTCAATGGCTTCCCTGTTTGCGAATTCTGTAAATACCTTATAAATGCAAGTTATTATTTCTTTTTCAGCATACATTCTTTGTTATGTAAAAATAAAAAAATAAAAAAAAACCAACCTATTAAAGTTCGTTGATGACTTTTGCTTAATATACAATTAACAATACATTTGTTATATTAATAATAAACTAGAGTAAATTATGAATTTACTATCGAAATACAATTATTTATTTCAAATATATATATTGAATAAATTAAATAAATGGAAATGTGATTATATATTATGTAGGTGAAAAAATAAAAATATTCTTGAACGAAATTTATAATTATATATTAAATTTAATGAATAAATAAGTCAATGAACGAAAATGTGTGCAATTAAATTATTGCCATATTCGTCGAAAATAAATGGAAACTAATTTATATATATATATTATTGTTTTATTCAAAAATATATTAAATTGTCAAGTATCATTTAAAATCAAATCAAATCTAATATGTCTGTTTGATATATTTATCAACAGTACATATAATAAATAAATAACATTATTCTGGTTGATCCTGCCAGTAGTTATATGCTTGTCTCAAAGATTAAGCCATGCATGTCTAAGTACACACGAATTAAAAGTGAAACCGCAAAAGGCTCATTATATCAGTTATGGTTCCTTAGATCGTTAACAGTTACTTGGATAACTGTGGTAATTCTAGAGCTAATACATGCAATTAAAACACGGATCTTTTGGGACGTGTGCTTTTATTAGGCTAAAACCAAGCGATCATTTGATCGTTATATTGGTTGAACTCTAGATAACATGCAGATCGTATGGTCTTGTACCGACGACAGATCTTTCAAATGTCTGCCCTATCAACTTTTGATGGTAGTATCTAGGACTACCATGGTTGCAACGGGTAACGGGGAATCAGGGTTCGATTCCGGAGAGGGAGCCTGAGAAACGGCTACCACATCTAAGGAAGGCAGCAGGCGCGTAAATTACCCACTCCCAGCTCGGGGAGGTAGTGACGAAAAATAACAATACAGGACTCATATCCGAGGCCCTGTAATTGGAATGAGTACACTTTAAATCCTTTAACAAGGACCAATTGGAGGGCAAGTCTGGTGCCAGCAGCCGCGGTAATTCCAGCTCCAATAGCGTATATTAAAGTTGTTGCGGTTAAAACGTTCGTAGTTGAACTTGTGCTTCATACGGGTAGTACAACTTACAATTGTAGTTAGTACTATACCTTTATGTATGTAAGCGTATTATCGGTGGAGTTCTTATATATAATTAAGTACTTGTATTTTTTTATATATTCCTCCTATTTAAAAACCTGCATTAGTGCTCTTCATCGAGTGTTATTGTGGGCCGGTACAATTACTTTGAACAAATTAGAGTGCTTAAAGCAGGCTTCAAATGCCTGAATATTCTGTGCATGGGATAATGAAATAAGACCTCTGTTCTGCTTTCATTGGTTTTCAGATCAAGAGGTAATGATTAATAGAAGCAGTTTGGGGGCATTAGTATTACGACGCGAGAGGTGAAATTCTTGGACCGTCGTAAGACTAACTTAAGCGAAAGCATTTGCCAAAGATGTTTTCATTAATCAAGAACGAAAGTTAGAGGTTCGAAGGCGATCAGATACCGCCCTAGTTCTAACCATAAACGATGCCAGCTAGCAATTGGGTGTAGCTACTTTTATGGCTCTCTCAGTCGCTTCCCGGGAAACCAAAGCTTTTGGGCTCCGGGGGAAGTATGGTTGCAAAGCTGAAACTTAAAGGAATTGACGGAAGGGCACCACCAGGAGTGGAGCCTGCGGCTTAATTTGACTCAACACGGGAAAACTTACCAGGTCCGAACATAAGTGTGTAAGACAGATTGATAGCTCTTTCTCGAATCTATGGGTGGTGGTGCATGGCCGTTCTTAGTTCGTGGAGTGATTTGTCTGGTTAATTCCGATAACGATCGAGACTCAAATATATTAAATAGATATCTTCAGGATTATGGTGTTGAAGCTTATATTGCCTTCATTCATGGTGGCAGTAAAATGTTTATTGTGTTTGAATGTGTTTATATAAGTGGAGCCGTACCTGTTGGTTTGTCCCATTATAAGGACACTAGCTTCTTAAATGGACAAATTGCGTCTAGCAATAATGAGATTGAGCAATAACAGGTCTGTGATGCCCTTAGATGTCCTGGGCTGCACGCGCGCTACAATGAAAGTATCAACGTGTATTTCCTAGACCGAGAGGTCCGGGTAAACCGCTGAACCACTTTCATGCTTGGGATTGTGAACTGAAACTGTTCACATGAACTTGGAATTCCTAGTAAGTGTGAGTCATTAACTCGCATTGATTACGTCCCTGCCCTTTGTGCACACCGCCCGTCGCTACTACCGATTGAATTATTTAGTGAGGTCTCCGGACGTGATCACTGTGACGCCTTGTGTGTTACGGTTGTTTCGCAAAAGTTGACCGAACTTGATTATTTAGAGGAAGTAAAAGTCGTAACAAGGTTTCCGTAGGTGAACCTGCGGAAGGATCATTATTGTATGTTCCAACCGTTATTAAATATATATATAACACCAAATTTAAAAATACGAAAAATAATATTGTTATATTCAATATAAATAAAAACTTAAATATGCAAAATTAAAACATTATTATTTTTCGGCGTGTATATGTACCACAATGTACACGCGTTGCGTATTGTATTGCTTATTATTGGTTTATTTGCATACAATGGTTAAAGCAACAACCCAAGAATAAAATGTTGTACCTGGTTTATAAAGGTTAATGTTTTACATATGTCGATCGTATACAATAATGCAAAAATTTAATATATATTATTCAACAACACCAGTATGCAATCAATTATGTAAAACTAAGACATTTCGCAGCATTATATTGGGATAAAGAATTTATTGAAGGAATTGATATATGCCAGTAAAATGGTGTATTTTTAATTTCTTTCAATAAAAATTTTAATGACGTAATGAAATAAAAACTAAATATATTCACTCTAAGCGGTGGATCACTCGGCTCATGGGTCGATGAAGAACGCAGCAAACTGTGCGTCATCGTGTGAACTGCAGGACACATGAACATCGACATTTTGAACGCATATCGCAGTCCATGCTGTTATGGTACTTTAATTTATTTTAGAGTGCTGCTTGGACTACATATGGTTGAGGGTTGTAAGACTATGCTCAATAAGTTGTTTTAATATTTTTATAAAATTTTAAAACACATGGTATATTATTGGAAATTTTTATATTTAATATAATAAATTTTCATAATATTAATTATAAATGAAACACATTATCTCTCAAGTATGAGAAAAACGAAGATGTATATTAATTTCATTTTCAATTCTTATAATACTGAGGAATGTCTAGCATAAAAAAAAAATGTTTTTTTTTTCATCTAGAATTGCCTCTTATTAATGATTTGTTATGAAAAAAAAAAAAATTAAGTAAATATTATTATTCTTCACATAATAGAAATATATTAATGGTTTCAATATATAAAAGAAAATTATATATTTATATTTGTGTATATACAACCTCAACTCATATGGGACTACCCCCTGAATTTAAGCATATTAATTAGGGGAGGAAAAGAAACTAACAAGGATTTTCTTAGTAGCGGCGAGCGAAAAGAAAATAGTTCAGCACTAAGTCACTTTGTCTTTATGGCAAATGTGAGATGCAGTGTATGGAGCATCAATATTCTAGTATGAGAAATTAATGATTTAAGTCCTTCTTAAATGAGGCCATTTACCCATAGAGGGTGCCAGGCCCGTATAACATTAATGATTACTAGATGGTGTTTCCAAAGAGTCGTGTTGCTTGATAGTGCAGCACTAAGTGGGTGGTAAACTCCATCTAAAACTAAATATAACCATGAGACCGATAGTAAACAAGTACCGTGAGGGAAAGTTGAAAAGAACTCTGAATAGAGAGTTAAATAGTACGTGAAACTGCTTAGAGGTTAAGCCCGATGAACCTGAATATCCGTTATGGAAAATTCATCATTAAAATTGTAATATTTAAATAATATTATAATAATAGTGTGCATTTTTTCCATATAAGGACATTGTAATCTATTAATATAAACCAAATTTATCATAAAATATGACTTATAGTTTATTTAAATTATTTTGCTTGCAATTTAACATAAAATAAATGTCATTAATTTGATAAAGTGTTGATAGATTTATATGAATACAGTGCGTTAATTTTTTTAAAATTATATAATAGCATGATTATCATTGATTTTCTATGTTTATTATATGCACTTGTATGATTAACAATGCGAAAGATTCAGGATACCTTCGGGACCCGTCTTGAAACACGGACCAAGGAGTCTAACATATGTGCAAGTTATTGGGATATAAACCTAATAGCATAATTAACTTGACTAATAATGGGATTAGTTTTTTAACTATTTATAGTTAATTAACACAATCCCGGGGCGTTCTAAAAAGTTATGTGTAATAATATTTATATTATTTATACCTCTAACTAGAACGTACCTTGAGCATATATGCTGTGACCCGAAAGATGGTGAACTATACTTGATCAGGTTGAAGTCAGGGGAAACCCTGATGGAAGACCGAAACAGTTCTGACGTGCAAATCGATTGTCAGAATTGAGTATAGGGGCGAAAGACCAATCGAACCATCTAGTAGCTGGTTCCTTCCGAAGTTTCCCTCAGGATAGCTGGTGCATTTAAATGTTATATAAAATAATCTTATCTGGTAAAGCGAATGATTAGAGGCCTTAGGGTCGAAACGATCTTAACCTATTCTCAAACTTTAAATGGGTAAGAACCTTAACTTTCTTGATATGAAGTTTAAGGTTATGATATAATGTGCCCAGTGGGCCACTTTTGGTAAGCAGAACTGGCGCTGTGGGATGAACCAAACGTAATGTTACGGTGCCCAAATTAACAACTCATACAGAAACCATGAAAGGCGTTGGTTGCTTAAAACAGCAGGACGGTGATCATGGAAGTCGAAATCCGCTAAGGAGTGTGTAACAACTCACCTGCCGAAGCAACTAGCCCTTAAAATGGATGGCGCTTAAGTTGTATACCTATACATTACCGCTAAAGTAGATGATTTATATTATTTAATAATATAAATTTTGAAACTTTAGTGAGTAGGAAGGTACAATGGTGTGCATAGAAGTGTTTGGCGTAAGCCTGCATGGAGCCGCTATTGGTACAGATCTTGGTGGTAGTAGCAAATAATCGAATGAGACCTTGGAGGACTGAAGTGGAGAAGGGTTTCGTGTGAACAGTGGTTGATCACGAGTTAGTCGGTCCTAAGTTCAAGGCGAAAGCCGAAAATTTTCAAGTTAATAAAGTCATAATAATCTATATATTGCAAATATAAAACACTTGAATAATTTTGAACGAAAGGGAATACGGTTCCAATTCCGTAACCTGTTGAGTATCCGTTTGTTATTAAATATGGGCCTCGTGCTCATCCTGGCAACAGGAACGACCATAAAGAAGCCGTCGAGAGGTATCGGAAGAGTTTTCTTTTCTGTTTTATAGCCGTACTACCATGGAAGTCTTTCGCAGAGAGATATGGTAGATGGGCTAGAAGAGCATGACATATACTGTTGTGTCGATATTTTCTCCTCGGACCTTGAAAATTTATGGTGGGGATACGCAAACTTCTCAACAGGCCGTACCAATATCCGCAGCTGGTCTCCAAGGTGAAGAGTCTCTAGTCGATAGAATAATGTAGGTAAGGGAAGTCGGCAAATTAGATCCGTAACTTCGGGATAAGGATTGGCTCTGAAGATTGAGATAGTCGGGCTTGATTGGGAAACAATAACATGGTTTATGTGCTCGTTCTGGGTAAATAGAGTTTCTATCATTTATGATAGTTATTTGTTCCCCGGATAGTTTAGTTACGTAGCCAATTGTGGAACTTTCTTGCTAAAATTTTTAAGAATACTAATTAATTTTAATTAGTTCTTTTAAATTAGAACGATTATCAATTAACAATCAATTCAGAACTGGCACGGACTTGGGGAATCCGACTGTCTAATTAAAACAAAGCATTGTGATGGCCCTAGCGGGTGTTGACACAATGTGATTTCTGCCCAGTGCTCTGAATGTCAAAGTGAAGAAATTCAAGTAAGCGCGGGTCAACGGCTGGAGAACAGGATTCTGACAACGCAGAAGGGGCTCACTACCGTAATTCGTTAGTCGTTGTCAGTTTCAAGTCGACTCGAAACCTCCTCGTGGTGTTCTCTGGGTGCTTTCTATATACTAGGTTCTAGAATATAGAAGTAGCTGATTCGAGCGGCGAATGGTCCTTGGGGTTGCCATCCCCTTGGATGTCTCATGTTGGCGAAAGTATGAATAGTGCGCCTCGGATAACGGCTTTAACGGCCACAAATTCTACCCCTACGGCGAATAGCCTAGGGGCCCAACATGAACCAGGCACTGCGGTCAATCCTGCTAGTCAGGTTCCGTGTATGGTGTGTGGACGCCTGTTTAAGACTAGTAGGGGTCTTGGTGTTCACATGTCACATCGGCACAAAGACGAACTTGATACAGCTCGTCGGAGAGTCGATGTAAACCTCAGGTGGAGTGAGGAAGAAGCGTATTTGTTGGCGAGAAAGGAATTGGAGCTCGAAGCAAGTGGTAATTTGAGGTATCCAAATAAGAAGCTAGCGGAATTTTTTAATCACCGTAGCTCCGAAGCAATCAAATGCTATCGGAAGAGGGGCGAATATAAGGCAAAACTAGAACAGCTCAGAGGGCAAGCTGCTCACGCCCCAGAAGCATTGGAACCAAATACCACACAGCGTCGCCCTAGTTCAATCGAGCGAAGAGACCGAGTATCAACAACAGATGCGCCTCCAATCATGATACCACAACAGTCGAACTGCGAAATCCTGCGGATACTTCAGGGCTACCGCCCTGTTGTGTGCAATCCCCGATGGAGAGCCGAGGTCTTGCAATCTATCATAGATAGTGCGCCTGACTTAGGAAAGGAAACCACTCTCCAACGTTTGTCCATTTATCTCCTGGAAATTTTTCCGAAACCCAAGCAAGTTGAACTGTCGAGACCTCCTAGGAGACCTCGCAATAGAAGGCAATTAAGGAGACAACAGTACGCAGCAGTGCAACGTAACTGGGACAAGCATAACGGGAGATGCATAAAATCCTTGCTAGATGGAGCTGATGAGTCGGTATTGCCAAACCGAGAAATTATGGAGCCATATTGGAGGGAAGTAATGTCACAACCCAGCACTTGCTCTTGCGATAACGCCATGTTCCACTTGGAACATTCGCTTGAAAAAGTATGGTCCGCTATTACAGCACATGACCTAAGGGTTAATAAAGTGAAATTATCTTCCTCTCCAGGGCCTGATGGGATATCTCCTAAGACTGCTAGGAGTATTCCAACAGGTATTATGCTACGCATAATGAACCTAATTCTATGGTGCGGCAACATACCCCAACCTATCCGACTGGCCAGAACCGTTTTCATTCCGAAGACGGTGACGGCAAATCGTCCGCAAGACTTTCGTCCAATAACAGTTTCCTCGGTTTTGGTCAGGCAACTAAATGCCATTTTGGCTTCCCGATTGACCTCGTCAGTCAACTGGGATCCGCGTCAGCGAGGGTTCCTACCTACCGATGGATGTGCTGATAATGCGACGATGGTTGATTTAATTTTGCGGGAACATCATAAACGGTGGAAGTCGTGCTATATTGCAACACTTGATGTTAGCAAAGCATTTGACTCGGTGTCCCACCAAGCAGTATACAACACCCTAACTGCATATGGTGCCCCAAAAGATTTTATCGACTACTTACGGAAGTTGTACGAGGGCGGCGGTACCACTCTTAATGGGGAAGGATGGAGATCAGAGGAATTCGTCCCTGCTCGAGGCGTCAAGCAGGGTGACCCTTTGTCTCCTATACTATTCAACTTGATCATTGATCGGTTGCTTAGGTCTTTTCCTGATAGGGTTGGTGCCAAAGTCGGAAATGCCATTACAAACGCGGCAGCGTTCGCAGATGATTTGGTGCTTTTTGCGGAAACTCCAATGGGCCTTCAGAAACTGTTGGACATCACCGTCGATTTCTTATCGTCGGTGGGACTCACCCTTAACGCTGATAAGTGTTTCACTGTCAGTATTAAGGGGCAGGCCAAGCAGAAATGTACTGTCGTTGAACGGCGGTCTTTTTGTGTAGGCTCGCGCGAGTGTCCTTCACTGAAGCGCACAGAAGAGTGGAAGTATCTAGGCATCAGGTTTAATGCGGATGGGCGGGCTCGTTTCGATCCAGCCGACGACTTCGGTCCGAAGCTATTACGATTGTCTCGGGCCCCTCTGAAACCACAACAGAAGTTGTTTGCCCTCAGGACGGTCCTTATCCCACAACTCTATCACAAGCTAACCCTTGGGAGTGTGACGATAGGCGTTCTGAGAAAACTAGACAGGTTGGTACGATCTACCGTTAGGAGATGGCTAGATCTCCCACTGGACGTGTCAGTAGCTTTCTTCCACGCCCCCCACACTTGTGGGGGTCTCGGGATTCCATCATTACGATGGACAGCGCCGATGCTACGTCTGAAACGATTGAGCAATATCAAATGGCCTCACCTCGAGCAATCCGAGGTAGCCAGCTCCTTCATTGACGACGAGATGCAAAGGGCCCGGGATAGATTACTAGCGGGAATTGGTAGGCTGCTCACTCGTGCAGAGATAGATTCGTACTGGGCAAACAGGTTGCACATGTCTGTTGATGGTAGCGGTCTCCGTGAAGCTGGACATTTTCGCCAGCAACATGGATGGGTTTGTCAGCCCACGCGTTTGGTAACAGGAAAGGAATATTTAAACGGAATTAAGCTGAGGATAAATGCCCTACCCTCGAAGTCTCGTACTACGAGGGGAAGGCACGAATTGGGGAGACGGTGTCGTGCAGGATGTGATGCTCCCGAGACAACAAACCACATCTTGCAACAATGCTATCGTACGCACGGGAGGCGGATAGTTAGACACAACGGCGTAGTAAATGCCCTCAAGCGGGGACTTGAGCGGAAAGGCTACGTCGTCCATGTTGAACCAAGTCTTCAGTGCGAGACCGAATTAAATAAACCTGACCTGGTGGCTATCCGACAGAATCACGCTTATGTGATTGACGCACAGGTTGTGACAGACGGACTTTCCTTAGATGATGCGCATCAGCGTAAAGTCGAAAGGTATGACAGACAGGACGTACGTACGGAATTGCGGCGAATTTTTGGAGTGACTGGTGACATCGAGTTCCACTCCGCAACACTCAACTGGAGAGGAATTTGGAGCGGTCAGTCGGTTAAACGATTGATTGCGAAGGATCTCCTCATCACCGGTGATAGCAATATCATCAGTGTCAGAGTAGTGAAAGGAGGATTACTGTGCTTTAAACAGTTCATGCATTATTGCGGATACTCTCGAGCTTGGACTTGACCAAATACCTGGTTCATTATTTGCTTGCTACCTTGGCATAACATCAAAGGTACAAACATCGCACAAGTGGAAAACACGAGGAGGGTTTTAGTACGTAGGCGCTGTAGAATTTCCACCGTGAGGATTTTCTGAAGAAGCAGTGAATCGTGCATGCTAGGAGAACCTAGTATCTTTCGAAGATTTCCCTACCTTGGCGATCAAAAAAAAAAAAAAAAAAAAAAAAAAAATAGCCAAATGCCTCGTCATCTAATTAGTGACGCGCATGAATGGATTAACGAGATTCCTACTGTCCCTATCTACTATCTAGCGAAACCACAGCCAAGGGAACGGGCTTGGAATAATTAGCGGGGAAAGACGACCCTTTTGAGCTTGACTCTAATCTGGCAGTGTAAGGAGACATAAGAGGTGTAGAATAAGTGGGAGATATTTTTCCTTGTGTTTAATATCGTCAATGAAATACCACTACTCTTATTGTTTCCTTACTTACTTGATTAAATGGAACGTGTATCATTTCCTAGCCATTATACGGATATATTTATTATATCTTATGGTATTGGGTTTTGATGCAAGCTTCTTGATCAAAGTATCACGAGTTTGTTATATAATCGCAAACAAATTCTTTAATGAGAGAATGCATTTATGTATTTTCAATTTGAAATTTTTGGTATAACTCCAATTACTCAGGTATGATCCAATTCAAGGACATTGCCAGGTAGGGAGTTTGACTGGGGCGGTACATCTCTCAAATAATAACGGAGGTGTCCCAAGGCCAGCTCAGTGCGGACAGAAACCACACATAGAGCAAAAGGGCAAATGCTGACTTGATCTCGGTGTTCAGTACACACAGGGACAGCAAAAGCTCGGCCTATCGATCCTTTTGGTTTAAAGAGTTTTTAACAAGAGGTGTCAGAAAAGTTACCATAGGGATAACTGGCTTGTGGCGGCCAAGCGTTCATAGCGACGTCGCTTTTTGATCCTTCGATGTCGGCTCTTCCTATCATTGTGAAGCAAAATTCACCAAGCGTTGGATTGTTCACCCATGCAAGGGAACGTGAGCTGGGTTTAGACCGTCGTGAGACAGGTTAGTTTTACCCTACTAATGACAAAACGTTGTTGCGACAGCATTCCTGCGTAGTACGAGAGGAACCGCAGGTACGGACCAATGGCACAATACTTGTTCGAGCGAACAGTGGTATGACGCTACGTCCGTTGGATTATGCCTGAACGCCTCTAAGGTCGTATCCGTGCTGGACTGCAATGATAAATAAGGGGCAATTTGCATTGTATGACTTCTAAACCAAAGTTTATTTTATAAACGACAATGGATGTGATGCCAATGTTATTTGTGACATAGTAAATTGGGAGGATCTTCGATCACCTGATGCCGCGCTAGTTACTTATTAAAACATTATTTAATACAATGACAAAGCCTAGAATCAATTGTAAACGACTTTTGTAACAGGCAAGGTGTTGTAAGTGGTTGAGCAGCTGCCATACTGCGATCCACTGAAGCTTATCCTTTGCTTGATGATTCGAATATAATTATAATAATGGTTTTCCCATTATTATATTATATTATATTATATTATATTAAAATGGTATGCAGAAAAGAATTTTGCAACCAAAATGTGCCACCGCCCAGGCACGGGTATCCAATTGACATGTCATATTTTTAGTGACGAATATAAAATGGACTTCTTGAAAATCCTAATATTGACCAAAATAATGATATAATATGAGATAAATTATTTATTTATAATCATATTAATGAAAATTATATATTGATTTAAAGTATATTAAAAATTATAAATATTTAACATGTTGTTAATATATCAGTCAGATAACACCGCCGCCCTAGTTCTAACCATATATAAATTATCGGCCAACAATCGAGTGTACATTACATAACAACCACCTGTATAGCTTTCTCAGTTGCTTCATAGGGAAGTATACATATATGAGATTGCAAAAGCTGAAATTAAAAGGAATTCACGGAAAGGCACCACCAAGTAGTGAAGCCAGCAAACAATATTATATTTATCAGATATATCAGAAAATAAAGTATATACACTACTTTTTCATCAAATATATGTATATCCAATAATCCATATAGATATATAAAGACAATTCGATATCGCCGCCCGCTAGTTCTAACCATAAAAAATTGTCATATATAGCTTTCTCAGTAGCTTCATAGGGAAGTATACATATATGAGATTGCAAAAGCTGAAATTAAAAGGAATTGACGGAAAGGCACCACCAAGTAGTGAAGCCTGCAGATAATATTATATTTATCAGATATAAATATAAGAAAACAAAGTATAAACACTTTTTTATCAAATATATCTAAATCCATAATCATATGATTTTCAAAGGCAATTTTGGATACCGCTTTAGTCCTCTAACCAATATTCAATTGTCGCAAGCAATGAGGTACATGAGGTGAGTAGCTCTCTCTATCTGCTTCAGTGGGATTATTATATGATGCAAAAACGAAATAAAAGGAAGACGGAAAAAGGCACACTATTTTTGGGGATTTCAACAACACGGCGAAAATTTATTTAAGTCCGAACATAAGTGTTTATGAAGTGATGTGATTGGTTAATTTACTAATAATGAACAAAACATAAAAATATATTAAACAAATTTCTTCGAGCATATAAAATAATATAAAAATAAATATTTATATATATAAATTATATGAAATAAATTAAAATATCTCAATATTAAATAATTTAATATATTTATTAAATATTACACTAAAATAATACATATGAAAATTGAATATTAAATGAAAATTTCATATATTATTGAATTCAATATTAAATGGAAATTTCATATATTATTGAATATTAAATGAAAATTTCATATACTATTGAATTGAATATTAAATGAAAATTTCATATGTTATTGAATATTAAATGAAATTTTCATATATTATTGAATATTAAATGAAAATTTCATATACTATTGAATTGAATATTAAATAAAAATTTCATATATTATTGAATATTAAATGGAAATTTCATATATTATTGAATATTAAATGAAAATTTCATATACTATTGAATTGAATAATAAATGAAAATTTCATATACTATTGAATATTAAATGAAAATTTCATATATTATTGAATTGAATATTAAATGAAGATTTCATATACTATTGAATATTAAATAAAAATTTCATATGTTATTGAATATTAAATGAAAATTTCATATACTATTGAATTGAATATTAAATGAAAATTTCATATATTATTGAATATTAAATGGAAATTTCATATATTATTGAATTGAATATTAAATGAAAATTTCATATGTTATTGAATATTAAATGGAAATTTCATATATTATTGAATATTAAATGAAAACTTCATATATTATTGAATTGAATATTAAATGAAAATTTCATATGTTATTGAATATTAAATGAAAATTTCATATGTTATTGAATATTAAATGAAAATTTCATATGTTATTGAATATTAAATGAAATTTTCATATGTTATTGAATATTACATGAAAATTTCATATACTATTGAATTGAATATTAAATGAAAATTTCATATACTATTGAATATTAAATGGAAATTTCATATATTATTGAATTGAATATTAAATGAAAATTTCATATATTATTCAATATTAAATGAAAATTTCATATACTATTGAATTAAATATTAAATGAAAATTTCATATATTATTGAATTGAATATTAAATGAAGATTTCATATACTATTGAATATTAAATAAAAATTTCATATGTTATTGAATATTAAATGAAATTTTCATATATTATTGAATATTAAATGAAGATTTCATATACTATTGAATATTAAATGAAAATTTCATATATTATTGAATTGAATATTAAATAAAAATTCCATATATTATTGAATATTAAATGAAAATTTCATATATTATTGAATTGAATATTAAATGAAAATTTCATATACTATTCAATTGAATATTAAATGAAAATTTCATATACTATTGAATTGAATATTAAATGAAAATTTCATATACTATTGAATATTAAATGGAAATTTCATATATTATTGAATTGAATATTAAATGAAAATTTCATATACTATTGAATATTAAATGAAAATTTCATATACTATTGAATTGAATATTAAATGAAAATTTCATATATTATTGAATTCAATATTAAATGAAAATTTCTTATATTAAATTGTTAGTTAAATGGTATTTTCCTTCATAACTGCGCGACTTATAGAAAACGTGGCACAAAACCTATATATGTGGTGTGATGTCGAGCGTTGGTATATTAAATGAATTAAAAGTAAATATCTCATATTCATATGATTTAATACATTTAATATCGGCAATGTCTATTTATTTATATAAAAGTATGAAGTCTTAAGGTATTTTTAAAAATACATATGAAAATTGTTACGTGAGTGGTACCTTCCTTCATAACTGCGCGACTTACAGAAAACGTGGCAAAAAACCTCTATATGTGGTGTGATGTCGAGCGTTGGTATATTAAATGAAGTAAATGTACATATATCATATTCATATGATTTAATACATTTAATATCGGCAATGTCTATTTATTTATATAAAAGTATGAAGTCTTAAGGTATTTTTAAAAATACATATGAAAATTGTTACGTGAGTGGTACCTTCCTTCATAACTGCGCGACTTACAGAAAACGTGGCAAAAAACCTCTATATGTGGTGTGATGTCGAGCGTTGGTATATTAAATGAAGTAAATGTACATATATCATATTCATATGATTTAATACATTTAATATCGGCAATGTCTATTTATTTATATAAAATTATGAAGTCTTAAGGTATTTTTAAAAATACATACGAAAATTGTTACGTGAGTGGTACCCTCGGTCATAAATGGTCGATTTATAGAAAACGTGGCACAAAACCTACTCATAATGGACAGTTGATGTTCATTACTTGTTATAGTAAATTATTATATTATAACAATTACCCTATATATGATTAGTGTGTCGCAATTATAACTTGGCGGCGGCATTACTTATCTATTTTAGATAATGAGGGAACTTGCCAAGCTCTATGTATTTAATTTATATTACATATTAATTGGTTCCGGATTTATCGTTAACGCTTATCCCCAGAATTCGTAAATAAAAGTTTCACTGGATTTATTTTATTTTCAATGGCTTCCCTGTTTGCGAATTCTGTAAATACCTTATAAATGCAAGTTATTATTTCTTTTTCAGCATACATTCTTTGTTATGTAAAAATAAAAAAAATAAAAAAAAACCAACCTATTAAAGTTCGTTGATGACTTTTGCTTAATATATAATTAACAATACATTTGTTATATTAATAATAAACTAAAGTAAACTATGAATTTACTATCGAAATACAATTATTTATTTCAAATATATATATTGAATAAATTAAATAAATGGAAATGTGATTATATATTATGTAGGTGAAAAAATAAAAATATTCTTGAACGAAATTTATAATTATATATTAAATTTAATGAATAAATAAGTCAATGAACGAAAATGTGTGCAATTAAATTATTGCCATATTCGTCGAAAATAAATGGAAACTAATTTATATAGTAACATATAATGTTATCATGTGGAAACAACCCATTACACTAAAGCTTTTGAACAGCGAAAGCTTGATCGTCAAGAATTGGCATTATTGATAACACCTTGCAAGGCGTCGAAAGCTTGACCGTCAAGAATTGGTATTATTGACAACACCTTGCAAGGCGGCGAAAGCTTCTTTTTCTTAGCGAGCAAGCTGCTGGCTTGATTCTGGTACATGTGTAGTTCAGTTCTATTCTAACGACTCAAGAAGTAGATATTAATTAAAAAGAATAATAAAACCAACATAAATTAATGGAACACTGTAAATTGCTTTAACTAAAATTATCAAAAATATCTTAAATGAATTTATAAATGATTTAATACCTAATTGTTCACGGAATTTGTAACTGGCGCAGTCGGTAGGATAACGAAAAGATTTTTTTGATGCAATAATATGGTTATTAATTCTTATATCTTTTTCGTTATCCGCTAAACAACCTCGCTAGGCAACCCAAGTGTCGGTCAATATCGCGTCAAGTTTATTTTAAACCTCGACAGTGACGTGCATACCGAAAACACAAATTTGCCAGCCAAATAAAAAAAAAAAACCTGATTATTGATCGGGAAGACGCTGTAGAATTCGTAGAGGCAATAAATCCAACGCGGTTACCTCAATATCATACGAAAGTGCTACAAGTGCAACCAACAACGAAAACTTTAAATTGAAAAAAAAAATTTAAATAAGTGCAACAACAAGGAAAATATAAAATTTAATCAAAAATAACGAAAGCCAAAACCTAAAACAGAGTTAAATACCAGTGCAACAGAAAAAGAAAAACAGAACAAAAACTTAGAATCAAATCAAAAATAAATATCAGATCTTTAATTAAATCGAAGAAAAAAAAATAAACATCATACAACACCATAAGAAGAAGTGGCAAACGTCTTACTAAAATTCAAAACCCCAGAATTAAATAAATCTCAAAATGGTTAATCCACCACTTTCCGAAGGCAATTTGGCCCAAGCTGTACACCAAATTGGAAATGTGGAGAAATTTGATGGCAGCTCTAACTCGTTGCATACCTTCATCAGCCGAATCGACTTTATACTTTCTCTATACAACACCGATGATGCACGTCAACAGCATGTAATGCTGGGATATATAGAGCGAAGTATTAGTGGTGAGGTCATGCGGACCCTTGGGATGATAAATCTGACGACCTGGACCGAACTACGGGAGCAGCTCATATTAAATTATAAACCGCAGACACCAAACCACACTTTGTTGGAGAATTTTCGAAACACTCCCTACAAGGGTAATATTCGGAACTTCCTGGATGAAGCGGAACGGCGGAGACAAATATTGATAAGTAAATTAGAATTAGAAAATGATTCATTTGAAAAAACCCTTTACAGTAGATTAATTAAAAGTAGTATAGAAACCCTAATCCAAAAATTACCTGTTCAAATATATTTGCGAGTTGTAAATACAAATATACCAGATTTGCGAACATTAAAAAATTTATTGCAAGAGAAAGGCTTGGTTGAAGATATCGTCGATATGCAAAAACCAATCCATAAACATACATTTGAAAGATCGTTTAAAAATCTCCCCCCAGTTACTAATACCACACATAGATTTCCTACTTTATTTCAACCACAGTATGAACGGTTCATTCCTCAACCAACCATGCAACCCAATTGCAATCCAATACCTTACCAAGTAGTAAATCGCCATCTAACACCTAACCCGATACCCTCAAGCAGTCAATTTAACAATAACTTTCAAAGACCTGTAAATATGCATCATTCATCTCGACCAAACTTTCATAGACAAAATATTTTTGATGCTAATCGATTTCGACCTACTCAAAATATGAATACTAACCCTGTTCAACCGACGAACTCTGGCATATTAAACGCACCAACGAAGCGATTTAGGCCCTCTAGCAGTGGACAGAGTAGAATGAGTATAGAAGAATCTAGAAATCAAGAAAACGTTCAAAATCATATCGGAAATTATTATCATCTTGAAAATATGGACCCTTATAAGCAACAAAACGTAGATCCTTACTATCAACAAAATATAAACTTTTATAGGTACCAACATCATAATTATCAAGATCAGGATTATCAAGTACAACCACAGGTAGAGATAGATGAAGATCAGATAAACGAGATATCAATTAGACAAAATGAGAATTTTCGGCTTCTGGCCTCGGAGACCAACAATATATAAAAATATTAAATAAAGGAAAGCAAATAAAATGCCTAATCGACACTGGGTCAACAGTTAACATGATGACCCATAATATATTCGATTTACCAGTTGTCGATGTCAATTGTTTAATATACACCAGCAATGGACTCCTTACCGTCAATAAATCTATCACAATACCACCTAATAATTTGTTTACGGACCAAAATGAATTTCTCTTACATGAATTTTCAACAGACTACGATCTTTTGATAGGCAGGAAAATGTTAGAAAAAGCGCAAGCAGTCATAGACTATAAGAACCATTCAGTGACATTATATAATAATGTATACAAATTAATAAGTAATAAAAACAGTGCATCGAGCTATAATCACTTCCATAAGACCTCTTCGCAAACCAGTTCAAATTTGAATTCGTCCGGTGCTCAAGATGTAAAAACGTTAGAATCAGATTATCAAAAATTCGAAAACCCACTCGATGAATTAAAAATGCTAAAGTTGCAAAATATAAATGAATCCGATACACAATCGTTAAACCTTTACAGACTCGAACATTTAAATAATGAAGAGAAGAGAAAATTAAAAATGTTGCTTCAAGAATATAAATGTATACAGTATCAAGAAGGCGAACGGCTAACTTTTAGCAATCAGGAAAAGCATATTATAAATACAACACACAATTCACCTGTTTACGCTAAAGCATATAATTGTCCATATGCTTATGAACAAGAGGTCGAAATCCAAATCAAGGATATGCTTAGGCAGGGTATTATTCGCGAAAGTAATTCACCATATAATAGTCCCGTTTGGATAGTTCCTAAGAAAAAAGGATGCATCAGGTACACAAAAATTCAGAATAGTGATAGATTATAGAAAACTTAATGAAATCACTATAAGCGATAGACATCCAATTCCCAACATAGATGAGATCCTAGGGAAATTAGGCAGGTGCAATTATTTCACAACAATTGACCTTGCAAAGGGTTTTTACCAAATTGAAATGGATTCAAACTCCATTTCCAAAACTGCTTTCTCCACCAAAAACGGTCACTATGAATATGTTCGTATGCCAATGGGTCTCAAAAACGCCCCTGCAACCTTTCAACGTTGCATGAATAACATTCTTCGTCCTTTACTAAATAAACATTGTTTAGTATATCTAGACGATATAATAGTATTCTCCACCTCCCTGGAAGAACATCTTCACTCGCTTCAACTTGTCTTTGCAAGATTGGCAGAAGCTAACCTAAAGTTGCAATTAGACAAGTGCGAATTTTTAAAACAAGAAACTACTTTCTTAGGGCACGTTATAACAAAAGATGGTATAAAACCGAACCCTGAAAAACTAGAAGCTATCCAGAAATATCCCATTCCAAATAAGATCAAGGAAATAAGATCTTTTTTAGGCCTAACCGGATATTACAGAAAATTCATACCCAACTACGCTGACATAGCAAAACCAATTACTAAAATGCTAAAAAAGGATTCGAGAATAAACCCACAAGACCCTGATTACATTGCTGCTTTCGAAAAACTAAAACATCTGATTTGCAATGACCCCATTTTAAAGTTACAGGACTTTAACAGAAATTTCGTTCTTACTACAGATGCTAGTAATGTAGCTCTTGGAGCTGTTCTCTCTCAAAATGGGCATCCCATTAGCTATATCAGCAGAACCTTAAATGAGCATGAAAACAACTATAGTGCTATTGAAAAAGAACTTCTAGCCATTGTTTGGGCGACCAAAACCTTTCGCCATTATCTTTTAGGGCGACACTTTGAAATAGCTAGTGACCATCAACCACTTTGCTGGTTGTACAAAATGAAAGAACCAAATTCGAAACTTACGAGATGGAGGGTTAAATTGTCGGAGTACGATTTTGACATCAAATATATCAAAGGGAAAGAAAATTACGTAGCCGATGCCTTATCCCGAGTAAAGTTAGAGCAAACATATTTCAATGAGGAAACACAACATAGCTCAGACGAAGACAATAGTGATCTAATTTTTATTACTGAAAAGCCAACTAATACATTTAAAAGGCAAGTTATATTTTCAAAAGGTCTATCCAATATAAGACATGAAAAGTATTTCAAAAAACAAATAGTTCATATATCATATGATATGATGACAAGAGAAAAAGCTGAAAAATATTTAATCGATTTCTTTTGTAAAAAGCAACGTGTTCTATATATAGACAGCGATGCCGACTTCGAAATAATTCAAAGCGTTCATAGGGAAATAATTAACCCAAATCATACAAAGATTTTTCGCAGTCTTATCCTATTAAAAAACATTTTTACCTATGCTGAATTCAAAGAACTAATATTAAAAACACATGAGAAGCTTCTCCATCCCGGTATACAAAAAACAACAAAACTCTTTGGGGAAACATACTATTTTCCTAACAGCCAATTGCTTATCCAAAATATAATAAATGAATGTCATATCTGCAATCTTACAAAAAACGAACACCGAAACACAAATATGCCAATGAAAATTACACCAAAACCAGACCATTGCCGCGAAAAATTTGTAGCAGATATTTACTCAGCAGAAAATAAGCATTATATTAGTTGCATAGACATTTATTCGAAATTTGCCACACTTGAACAAATAAAGACCAAAGATTGGATAGAATGCAAAAGTGGACTTATACGCATATTTAATCAGTTAGGAAGACCAAAAATTTTGAAAACCGATAGAGACGGAGCATTCTCAAGCTTAGCACTTAAACGCTGGCTTGATGACGAAGGAATAGAACTTCAGCTCAATTCAACAAAGACAGGTATAGCAGATATAGAGCGTTTACATAAAACAATAAATGAAAAAATTCGGATAATAAACTCGTCAGATGATAATGAGGTAAAACTTAGCAAAATTGAAACCATACTCTACACTTATAACCATAAAACAAAACATGATACAACTGGACAAACTCCAGCCCATATATTCCTGTACGCCGGACAACCGGTATTAGATACGCAAAAAATCAAAGAGAATACGATAAATAAAATAAATAATCAAAGACAAGAATTCGAAATCGATACCAGGTATAGAAAAGGACCTTTACAGAAAGGAAAATTAGAAAACCCTTTTAAGTCTAACGATAGAGTAGAACAGATAGACCCTGACCATTACAGGATAAATAAAAGAAATAGAATAACAAATTATTATAAAACACAATTTAAAAAGAAAAAGAAAATTAATCAAGTTCCTATTCCACAGCTTCCTTGCACATGATAACTATTAAATTACAACAGACTATACATAACCGTAATATATTTAAAAAAAAAAAACAAAAAAAAAAAAACTTGGATTAATTATAAAGACAACATAGTACTAATAATTTCCCATAATCCCAATCGATTAACAACTCATCAAAACAATGAAAATAACACAACATCCTATTTAGAGCATGAAAATAAAATTTGTAATAGAAAAAAATAAATAAGTAAACAACGAATGCATATCAAGGATATTATTACACCCAAATCTAAATTGCAATTTCAAGAACATAGCCACAGAGTTAATAAAGTACATAGAACCATACTATATATTTATACTATTATAACCTGATACTTATATTCCACACGAGTAACTCAAAATTGTCAAAGTATAAATGATAACTTAGAAAACAACTCATAAAAATAAGTCAATGCCAATTACCTATAAACAATGTTATACTAAGCGAAAATAATTTGACCCCAGAAATTGAACTTCCACCATTGTACCCACCATTAGAATTAACTAAGATAAAAATTGTTAAGACCCATGATATTGTTAATCCAATTTCGAAAAACAACTCTTATATTTTTGTAAACATAATATTTCAATATTTCAAGTTCTCAACCTAGCACTTTAATGTAACTCACAGGCTCGTTTTTTAAGAGGAGGGAAGTAACATATAATGTTATCATGTGGAAACAACCCATTACACTAAAGCTTTTGAACAGCGAAAGCTTGATCGTCAAGAATTGGCATTATTGATAACACCTTGCAAGGCGTCGAAAGCTTGACCGTCAAGAATTGGTATTATTGACAACACCTTGCAAGGCGGCGAAAGCTTCTTTTTCTTAGCGAGCAAGCTGCTGGCTTGATTCTGGTACATGTGTAGTTCAGTTCTATTCTAACGACTCAAGAAGTAGATATTAATTAAAAAGAATAATAAAACCAACATAAATTAATGGAACACTGTAAATTGCTTTAACTAAAATTATCAAAAATATCTTAAATAAATTTATAAATGATTTAATACCTAATTGTTCACGGAATTTGTAACTATATATATATATTATTGTTTTATTCAAAAATATATTAAATTGTCAAGTATCATTTAAAATCAAATCAAATCTAATATGTCTGTTTGATATATTTATCAACAGTACATATAATAAATAAATAACATTATTCTGGTTGATCCTGCCAGTAGTTATATGCTTGTCTCAAAGATTAAGCCATGCATGTCTAAGTACACACGAATTAAAAGTGAAACCGCAAAAGGCTCATTATATCAGTTATGGTTCCTTAGATCGTTAACAGTTACTTGGATAACTGTGGTAATTCTAGAGCTAATACATGCAATTAAAACACGGATCTTTTGGGACGTGTGCTTTTATTAGGCTAAAACCAAGCGATCATTTGATCGTTATATTGGTTGAACTCTAGATAACATGCAGATCGTATGGTCTTGTACCGACGACAGATCTTTCAAATGTCTGCCCTATCAACTTTTGATGGTAGTATCTAGGACTACCATGGTTGCAACGGGTAACGGGGAATCAGGGTTCGATTCCGGAGAGGGAGCCTGAGAAACGGCTACCACATCTAAGGAAGGCAGCAGGCGCGTAAATTACCCACTCCCAGCTCGGGGAGGTAGTGACGAAAAATAACAATACAGCAGCCGCGGTAATTCCAGCTCCAATAGCGTATATTAAAGTTGTTGCGGTTAAAACGTTCGTAGTTGAACTTGTGCTTCATACGGGTAGTACAACTTACAATTGTAGTTAGTACTATACCTTTATGTATGTAAGCGTATTATCGGTGGAGTTCTTATATATAATTAAGTACTTGTATTTTTTTATATATTCCTCCTATTTAAAAACCTGCATTAGTGCTCTTCATCGAGTGTTATTGTGGGCCGGTACAATTACTTTGAACAAATTAGAGTGCTTAAAGCAGGCTTCAAATGCCTGAATATTCTGTGCATGGGATAATGAAATAAGACCTCTGTTCTGCTTTCATTGGTTTTCAGATCAAGAGGTAATGATTAATAGAAGCAGTTTGGGGGCATTAGTATTACGACGCGAGAGGTGAAATTCTTGGACCGTCGTAAGACTAACTTAAGCGAAAGCATTTGCCAAAGATGTTTTCATTAATCAAGAACGAAAGTTAGAGGTTCGAAGGCGATCAGATACCGCCCTAGTTCTAACCATAAACGATGCCAGCTAGCAATTGGGTGTAGCTACTTTTATGGCTCTCTCAGTCGCTTCCCGGGAAACCAAAGCTTTTGGGCTCCGGGGGAAGTATGGTTGCAAAGCTGAAACTTAAAGGAATTGACGGAAGGGCACCACCAGGAGTGGAGCCTGCGGCTTAATTTGACTCAACACGGGAAAACTTACCAGGTCCGAACATAAGTGTGTAAGACAGATTGATAGCTCTTTGGGTGGTGGTGCATGGCCGTTCTTAGTTCGTGGAGTGATTTGTCTGGTTAATTCCGATAACGAACGAGACTCAAATATATTAAATAGATATCTTCAGGATTATGGTGTTGAAGCTTATATTGCCTTCATTCATGGTGGAGATTGAGCAATAACAGGTCTGTGATGCCCTTAGATGTCCTGGGCTGCACGCGCGCTACAATGAAAGTATCAACGTGTATTTCCTAGACCGAGAGGTCCGGGTAAACCGCTGAACCACTTTCATGCTTGGGATTGTGAACTGAAACTGTTCACATGAACTTGGAATTCCTAGTAAGTGTGAGTCATTAACTCGCATTGATTACGTCCCTGCCCTTTGTGCACACCGCCCGTCGCTACTACCGATTGAATTATTTAGTGAGGTCTCCGGACGTGATCACTGTGACGCCTTGTGTGTTACGGTTGTTTCGCAAAAGTTGACCGAACTTGATTATTAAGAGGAAGTAAAAGTCGTAACAAGGTTTCCGTAGGTGAACCTGCGGAAGGATCATTATTGTATGTTCCAACCGTTATTAAATATATATATAACACCAAATTTAAAAATACGAAAAATAATATTGTTATATTCAATATAAATAAAAACTTAAATATGCAAAATTAAAACATTATTATTTTTCGGCGTGTATATGTACCACAATGTACACGCGTTGCGTATTGTATTGCTTATTATTGGTTTATTTGCATACAATGGTTAAAGCAACAACCCAAGAATAAAATGTTGTACCTGGTTTATAAAGGTTAATGTTTTACATATGTCGATCGTATACAATAATGCAAAAATTTAATATATATTATTCAACAACACCAGTATGCAATCAATTATGTAAAACTAAGACATTTCGCAGCATTATATTGGGATAAAGAATTTATTGAAGGAATTGATATATGCCAGTAAAATGGTGTATTTTTAATTTCTTTCAATAAAAATTTTTATTGACCTAATGAAATAAAAACTAAATATATTCACTCTAAGCGGTGGATCACTCGGCTCATGGGTCGATGAAGAACGCAGCAAACTGTGCGTCATCGTGTGAACTGCAGGACACATGAACATCGACATTTTGAACGCATATCGCAGTCCATGCTGTTATGGTACTGTAATTTATTTTAGAGTGCTGCTTGGACTACATATGGTTGAGGGTTGTAAGACTATGCTCAATAAGTTGTTTTAATATTTTTATAAAATTTTAAAACACATGGTATATTATTGGAAATTTTTATATTTAATATAATAAATTTTCATAATATTAATTATAAATGAAACACATTATCTCTCAAGTATGAGAAAAACGAAGATGTATATTAATTTCATTTTCAATTCTTATAATACTGAGGAATGTCTAGCATAAAAAAAAATGTTTTTTTTTTCATCTAGAATTGCCTCTTATTAATGATTTGTTATGAAAAAAAAAATTAAGTAAATATTATTATTCTTCACATAATAGAAATATATTAATGGTTTCAATATATAAAAGAAAATTATATATTTATATTTGTGTATATACAACCTCAACTCATATGGGACTACCCCCTGAATTTAAGCATATTAATTAGGGGAGGAAAAGAAACTAACAAGGATTTTCTTAGTAGCGGCGAGCGAAAAGAAAATAGTTCAGCACTAAGTCACTTTGTCTTTATGGCAAATGTGAGATGCAGTGTATGGAGCATCAATATTCTAGTATGAGAAATTAATGATTTAAGTCCTTCTTAAATGAGGCCATTTACCCATAGAGGGTGCCAGGCCCGTATAACATTAATGATTACTAGATGGTGTTTCCAAAGAGTCGTGTTGCTTGATAGTGCAGCACTAAGTGGGTGGTAAACTCCATCTAAAACTAAATATAACCATGAGACCGATAGTAAACAAGTACCGTGAGGGAAAGTTGAAAAGAACTCTGAATAGAGAGTTAAATAGTACGTGAAACTGCTTAGAGGTTAAGCCCGATGAACCTGAATATCCGTATTGTATGTTCCAACCGTTATTAAATATATATATAACACCAAATTTAAAAATACGAAAAATAATATTGTTATATTCAATATAAATAAAAACTTAAATATGCAAAATTAAAACATTATTATTTTTCGGCGTGTATATGTACCACAATGTACACGCGTTGCGTATTGTATTGCTTATTATTGGTTTATTTGCATACAATGGTTAAAGCAACAACCCAAGAATAAAATGTTGTACCTGGTTTATAAAGGTTAATGTTTTACATATGTCGATCGTATACAATAATGCAAAAATTTAATATATATTATTCAACAACACCAGTATGCAATCAATTATGTAAAACTAAGACATTTCGCAGCATTATATTGGGATAAAGAATTTATTGAAGGAATTGATATATGCCAGTAAAATGGTGTATTTTTAATTTCTTTCAATAAAAATTTTTATTGACCTAATGAAATAAAAACTAAATATATTCACTCTAAGCGGTGGATCACTCGGCTCATGGGTCGATGAAGAACGCAGCAAACTGTGCGTCATCGTGTGAACTGCAGGACACATGAACATCGACATTTTGAACGCATATCGCAGTCCATGCTGTTATGGTACTTTAATTTATTTTAGAGTGCTGCTTGGACTACATATGGTTGAGGGTTGTAAGACTATGCTCAATAAGTTGTTTTAATATTTTTATAAAATTTTAAAACACATGGTATATTATTGGAAATTTTTATATTTAATATAATAAATTTTCATAATATTAATTATAAATGAAACACATTATCTCTCAAGTATGAGAAAAACGAAGATGTATATTAATTTCATTTTCAATTCTTATAATACTGAGGAATGTCTAGCATAAAAAAAAAATGTTTTTTTTTTCATCTAGAATTGCCTCTTATTAATGATTTGTTATGAAAAAAAAAAAAATTAAGTAAATATTATTATTCTTCACATAATAGAAATATATTAATGGTTTCAATATATAAAAGAAAATTATATATTTATATTTGTGTATATACAACCTCAACTCATATGGGACTACCCCCTGAATTTAAGCATATTAATTAGGGGAGGAAAAGAAACTAACAAGGATTTTCTTAGTAGCGGCGAGCGAAAAGAAAATAGTTCAGCACTAAGTCACTTTGTCTTTATGGCAAATGTGAGATGCAGTGTATGGAGCATCAATATTCTAGTATGAGAAATTAATGATTTAAGTCCTTCTTAAATGAGGCCATTTACCCATAGAGGGTGCCAGGCCCGTATAACATTAATGATTACTAGATGGTGTTTCCAAAGAGTCGTGTTGCTTGATAGTGCAGCGCTAAGTGGGTGGTAAACTCCATCTAAAACTAAATATAACCATGAGACCGATAGTAAACAAGTACCGTGAGGGAAAGTTGAAAAGAACTCTGAATAGAGAGTTAAATAGTACGTGAAACTGCTTAGAGGTTAAGCCCGATGAACCTGAATATCCGTATTGTATGTTCCAACCGTTATTAAATATATATATAACACCAAATTTAAAAATACGAAAAATAATATTGTTATATTCAATATAAATAAAAACTTAAATATGCAAAATTAAAACATTATTATTTTTCGGCGTGTATATGTACCACAATGTACACGCGTTGCGTATTGTATTGCTTATTATTGGTTTATTTGCATACAATGGTTAAAGCAACAACCCAAGAATAAAATGTTGTACCTGGTTTATAAAGGTTAATGTTTTACATATGTCGATCGTATACAATAATGCAAAAATTTAATATATATTATTCAACAACACCAGTATGCAATCAATTATGTAAAACTAAGACATTTCGCAGCATTATATTGGGATAAAGAATTTATTGAAGGAATTGATATATGCCAGTAAAATGGTGTATTTTTAATTTCTTTCAATAAAAATTTTTATTGACGTAATGAAATAAAAACTAAATATATTCACTCTAAGCGGTGGATCACTCGGCTCATGGGTCGATGAAGAACGCAGCAAACTGTGCGTCATCGTGTGAACTGCAGGACACATGAACATCGACATTTTGAACGCATATCGCAGTCCATGCTGTTATGGTACTTTAATTTATTTTAGAGTGCTGCTTGGACTACATATGGTTGAGGGTTGTAAGACTATGCTCAATAAGTTGTTTTAATATTTTTATAAAATTTTAAAACACATGGTATATTATTGGAAATTTTTATATTTAATATAATAAATTTTCATAATATTAATTATAAATGAAACACATTATCTCTCAAGTATGAGAAAAACGAAGATGTATATTAATTTCATTTTCAATTCTTATAATACTGAGGAATGTCTAGCATAAAAAAAAAAATGTTTTTTTTTTCATCTAGAATTGCCTCTTATTAATGATTTGTTATGAAAAAAAAAAAATTAAGTAAATATTATTATTCTTCACATAATAGAAATATATTAATGGTTTCAATATATAAAAGAAAATTATATATTTATATTTGTGTATATACAACCTCAACTCATATGGGACTACCCCCTGAATTTAAGCATATTAATTAGGGGAGGAAAAGAAACTAACAAGGATTTTCTTAGTAGCGGCGAGCGAAAAGAAAATAGTTCAGCACTAAGTCACTTTGTCTTTATGGCAAATGTGAGATGCAGTGTATGGAGCATCAATATTCTAGTATGAGAAATAAATGATTTAAGTCCTTCTTAAATGAGGCCATTTACCCATAGAGGGTGCCAGGCCCGTATAACATTAATGATTACTAGATGGTGTTTCCAAAGAGTCGTGTTGCTTGATAGTGCAGCACTAAGTGGGTGGTAAACTCCATCTAAAACTAAATATAACCATGAGACCGATAGTAAACAAGTACCGTGAGGGAAAGTTGAAAAGAACTCTGAATAGAGAGTTAAATAGTACGTGAAACTGCTTAGAGGTTAAGCCCGATGAACCTGAATATCCGTATTGTATGTTCCAACCGTTATTAAATATATATATAACACCAAATTTAAAAATACGAAAAATAATATTGTTATATTCAATATAAATAAAAACTTAAATATGCAAAATTAAAACATTATTATTTTTCGGCGTGTATATGTACCACAATGTACACGCGTTGCGTATTGTATTGCTTATTATTGGTTTATTTGCATACAATGGTTAAAGCAACAACCCAAGAATAAAATGTTGTACCTGGTTTATAAAGGTTAATGTTTTACATATGTCGATCGTATACAATAATGCAAAAATTTAATATATATTATTCAACAACACCAGTATGCAATCAATTATGTAAAACTAAGACATTTCGCAGCATTATATTGGGATAAAGAATTTATTGAAGGAATTGATATATGCCAGTAAAATGGTGTATTTTTAATTTCTTTCAATAAAAATTTTTATTGACGTAATGAAATAAAAACTAAATATATTCACTCTATGCGGTGGATCACTCGGCTCATGGGTCGATGAAGAACGCAGCAAACTGTGCGTCATCGTGTGAACTGCAGGACACATGAACATCGACATTTTGAACGCATATCGCAGTCCATGCTGTTATGGTACTTTAATTTATTTTAGAGTGCTGCTTGGACTACATATGGTTGAGGGTTGTAAGACTATGCTCAATAAGTTGTTTTAATATTTTTATAAAATTTTAAAACACATGGTATATTATTGGAAATTTTTATATTTAATATAATAAATTTTCATAATATTAATTATAAATGAAACACATTATCTCTCAAGTATGAGAAAAACGAAGATGTATATTAATTTCATTTTCAATTCTTATAATACTGAGGAATGTCTAGCATAAAAAAAAATGTTTTTTTTTTCATCTAGAATTGCCTCTTATTAATGATTTGTTATGAAAAAAAAAAAAAATTAAGTAAATATTATTATTCTTCACATAATAGAAATATATTAATGGTTTCAGTATATAAAAGAAAATTATATATTTATATTTGTGTATATACAACCTCAACTCATATGGGACTACCCTCTGAATTTAAGCATATTAATTAGGGGAGGAAAAGAAACTAACAAGGATTTTCTTAGTAGCGGCGAGCGAAAAGAAAATAGTTCAGCACTAAGTCACTTTGTCTTTATGGCAAATGTGAGATGCAGTGTATGGAGCATCAATATTCTAGTATGAGAAATTAATGATTTAAGTCCTTCTTAAATGAGGCCATTTACCCATAGAGGGTGCCAGGCCCGTATAACATTAATGATTACTAGATGGTGTTTCCAAAGAGTCGTGTTGCTTGATAGTGCAGCACTAAGTGGGTGGTAAACTCCATCTAAAACTAAATATAACCATGAGACCGATAGTAAACAAGTACCGTGAGGGAAAGTTGAAAAGAACTCTGAATAGAGAGTTAAATAGTACGTGAAACTGCTTAGAGGTTAAGCCCGATGAACCTGAATATCCGTATTGTATGTTCCAACCGTTATTAAATATATATATAACACCAAATTTAAAAATACGAAAAATAATATTGTTATATTCAATATAAATAAAAACTTAAATATGCAAAATTAAAACATTATTATTTTTCGGCGTGTATATGTACCACAATGTACACGCGTTGCGTATTGTATTGCTTATTATTGGTTTATTTGCATACAATGGTTAAAGCAACAACCCAAGAATAAAATGTTGTACCTGGTTTATAAAGGTTAATGTTTTACATATGTCGATCGTATACAATAATGCAAAAATTTAATATATATTATTCAACAACACCAGTATGCAATCAATTATGTAAAACTAAGACATTTCGCAGCATTATATTGGGATAAAGAATTTATTGAAGGAATTGATATATGCCAGTAAAATGGTGTATTTTTAATTTCTTTCAATAAAAATTTTAATGACGTAATGAAATAAAAACTAAATATATTCACTCTAAGCGGTGGATCACTCGGCTCATGGGTCGATGAAGAACGCAGCAAACTGTGCGTCATCGTGTGAACTGCAGGACACATGAACATCGACATTTTGAACGCATATCGCAGTCCATGCTGTTATGGTACTTTAATTTATTTTAGAGTGCTGCTTGGACTACATATGGTTGAGGGTTGTAAGACTATGCTCAATAAGTTGTTTTAATATTTTTATAAAATTTTAAAACACATGGTATATTATTGGAAATTTTTATATTTAATATAATAAACTTTCATAATATTAATTATAAATGAAACACATTATCTCTCAAGTATGAGAAAAACGAAGATGTATATTAATTTCATTTTCAATTCTTATAATACTGAGGAATTTCTAGCATAAAAAAAAAAAATGTTTTTTTTTTTATCTAGAATTGCCTCTTATTAATGATTTGTTATGAAAAAAAAAAAATTAAGTAAATATTATTATTCTTCACATAATAGAAATATATTAATGGTTTCAATATATAAAAGAAAATTATATATTTATATTTGTGTATATACAACCTCAACTCATATGGGACTACCCCCTGAATTTAAGCATATTAATTAGGGGAGGAAAAGAAACTAACAAGGATTTTCTTAGTAGCGGCGAGCGAAAAGAAAATAGTTCAGCACTAAGTCACTTTGTCTTTATGGCAAATGTGAGATGCAGTGTATGGAGCATCAATATTCTAGTATGAGAAATTAATGATTTAAGTCCTTCTTAAATGAGGCCATTTACCCATAGAGGGTGCCAGGCCCGTATAACATTAATGATTACTAGATGGTGTTTCCAAAGAGTCGTGTTGCTTGATAGTGCAGCACTAAGTGGGTGGTAAACTCCATCTAAAACTAAATATAACCATGAGACCGATAGTAAACAAGTACCGTGAGGGAAAGTTGAAAAGAACTCTGAATAGAGAGTTAAATAGTACGTGAAACTGCTTAGAGGTTAAGCCCGATGAACCTGAATATCCGTTATGGAAAATTCATCATTAAAATTGTAATATTTAAATAATATTATAATAATATATATAATAAATAATAAATATATAAATAATAATAAAATTGCATAAGTTACCATAAAAAAGTGCATTGATTCACAGATGCCAAATGCCGCCGGGGAATGCCTGCAAATTTGGGCCGCAACCGCTTCGCAGCACCTTTTCTTTTTTTTTTTTGTCTTTCTTCCCTCATATGATATGACATGGCAACGTGGAGGTCTCTGGGCTGCTGCTTGGGCCTTATTTGAAGTGGGAGCTGCATTTTGTCCGAATTAAATATGTTTTTTAATGTTTTACGCGGAGTCGGGGCTGTTGCTTATACAATAAAAAAAATATTTAATTCGGACAAAATGCAGCTCCCACTTCAAATAAGGCCCAAGCAGCAGGCCAGAGACCTCCACGTTGCCATGTCATATCATATGAGGGAAGAAAGACAAAAAAAAAAAAAAAGAAAAGGTGCTGCGAAGCGGTTGCGGCCCAAATTTGCAGGCATTCCCCGGCGGCATTTGGCATCTGTGAATCAATGCACTTTTTTATGGTAACTTATGCAATTTTCTATAGCACTTATAAAGAGGACACCTTAGTTGGGAATTTTACGTTTAATTTATGCCCAAGACTTTCTATTGAGAGAGAATGCAATCAGCACACACACACACGTACGTACGAATCCAAGTGAACGTGGCAAAAGAAGAAGAAGAGAATTAGGGCTACAAAACCAATAATGGACTTATCGATAATTTCGATGAACTTAAAACTTCACGATAGATTTTTTGTATCGATAAGGTAACCCGCGCTCGCCGACAAGCTCTTCGAAAAATTATCACATTAAATAAATGTATATGGAATAGTTAAATAATTGAAAAGATGCTGAACTATTAAGTGATCACGTCAGTATTCTTGATCACAATATGAAATGGATCCCAAATTACTACACTTGTTTGTTAAAAATAATGTCTGCTTACATCTCCAGCCAATCACTTCTTAAAGTGTTGCAATTAGTTTTATTAATTTAAAGTGTTTAATAAAGAAAATGGACATAAACATGTTCTATAGTAAAGTGAAGTTCATCGATATCATTCGTAATTTCTACAGCCCTGGCGGAATGAGAAGAGTTGAATAATCATTAAAAGGGACCGATTTTTTCTATAGTACTTAATGGAAGATTGAAGATTCATTTTAATCTGATCAAAAACAAAATATATAGTCACCAATTTGGCACAACTGGAAATATTGTTATTTTGTTGAAACAAACGAGCTAATACTCTTAAAATTTTAACTATGAAGGTGTTTTTCAGTATTTGATTCAATCTTTTAGTGTTTAATCCAACATTTGATTCAATGTTAAATACCTTAACCTCGTCGATTAAAGTATAATTTTCCCGAAAAAATGTGTAAAACATAGAGGGAACATAGTAGGAATAATTAAAAAAGGCAAAGAAAAGATGCCCGTAAAGCCACCTACAGAAAAGTGGAGTTATGTATGTAGTGACTATCGGCTCTTTAGATCTTGTTTGTTAAATCAAAAAAAAATCCATATAATTTGTGACAAGAAAATAACATTTTGCCCATTGTTTTATTATCGATAGAACGAGAATAAAATTGATATATCGCAAAATCTACACTCTTTTGATACTATCGATAGCACCATAGATGTTGTTGCAGCTGTATAGACCCAGCCCTGGGACAGAGAGAGCATATTTGGAATCGCACAAAAAAAGAGTTCCCAAGAGCTAATTTCTTTCTCATTCTTTGGTATTTCCGGACATCAATTTAGTTTGCTTAACTGGTGGAAGCTGTCCTACGATTTATTCAATATGCCAAAGCTAAAGAATCTCCTGCCCACAGTCTTTGGCAATGGCAACAAGACTCCCTCAACGGGGTCAACAGATAGTACAACTGTGACAGAGATAGGACGCCTCGAGTCTGATGCCTTGCCCGTGTTGGATGAGTCTCAGGACAACGTCAAAAGTGGGGCTCTTTCGCTTTCATCGCAAACGCCCACAGCGTCTGCAGATCTAACGGAATCCGTTTTGAGGGAGCTATCAGATCCCAATTACAATTCCATGGATGTGGTCCAGTCCACCAACATTCCAGGAAGTGCCTTGGTAAATGGAAACTCCGATGGGGCCATTAACACCAACAACACAATGAATGTGCACAATGCTCAGCAACAGGTGGTCATGAACTTCTCAAACGCCAGTAACTTGCACTTCGGCTCCGTTTACAATTTCAATCAAAATCTTAGTGCATGTAGTTCACGGAAAAGCAGCACCAGTACCACTGAAGATGTGGGCGCCACGACATCATTGGATGGCAAGCGTAGCGGAGGCATCCAGCAAATCACAGCCCGTAAGACAGTCAGCATTGTGACTATGATGCAGTCCCAAGAGGAGCCAGATAGGCATATACTAAAAGCAGTATCCAAACATTTGGGTGAAGGCTGGAAGCAGGTTATGCGAGATCTGGGCCATTCCGAAGGTCAAATAGAGCAAGCAATAATAGACCATCAAATGCATGGCAATATCAAAGAGGTTAGTCATCAAATAATCAAAATATTAATTTGCAAAATTCTCAGATGATCATTATTCACATATCAACAGGTGATTTACCAGCTGCTCTTGCAATGGGTGCGCAGTGCGGAGACTGGGGAGGCCACTTTGGGCCGTTTGACTACATTACTATGGGAATCCCAGCATCGCGAATGCGTTCAACGCATGAAACTGGTTTGGAAGGCTTTGGAGAAACGCAAGAAAAACAGTTGAGACTTGGGCGTGTTCCTTTCCAATTTCTTTTTTCACTGTGCAACAAATTTCTAGATATAATTTCCCATTTTGTTTATGAGACTTTCATTAATTGAAAGTAATTAATTAAACCCACAATGGATTAATCAATCGCTATCTTGAATTTTTTGTTATTTCTGAGCATTTCCAAATTTTGTTATATTTTGATCTCTTGTTGATTCAAGATTTATGATTTTTGATTTATGTTTGAAAAACGATATAAAGTAGTTTACTTTAAGATTATTTGAAAACAATCCGCGACTTAATATAAACAAAAACTTCAGTATAGCTTTGATAAATCCTTGTGACAGGGACAACACTTTTGTGCAATATTCATGAGACAAACTTTCGAATAATCCGATCTAAAAGTTTGTCCTTACCGTCAATAACAATACAATTAATGTGATATTTAAGTCAAGAAAATATATTCATTTGTATATATATACGCATATATATTTTGTTAACATTTTTCAAATAACCTCTATGATAACTTATACAATTTTTGTTATCTTGCTTGTGAACATCTCAATTAACATTTGTGCCCCATTGCCATTATTTAACTGATAATCAGGCAACTCGGACATCATATTAAATGAAATTTTCATATGTTATTGAATATTAAATGAAAATTTCATATACTATTGAATTGAATATTAAATGAAAATTTCATATACTATTGAATATTAAATGGAAATTTCATATATTATTGAATTGAATATTAAATGAAAATTTCATATACTATTCAATATTAAATGAAAATTTCATATACTATTGAATTGAATATTAAATGAAAATTTCATATATTATTGAATTGAATATTAAATGAAGATTTCATATACTATTGAATATTAAATAAAAATTTCATATGTTATTGAATATTAAATGAAATTTTCATATATTATTGAATATTAAATGAAGATTTCATATACTATTGAATATTAAATGAAAATTTCATATATTATTGAATTGAATATTAAATAAAAATTCCATATATTATTGAATATTAAATGAAAATTTCATATATTATTGAATTGAATATTAAATGAAAATTTCATATACTATTGAATTGAATATTAAATGAAAATTTCATATACTATTGAATTGAATATTAAATGAAAATTTCATATACTATTGAATATTAAATGGAAATTTCATATATTATTGAATTGAATATTAAATGAAAATTTCATATACTATTGAATATTAAATGAAAATTTCATATACTATTGAATTGAATATTAAATGAAAATTTCATATACTATTGAATTCAATATTAAATGAAAATTTCTTATATTAAATTGTTAGTTAAATGGTATTTTCCTTCATAACTGCGCGACTTATAGAAAACGTGGCACAAAACCTATATATGTGGTGTGATGTCGAGCGTTGGTATATTAAATGAATTAAAAGTAAATATCTCATATTCATATGATTTAATACATTTAATATCGGCAATGTCTATTTATTTATATAAAAGTATGAAGTCTTAAGGTATTTTTAAAAATACATATGAAAATTGTTACGTGAGTAGTACCTTCCTTCATAACTGCGCGACTTACAGAAAACGTGGCAAAAAACCTCTATATGTGGTGTGATGTCGAGCGTTGGTATATTAAATGAAGTAAATGTACATATATCATATTCATATGATTTAATACATTTAATATCGGCAATGTCTATTTATTTATATAAAAGTATGAAGTCTTAAGGTATTTTTAAAAATACATATGAAAATTGTTACGTGAGTGGTACCTTCCTTCATAACTGCGCGACTTACAGAAAACGTGGCAAAAAACCTATATATGTGGTGTGATGTCGAGCGTTGGTATATTAAATGAAGTAAATGTACATATATCATATTCATATGATTTAATACATTTAATATCGGCAATGTCTATTTATTTATATAAAAGTATGAAGTCTTAAGGTATTTTTAAAAATACATATGAAAATTGTTACGTGAGTGGTACCTTCCTTCATAACTGCGCGACTTACAGAAAACGTGGCAAAAAACCTCTATATGTGGTGTGATGTCGAGCGTTGGTATATTAAATGAAGTAAATGTACATATATCATATTCATATGATTTAATACATTTAATATCGGCAATGTCTATTTATTTATATAAAAGTATGAAGTCTTAAGGTATTTTTAAAAATACATATGAAAATTGTTACGTGAGTGGTACCTTCCTTCATAACTGCGCGACTTACAGAAAACGTGGCAAAAAACCTCTATATGTGGTGTGATGTCGAGCGTTGGTATATTAAATGAAGTAAATGTACATATATCATATTCATATGATTTAATACATTTAATATCGGCAATGTCTATTTATTTATATAAAAGTATGAAGTCTTAAGGTATTTTTAAAAATACATATGAAAATTGTTACGTGAGTGGTACCTTCCTTCATAACTGCGCGACTTACAGAAAACGTGGCAAAAAACCTCTATGTGTGGTGTGATGTCGAGCGTTGGTATATTAAATGAAGTAAATGTACATATATCATATTCATATGATTTAATACATTTAATATCGGCAATGTCTATTTATTTATATAAAATTATGAAGTCTTAAGGTATTTTTAAAAATACATACGAAAATTGTTACGTGAGTGGTACCCTCGGTCATAAATGGTCGATTTATAGAAAACGTGGCACAAAACCTACTCATAATGGACAGTTGATGTTCATTACTTGTTATAGTAAATTATTATATTATAACAATTACCCTATATATGATTAGTGTGTCGCAATTATAACTTGGCGGCGGCATTACTTATCTATTTTAGATAATGAGGGAACTTGCCAAGCTCTATGTATTTAATTTATATTACATATTAATTGGTTCCGGATTTATCGTTAACGCTTATCCCCAGAATTCGTAAATAAAAGTTTCACTGGATTTATTTTATTTTCAATGGCTTCCCTGTTTGCGAATTCTGTAAATACCTTATAAATGCAAGTTATTATTTCTTTTTCAGCATACATTCTTTGTTATGTAAAAATAAAAAAAATAAAAAAAAACCAACCTATTAAAGTTCGTTGATGACTTTTGCTTAATATATAATTAACAATACATTTGTTATATTAATAATAAACTAAAGTAAATTATGAATTTACTATCGAAATACAATTATTTATTTCAAATATATATATTGAATAAATTAAATAAATGGAAATGTGATTATATATTATGTAGGTGAAAAAATAAAAATATTCTTGAACGAAATTTATAATTATATATTAAATTTAATGAATAAATAAGTCAATGAACGAAAATGTGTGCAATTAAATTATTGCCATATTCGTCGAAAATAAATGGAAACTAATTTATATAGTTACAAATTCCGTGAACAATTAGGTATTAAATCATTTATAAATTTATTTAAGATATTTTTGATAATTTTAGTTAAAGCAATTTACAGTGTTCCATTAATTTATGTTGGTTTTATTATTCTTTTTAATTAATATCTACTTCTTGAGTCGTTAGAATAGAACTGAACTACACATGTACCAGAATCAAGCCAGCAGCTTGCTCGCTAAGAAAAAGAAGCTTTCGCCGCCTTGCAAGGTGTTGTCAATAATACCAATTCTTGACGGTCAAGCTTTCGACGCCTTGCAAGGTGTTATCAATAATGCCAATTCTTGACGATCAAGCTTTCGCTGTTCAAAAGCTTTAGTGTAATGGGTTGTTTCCACATGATAACATTATATGTTACTTCCCTCCTCTTAAAAAACGAGCCTGTGAGTTACATTAAAGTGCTAGGTTGAGAACTTGAAATATTGAAATATTATGTTTACAAAAATATAAGAGTTGTTTTTCGAAATTGGATTAACAATATCATGGGTCTTAACAATTTTTATCTTAGTTAATTCTAATGGTGGGTACAATGGTGGAAGTTCAATTTCTGGGGTCAAATTATTTTCGCTTAGTATAACATTGTTTATAGGTAATTGGCATTGACTTATTTTTATGAGTTGTTTTCTAAGTTATCATTTATACTTTGACAATTTTGAGTTACTCGTGTGGAATATAAGTATCAGGTTATAATAGTATAAATATATAGTATGGTTCTATGTACTTTATTAACTCTGTGGCTATGTTCTTGAAATTGCAATTTAGATTTGGGTGTAATAATATCCTTGATATGCATTCGTTGTTTACTTATTTATTTTTTTCTATTACAAATTTTATTTTCATGCTCTAAATAGGATGTTGTGTTATTTTCATTGTTTTGATGAGTTGTTAATCGATTGGGATTATGGGAAATTATTAGTACTATGTTGTCTTTATAATTAATCCAAGTTTTTTTTTTTTTTGTTTTTTTTTTTTTTTTGAAATATATTACGGTTATGTATAGTCTGTTGTAATTTAATAGTTATCATGTGTAAGGAAGCTGTGGAATAGGAACTTGATTAATTTTCTTTTTCTTTTTAAATTGTGTTTTATAATAATTTGTTATTCTATTTCTTTTATTTATCCTGTAATGGTCAGGGTCTATCTGTTCTACTCTATCGTTAGACTTAAAAGGGTTTTCTAATTTTCCTTTCTGTAAAGGTCCTTTTCTATACCTGGTATCGATTTCGAATTCTTGTCTTTGATTATTTATTTTATTTATCGTATTCTCTTTGATTTTTTGCGTATCTAATACCGGTTGTCCGGCGTACAGGAATATATGGGCTGGAGTTTGTCCAGTTGTATCATGTTTTGTTTTATGGTTATAAGTGTAGAGTATGGTTTCAATTTTGCTAAGTTTTACCTCATTATCATCTGACGAGTTTATTATCCGAATTTTTTCATTTATTGTTTTATTTAAACGCTCTATATCTGCTATACCTGTCTTTGTTGAATTGAGCTGAAGTTCTATTCCTTCGTCATCAAGCCAGCGTTTAAGTGCTAAGCTTGAGAATGCTCCGTCTCTATCGGTTTTCAAAATTTTTGGTCTTCCTAACTGATTAAATATGCGTATAAGTCCACTTTTGCATTCTATCCAATCTTTGGTCTTTATTTGTTCAAGTGTGGCAAATTTCGAATAAATGTCTATGCAACTAATATAATGCTTATTTTCTGCTGAGTAAATATCTGCTACAAATTTTTCGCGGCAATGGTCTGGTTTTGGTGTAATTTTCATTGGCATATTTGTGTTTCGGTGTTCGTTTTTTGTAAGATTGCAGATATGACATTCATTTATTATATTTTGGATAAGCAATTGGCTGTTAGGAAAATAGTATGTTTCCCCAAAGAGTTTTGTTGTTTTTTGTATACCGGGATGGAGAAGCTTCTCATGTGTTTTTAATATTAGTTCTTTGAATTCAGCATAGGTAAAAATGTTTTTTAATAGGATAAGACTGCGAAAAATCTTTGTATGATTTGGGTTAATTATTTCCCTATGAACGCTTTGAATTATTTCGAAGTCGGCATCGCTGTCTATATATAGAACACGTTGCTTTTTACAAAAGAAATCGATTAAATATTTTTCAGCTTTTTCTCTTGTCATCATATCATATGATATATGAACTATTTGTTTTTTGAAATACTTTTCATGTCTTATATTGGATGGACCTTTTGAAAATATAACTTGCCTTTTAAATGTATTAGTTGGCTTTTCAGTAATAAAAATTAGATCACTATTGTCTTCGTCTGAGCTATGTTGTGTTTCCTCATTGAAATATGTTTGCTCTAACTTTACTCGGGATAAGGCATCGGCTACGTAATTTTCTTTCCCTTTGATATATTTGATGTCAAAATCGTACTCCGACAATTTAACCCTCCATCTCGTAAGTTTCGAATTTGGTTCTTTCATTTTGTACAACCAGCAAAGTGGTTGATGGTCACTAGCTATTTCAAAGTGTCGCCCTAAAAGATAATGGCGAAAGGTTTTGGTCGCCCAAACAATGGCTAGAAGTTCTTTTTCAATAGCACTATAGTTGTTTTCATGCTCATTTAAGGTTCTGCTGATATAGCTAATGGGATGCCCATTTTGAGAGAGAACAGCTCCAAGAGCTACATTACTAGCATCTGTAGTAAGAACGAAATTTCTGTTAAAGTCCGGTAACTTTAAAATGGGGTCATTGCAAATCAGATGTTTTAGTTTTTCGAAAGCAGCAATGTAATCAGGGTCTTGTGGGTTTATTCTCGAATCCTTTTTTAGCATTTTAGTAATTGGTTTTGCTATGTCAGCGTAGTTGGGTATGAATTTTCTGTAATATCCGGTTAGGCCTAAAAAAGATCTTATTTCCTTGATCTTATTTGGAATGGGATATTTCTGGATAGCTTCTAGTTTTTCAGGGTTCGGTTTTATACCATCTTTTGTTATAACGTGCCCTAAGAAAGTAGTTTCTTGTTTTAAAAATTCGCACTTGTCTAATTGCAACTTTAGGTTAGCTTCTGCCAATCTTGCAAAGACAAGTTGAAGCGAGTGAAGATGTTCTTCCAGGGAGGTGGAGAATACTATTATATCGTCTAGATATACTAAACAATGTTTATTTAGTAAAGGACGAAGAATGTTATTCATGCAACGTTGAAAGGTTGCAGGGGCGTTTTTGAGACCCATTGGCATACGAACATATTCATAGTGACCGTTTTTGGTGGAGAAAGCAGTTTTGGAAATGGAGTTTGAATCCATTTCAATTTGGTAAAAACCCTTTGCAAGGTCAATTGTTGTGAAATAATTGCACCTGCCTAATTTCCCTAGGATCTCATCTATGTTGGGAATTGGATGTCTATCGCTTATAGTGATTTCATTAAGTTTTCTATAATCTATCACTATTCTGAATTTTTGTGTACCTGATGCATCCTTTTTCTTAGGAACTATCCAAACGGGACTATTATATGGTGAATTACTTTCGCGAATAATACCCTGCCTAAGCATATCCTTGATTTGGATTTCGACCTCTTGTTCATAAGCATATGGACAATTATATGCTTTAGCGTAAACAGGTGAATTGTGTGTTGTATTTATAATATGCTTTTCCTGATTGCTAAAAGTTAGCCGTTCGCCTTCTTGATACTGTATACATTTATATTCTTGAAGCAACATTTTTAATTTTCTCTTCTCTTCATTATTTAAATGTTCGAGTCTGTAAAGGTTTAACGATTGTGTATCGGATTCATTTATATTTTGCAACTTTAGCATTTTTAATTCATCGAGTGGGTTTTCGAATTTTTGATAATCTGATTCTAACGTTTTTACATCTTGAGCACCGGACGAATTCAAATTTGAACTGGTTTGCGAAGAGGTCTTATGGAAGTGATTATAGCTCGATGCACTGTTTTTATTACTTATTAATTTGTATACATTATTATATAATGTCACTGAATGGTTCTTATAGTCTATGACTGCTTGCGCTTTTTCTAACATTTTCCTGCCTATCAAAAGATCGTAGTCTGTTGAAAATTCATGTAAGAGAAATTCATTTTGGTCCGTAAACAAATTATTAGGTGGTATTGTGATAGATTTATTGACGGTAAGGAGTCCATTGCTGGTGTATATTAAACAATTGACATCGACAACTGGTAAATCGAATATATTATGGGTCATCATGTTAACTGTTGACCCAGTGTCGATTAGGCATTTTATTTGCTTTCCTTTATTTAATATTTTTATATATTGTTGGTCTCCGAGGCCAGAAGCCGAAAATTCTCATTTTGTCTAATTGATATCTCGTTTATCTGATCTTCATCTATCTCTACCTGTGGTTGTACTTGATAATCCTGATCTTGATAATTATGATGTTGGTACCTATAAAAGTTTATATTTTGTTGATAGTAAGGATCTACGTTTTGTTGCTTATAAGGGTCCATATTTTCAAGATGATAATAATTTCCGATATGATTTTGAACGTTTTCTTGATTTCTAGATTCTTCTATACTCATTCTACTCTGTCCACTGCTAGAGGGCCTAAATCGCTTCGTTGGTGCGTTTAATATGCCAGAGTTCGTCGGTTGAACAGGGTTAGTATTCATATTTTGAGTAGGTCGAAATCGATTAGCATCAAAAATATTTTGTCTATGAAAGTTTGGTCGAGATGAATGATGCATATTTACAGGTCTTTGAAAGTTATTGTTAAATTGACTGCTTGAGGGTATCGGGTTAGGTGTTAGATGGCGATTTACTACTTGGTAAGGTATTGGATTGCAATTGGGTTGCATGGTTGGTTGAGGAATGAACCGTTCATACTGTGGTTGAAATAAAGTAGGAAATCTATGTGTGGTATTAGTAACTGGGGGGAGATTTTTAAACGATCTTTCAAATGTATGTTTATGGATTGGTTTTTGCATATCGACGATATCTTCAACCAAGCCTTTCTCTTGCAATAAATTTTTTAATGTTCGCAAATCTGGTATATTTGTATTTACAACTCGCAAATATATTTGAACAGGTAATTTTTGGATTAGGGTTTCTATACTACTTTTAATTAATCTACTGTAAAGGGTTTTTTCAAATGAATCATTTTCTAATTCTAATTTACTTATCAATATTTGTCTCCGCCGTTCCGCTTCATCCAGGAAGTTCCGAATATTACCCTTGTAGGGAGTGTTTCGAAAATTCTCCAACAAAGTGTGGTTTGGTGTCTGCGGTTTATAATTTAATATGAGCTGCTCCCGTAGTTCGGTCCAGGTCGTCAGATTTATCATCCCAAGGGTCCGCATGACCTCACCACTAATACTTCGCTCTATATATCCCAGCATTACATGCTGTTGACGTGCATCATCGGTGTTGTATAGAGAAAGTATAAAGTCGATTCGGCTGATGAAGGTATGCAACGAGTTAGAGCTGCCATCAAATTTCTCCACATTTCCAATTTGGTGTACAGCTTGGGCCAAATTGCCTTCGGAAAGTGGTGGATTAACCATTTTGAGATTTATTTAATTCTGGGGTTTTGAATTTTAGTAAGACGTTTGCCACTTCTTCTTATGGTGTTGTATGATGTTTATTTTTTTTTCTTCGATTTAATTAAAGATCTGATATTTATTTTTGATTTGATTCTAAGTTTTTGTTCTGTTTTTCTTTTTCTGTTGCCTGTGAGTTACATTAAAGTGCTAGGTTGAGAACTTGAAATATTGAAATATTATGTTTACAAAAATATAAGAGTTGTTTTTCGAAATTGGATTAACAATATCATGGGTCTTAACAATTTTTATCTTAGTTAATTCTAATGGTGGGTACAATGGTGGAAGTTCAATTTCTGGGGTCAAATTATTTTCGCTTAGTATAACATTGTTTATAGGTAATTGGCATTGACTTATTTTTATGAGTTGTTTTCTAAGTTATCATTTATACTTTGACAATTTTGAGTTACTCGTGTGGAATATAAGTATCAGGTTATAATAGTATAAATATATAGTATGGTTCTATGTACTTTATTAACTCTGTGGCTATGTTCTTGAAATTGCAATTTAGATTTGGGTGTAATAATATCCTTGATATGCATTCGTTGTTTACTTATTTATTTTTTTCTATTACAAATTTTATTTTCATGCTCTAAATAGGATGTTGTGTTATTTTCATTGTTTTGATGAGTTGTTAATCGATTGGGATTATGGGAAATTATTAGTACTATGTTGTCTTTATAATTAATCCAAGTTTTTTTTTTTTTTTTTTTTTTTTTTTTTGAAATATATTACGGTTATGTATAGTCTGTTGTAATTTAATAGTTATCATGTGTAAGGAAGCTGTGGAATAGGAACTTGATTAATTTTCTTTTTCTTTTTAAATTGTGTTTTATAATAATTTGTTATTCTATTTCTTTTATTTATCCTGTAATGGTCAGGGTCTATCTGTTCTACTCTATCGTTAGACTTAAAAGGGTTTTCTAATTTTCCTTTCTGTAAAGGTCCTTTTCTATACCTGGTATCGATTTCGAATTCTTGTCTTTGATTATTTATTTTATTTATCGTATTCTCTTTGATTTTTTGCGTATCTAATACCGGTTGTCCGGCGTACAGGAATATATGGGCTGGAGTTTGTCCAGTTGTATCATGTTTTGTTTTATGGTTATAAGTGTAGAGTATGGTTTCAATTTTGCTAAGTTTTACCTCATTATCATCTGACGAGTTTATTATCCGAATTTTTTCATTTATTGTTTTATTTAAACGCTCTATATCTGCTATACCTGTCTTTGTTGAATTGAGCTGAAGTTCTATTCCTTCGTCATCAAGCCAGCGTTTAAGTGCTAAGCTTGAGAATGCTCCGTCTCTATCGGTTTTCAAAATTTTTGGTCTTCCTAACTGATTAAATATGCGTATAAGTCCACTTTTGCATTCTATCCAATCTTTGGTCTTTATTTGTTCAAGTGTGGCAAATTTCGAATAAATGTCTATGCAACTAATATAATGCTTATTTTCTGCTGAGTAAATATCTGCTACAAATTTTTCGCGGCAATGGTCTGGTTTTGGTGTAATTTTCATTGGCATATTTGTGTTTCGGTGTTCGTTTTTTGTAAGATTGCAGATATGACATTCATTTATTATATTTTGGATAAGCAATTGGCTGTTAGGAAAATAGTATGTTTCCCCAAAGAGTTTTGTTGTTTTTTGTATACCGGGATGGAGAAGCTTCTCATGTGTTTTTAATATTAGTTCTTTGAATTCAGCATAGGTAAAAATGTTTTTTAATAGGATAAGACTGCGAAAAATCTTTGTATGATTTGGGTTAATTATTTCCCTATGAACGCTTTGAATTATTTCGAAGTCGGCATCGCTGTCTATATATAGAACACGTTGCTTTTTACAAAAGAAATCGATTAAATATTTTTCAGCTTTTTCTCTTGTCATCATATCATATGATATATGAACTATTTGTTTTTTGAAATACTTTTCATGTCTTATATTGGATGGACCTTTTGAAAATATAACTTGCCTTTTAAATGTATTAGTTGGCTTTTCAGTAATAAAAATTAGATCACTATTGTCTTCGTCTGAGCTATGTTGTGTTTCCTCATTGAAATATGTTTGCTCTAACTTTACTCGGGATAAGGCATCGGCTACGTAATTTTCTTTCCCTTTGATATATTTGATGTCAAAATCGTACTCCGACAATTTAACCCTCCATCTCGTAAGTTTCGAATTTGGTTCTTTCATTTTGTACAACCAGCAAAGTGGTTGATGGTCACTAGCTATTTCAAAGTGTCGCCCTAAAAGATAATGGCGAAAGGTTTTGGTCGCCCAAACAATGGCTAGAAGTTCTTTTTCAATAGCACTATAGTTGTTTTCATGCTCATTTAAGGTTCTGCTGATATAGCTAATGGGATGCCCATTTTGAGAGAGAACAGCTCCAAGAGCTACATTACTAGCATCTGTAGTAAGAACGAAATTTCTGTTAAAGTCCGGTAACTTTAAAATGGGGTCATTGCAAATCAGATGTTTTAGTTTTTCGAAAGCAGCAATGTAATCAGGGTCTTGTGGGTTTGTTCTCGAATCCTTTTTTAGCATTTTAGTAATTGGTTTTGCTATGTCAGCGTAGTTGGGTATGAATTTTCTGTAATATCCGGTTAGGCCTAAAAAGATCTTATTTCCTTGATCTTATTTGGAATGGGATATTTCTGGATAGCTTCTAGTTTTTCAGGGTTCGGTTTTATACCATCTTTTGTTATAACGTGCCCTAAGAAAGTAGTTTCTTGTTTTAAAAATTCGCACTTGTCTAATTGCAACTTTAGGTTAGCTTCTGCCAATCTTGCAAAGACAAGTTGAAGCGAGTGAAGATGTTCTTCCAGGGAGGTGGAGAATACTATTATATCGTCTAGATATACTAAACAATGTTTATTTAGTAAAGGACGAAGAATGTTATTCATGCAACGTTGAAAGGTTGCAGGGGCGTTTTTGAGACCCATTGGCATACGAACATATTCATAGTGACCGTTTTTGGTGGAGAAAGCAGTTTTGGAAATGGAGTTTGAATCCATTTCAATTTGGTAAAAACCCTTTGCAAGGTCAATTGTTGTGAAATAATTGCACCTGCCTAATTTCCCTAGGATCTCATCTATGTTGGGAATTGGATGTCTATCGCTTATAGTGATTTCATTAAGTTTTCTATAATCTATCACTATTCTGAATTTTTGTGTACCTGATGCATCCTTTTTCTTAGGAACTATCCAAACGGGACTATTATATGGTGAATTACTTTCGCGAATAATACCCTGCCTAAGCATATCCTTGATTTGGATTTCGACCTCTTGTTCATAAGCATATGGACAATTATATGCTTTAGCGTAAACAGGTGAATTGTGTGTTGTATTTATAATATGCTTTTCCTGATTGCTAAAAGTTAGCCGTTCGCCTTCTTGATACTGTATACATTTATATTCTTGAAGCAACATTTTTAATTTTCTCTTCTCTTCATTATTTAAATGTTCGAGTCTGTAAAGGTTTAACGATTGTGTATCGGATTCATTTATATTTTGCAACTTTAGCATTTTTAATTCATCGAGTGGGTTTTCGAATTTTTGATAATCTGATTCTAACGTTTTTACATCTTGAGCACCGGACGAATTCAAATTTGAACTGGTTTGCGAAGAGGTCTTATGGAAGTGATTATAGCTCGATGCACTGTTTTTATTACTTATTAATTTGTATACATTATTATATAATGTCACTGAATGGTTCTTATAGTCTATGACTGCTTGCGCTTTTTCTAACATTTTCCTGCCTATCAAAAGATCGTAGTCTGTTGAAAATTCATGTAAGAGAAATTCATTTTGGTCCGTAAACAAATTATTAGGTGGTATTGTGATAGATTTATTGACGGTAAGGAGTCCATTGCTGGTGTATATTAAACAATTGACATCGACAACTGGTAAATCGAATATATTATGGGTCATCATGTTAACTGTTGACCCAGTGTCGATTAGGCATTTTATTTGCTTTCCTTTATTTAATATTTTTATATATTGTTGGTCTCCGAGGCCAGAAGCCGAAAATTCTCATTTTGTCTAATTGATATCTCGTTTATCTGATCTTCATCTATCTCTACCTGTGGTTGTACTTGATAATCCTGATCTTGATAATTATGATGTTGGTACCTATAAAAGTTTATATTTTGTTGATAGTAAGGATCTACGTTTTGTTGCTTATAAGGGTCCATATTTTCAAGATGATAATAATTTCCGATATGATTTTGAACGTTTTCTTGATTTCTAGATTCTTCTATACTCATTCTACTCTGTCCACTGCTAGAGGGCCTAAATCGCTTCGTTGGTGCGTTTAATATGCCAGAGTTCGTCGGTTGAACAGGGTTAGTATTCATATTTTGAGTAGGTCGAAATCGATTAGCATCAAAAATATTTTGTCTATGAAAGTTTGGTCGAGATGAATGATGCATATTTACAGGTCTTTGAAAGTTATTGTTAAATTGACTGCTTGAGGGTATCGGGTTAGGTGTTAGATGGCGATTTACTACTTGGTAAGGTATTGGATTGCAATTGGGTTGCATGGTTGGTTGAGGAATGAACCGTTCATACTGTGGTTGAAATAAAGTAGGAAATCTATGTGTGGTATTAGTAACTGGGGGGAGATTTTTAAACGATCTTTCAAATGTATGTTTATGGATTGGTTTTTGCATATCGACGATATCTTCAACCAAGCCTTTCTCTTGCAATAAATTTTTTAATGTTCGCAAATCTGGTATATTTGTATTTACAACTCGCAAATATATTTGAACAGGTAATTTTTGGATTAGGGTTTCTATACTACTTTTAATTAATCTACTGTAAAGGGTTTTTTCAAATGAATCATTTTCTAATTCTAATTTACTTATCAATATTTGTCTCCGCCGTTCCGCTTCATCCAGGAAGTTCCGAATATTACCCTTGTAGGGAGTGTTTCGAAAATTCTCCAACAAAGTGTGGTTTGGTGTCTGCGGTTTATAATTTAATATGAGCTGCTCCCGTAGTTCGGTCCAGGTCGTCAGATTTATCATCCCAAGGGTCCGCATGACCTCACCACTAATACTTCGCTCTATATATCCCAGCATTACATGCTGTTGACGTGCATCATCGGTGTTGTATAGAGAAAGTATAAAGTCGATTCGGCTGATGAAGGTATGCAACGAGTTAGAGCTGCCATCAAATTTCTCCACATTTCCAATTTGGTGTACAGCTTGGGCCAAATTGCCTTCGGAAAGTGGTGGATTAACCATTTTGAGATTTATTTAATTCTGGGGTTTTGAATTTTAGTAAGACGTTTGCCACTTCTTCTTATGGTGTTGTATGATGTTTATTTTTTTTCTTCGATTTAATTAAAGATCTGATATTTATTTTTGATTTGATTCTAAGTTTTTGTTCTGTTTTTCTTTTTCTGTTGCCTGTGAGTTACATTAAAGTGCTAGGTTGAGAACTTGAAATATTGAAATATTATGTTTACAAAAATATAAGAGTTGTTTTTCGAAATTGGATTAACAATATCATGGGTCTTAACAATTTTTATCTTAGTTAATTCTAATGGTGGGTACAATGGTGGAAGTTCAATTTCTGGGGTCAAATTATTTTCGCTTAGTATAACATTGTTTATAGGTAATTGGCATTGACTTATTTTTATGAGTTGTTTTCTAAGTTATCATTTATACTTTGACAATTTTGAGTTACTCGTGTGGAATATAAGTATCAGGTTATAATAGTATAAATATATAGTATGGTTCTATGTACTTTATTAACTCTGTGGCTATGTTCTTGAAATTGCAATTTAGATTTGGGTGTAATAATATCCTTGATATGCATTCGTTGTTTACTTATTTATTTTTTTCTATTACAAATTTTATTTTCATGCTCTAAATAGGATGTTGTGTTATTTTCATTGTTTTGATGAGTTGTTAATCGATTGGGATTATGGGAAATTATTAGTACTATGTTGTCTTTATAATTAATCCAAGTTTTTTTTTTTTTTTTTTTTTTTTTTTTTTGAAATATATTACGGTTATGTATAGTCTGTTGTAATTTAATAGTTATCATGTGTAAGGAAGCTGTGGAATAGGAACTTGATTAATTTTCTTTTTCTTTTTAAATTGTGTTTTATAATAATTTGTTATTCTATTTCTTTTATTTATCCTGTAATGGTCAGGGTCTATCTGTTCTACTCTATCGTTAGACTTAAAAGGGTTTTCTAATTTTCCTTTCTGTAAAGGTCCTTTTCTATACCTGGTATCGATTTCGAATTCTTGTCTTTGATTATTTATTTTATTTATCGTATTCTCTTTGATTTTTTGCGTATCTAATACCGGTTGTCCGGCGTACAGGAATATATGGGCTGGAGTTTGTCCAGTTGTATCATGTTTTGTTTTATGGTTATAAGTGTAGAGTATGGTTTCAATTTTGCTAAGTTTTACCTCATTATCATCTGACGAGTTTATTATCCGAATTTTTTCATTTATTGTTTTATTTAAACGCTCTATATCTGCTATACCTGTCTTTGTTGAATTGAGCTGAAGTTCTATTCCTTCGTCATCAAGCCAGCGTTTAAGTGCTAAGCTTGAGAATGCTCCGTCTCTATCGGTTTTCAAAATTTTTGGTCTTCCTAACTGATTAAATATGCGTATAAGTCCACTTTTGCATTCTATCCAATCTTTGGTCTTTATTTGTTCAAGTGTGGCAAATTTCGAATAAATGTCTATGCAACTAATATAATGCTTATTTTCTGCTGAGTAAATATCTGCTACAAATTTTTCGCGGCAATGGTCTGGTTTTGGTGTAATTTTCATTGGCATATTTGTGTTTCGGTGTTCGTTTTTTGTAAGATTGCAGATATGACATTCATTTATTATATTTTGGATAAGCAATTGGCTGTTAGGAAAATAGTATGTTTCCCCAAAGAGTTTTGTTGTTTTTTGTATACCGGGATGGAGAAGCTTCTCATGTGTTTTTAATATTAGTTCTTTGAATTCAGCATAGGTAAAAATGTTTTTTAATAGGATAAGACTGCGAAAAATCTTTGTATGATTTGGGTTAATTATTTCCCTATGAACGCTTTGAATTATTTCGAAGTCGGCATCGCTGTCTATATATAGAACACGTTGCTTTTTACAAAAGAAATCGATTAAATATTTTTCAGCTTTTTCTCTTGTCATCATATCATATGATATATGAACTATTTGTTTTTTGAAATACTTTTCATGTCTTATATTGGATGGACCTTTTGAAAATATAACTTGCCTTTTAAATGTATTAGTTGGCTTTTCAGTAATAAAAATTAGATCACTATTGTCTTCGTCTGAGCTATGTTGTGTTTCCTCATTGAAATATGTTTGCTCTAACTTTACTCGGGATAAGGCATCGGCTACGTAATTTTCTTTCCCTTTGATATATTTGATGTCAAAATCGTACTCCGACAATTTAACCCTCCATCTCGTAAGTTTCGAATTTGGTTCTTTCATTTTGTACAACCAGCAAAGTGGTTGATGGTCACTAGCTATTTCAAAGTGTCGCCCTAAAAGATAATGGCGAAAGGTTTTGGTCGCCCAAACAATGGCTAGAAGTTCTTTTTCAATAGCACTATAGTTGTTTTCATGCTCATTTAAGGTTCTGCTGATATAGCTAATGGGATGCCCATTTTGAGAGAGAACAGCTCCAAGAGCTACATTACTAGCATCTGTAGTAAGAACGAAATTTCTGTTAAAGTCCGGTAACTTTAAAATGGGGTCATTGCAAATCAGATGTTTTAGTTTTTCGAAAGCAGCAATGTAATCAGGGTCTTGTGGGTTTATTCTCGAATCCTTTTTTAGCATTTTAGTAATTGGTTTTGCTATGTCAGCGTAGTTGGGTATGAATTTTCTGTAATATCCGGTTAGGCCTAAAAAAGATCTTATTTCCTTGATCTTATTTGGAATGGGATATTTCTGGATAGCTTCTAGTTTTTCAGGGTTCGGTTTTATACCATCTTTTGTTATAACGTGCCCTAAGAAAGTAGTTTCTTGTTTTAAAAATTCGCACTTGTCTAATTGCAACTTTAGGTTAGCTTCTGCCAATCTTGCAAAGACAAGTTGAAGCGAGTGAAGATGTTCTTCCAGGGAGGTGGAGAATACTATTATATCGTCTAGATATACTAAACAATGTTTATTTAGTAAAGGACGAAGAATGTTATTCATGCAACGTTGAAAGGTTGCAGGGGCGTTTTTGAGACCCATTGGCATACGAACATATTCATAGTGACCGTTTTTGGTGGAGAAAGCAGTTTTGGAAATGGAGTTTGAATCCATTTCAATTTGGTAAAAACCCTTTGCAAGGTCAATTGTTGTGAAATAATTGCACCTGCCTAATTTCCCTAGGATCTCATCTATGTTGGGAATTGGATGTCTATCGCTTATAGTGATTTCATTAAGTTTTCTATAATCTATCACTATTCTGAATTTTTGTGTACCTGATGCATCCTTTTTCTTAGGAACTATCCAAACGGGACTATTATATGGTGAATTACTTTCGCGAATAATACCCTGCCTAAGCATATCCTTGATTTGGATTTCGACCTCTTGTTCATAAGCATATGGACAATTATATGCTTTAGCGTAAACAGGTGAATTGTGTGTTGTATTTATAATATGCTTTTCCTGATTGCTAAAAGTTAGCCGTTCGCCTTCTTGATACTGTATACATTTATATTCTTGAAGCAACATTTTTAATTTTCTCTTCTCTTCATTATTTAAATGTTCGAGTCTGTAAAGGTTTAACGATTGTGTATCGGATTCATTTATATTTTGCAACTTTAGCATTTTTAATTCATCGAGTGGGTTTTCGAATTTTTGATAATCTGATTCTAACGTTTTTACATCTTGAGCACCGGACGAATTCAAATTTGAACTGGTTTGCGAAGAGGTCTTATGGAAGTGATTATAGCTCGATGCACTGTTTTTATTACTTATTAATTTGTATACATTATTATATAATGTCACTGAATGGTTCTTATAGTCTATGACTGCTTGCGCTTTTTCTAACATTTTCCTGCCTATCAAAAGATCGTAGTCTGTTGAAAATTCATGTAAGAGAAATTCATTTTGGTCCGTAAACAAATTATTAGGTGGTATTGTGATAGATTTATTGACGGTAAGGAGTCCATTGCTGGTGTATATTAAACAATTGACATCGACAACTGGTAAATCGAATATATTATGGGTCATCATGTTAACTGTTGACCCAGTGTCGATTAGGCATTTTATTTGCTTTCCTTTATTTAATATTTTTATATATTGTTGGTCTCCGAGGCCAGAAGCCGAAAATTCTCATTTTGTCTAATTGATATCTCGTTTATCTGATCTTCATCTATCTCTACCTGTGGTTGTACTTGATAATCCTGATCTTGATAATTATGATGTTGGTACCTATAAAAGTTTATATTTTGTTGATAGTAAGGATCTACGTTTTGTTGCTTATAAGGGTCCATATTTTCAAGATGATAATAATTTCCGATATGATTTTGAACGTTTTCTTGATTTCTAGATTCTTCTATACTCATTCTACTCTGTCCACTGCTAGAGGGCCTAAATCGCTTCGTTGGTGCGTTTAATATGCCAGAGTTCGTCGGTTGAACAGGGTTAGTATTCATATTTTGAGTAGGTCGAAATCGATTAGCATCAAAAATATTTTGTCTATGAAAGTTTGGTCGAGATGAATGATGCATATTTACAGGTCTTTGAAAGTTATTGTTAAATTGACTGCTTGAGGGTATCGGGTTAGGTGTTAGATGGCGATTTACTACTTGGTAAGGTATTGGATTGCAATTGGGTTGCATGGTTGGTTGAGGAATGAACCGTTCATACTGTGGTTGAAATAAAGTAGGAAATCTATGTGTGGTATTAGTAACTGGGGGGAGATTTTTAAACGATCTTTCAAATGTATGTTTATGGATTGGTTTTTGCATATCGACGATATCTTCAACCAAGCCTTTCTCTTGCAATAAATTTTTTAATGTTCGCAAATCTGGTATATTTGTATTTACAACTCGCAAATATATTTGAACAGGTAATTTTTGGATTAGGGTTTCTATACTACTTTTAATTAATCTACTGTAAAGGGTTTTTTCAAATGAATCATTTTCTAATTCTAATTTACTTATCAATATTTGTCTCCGCCGTTCCGCTTCATCCAGGAAGTTCCGAATATTACCCTTGTAGGGAGTGTTTCGAAAATTCTCCAACAAAGTGTGGTTTGGTGTCTGCGGTTTATAATTTAATATGAGCTGCTCCCGTAGTTCGGTCCAGGTCGTCAGATTTATCATCCCAAGGGTCCGCATGACCTCACCACTAATACTTCGCTCTATATATCCCAGCATTACATGCTGTTGACGTGCATCATCGGTGTTGTATAGAGAAAGTATAAAGTCGATTCGGCTGATGAAGGTATGCAACGAGTTAGAGCTGCCATCAAATTTCTCCACATTTCCAATTTGGTGTACAGCTTGGGCCAAATTGCCTTCGGAAAGTGGTGGATTAACCATTTTGAGATTTATTTAATTCTGGGGTTTTGAATTTTAGTAAGACGTTTGCCACTTCTTCTTATGGTGTTGTATGATGTTTATTTTTTTTTCTTCGATTTAATTAAAGATCTGATATTTATTTTTGATTTGATTCTAAGTTTTTGTTCTGTTTTTCTTTTTCTGTTGCACTGGTATTTAACTCTGTTTTAGGTTTTGGCTTTCGTTATTTTTGATTAAATTTTATATTTTCCTTGTTGTTGCACTTATTTAAATTTTTTTTTTCAATTTAAAGTTTTCGTTGTTGGTTGCACTTGTAGCACTTTCGTATGATATTGAGGTAACCGCGTTGGATTTATTGCCTCTACGAATTCTACAGCGTCTTCCCGATCAATAATCAGGTTTTTTTTTTTTTTTATTTGGCTGGCAAATTTGTGTTTTCGGTATGCACGTCACTGTCGAGGTTTAAAATAAACTTGACGCGATATTGACCGACACTTGGGTTGCCTAGCGAGGTTGTTTAGCGGATAACGAAAAAGATATAAGAATTAATAACCATATTATTGCATAAAAAAAAATCTTTTCGTTATCCTACCGACTGCGCCAGTTACAAATTCCGTGAACAATTAGGTATTAAATCATTTATAAATTTATTTAAGATATTTTTGATAATTTTAGTTAAAGCAATTTACAGTGTTCCATTAATTTATGTTGGTTTTATTATTCTTTTTAATTAATATCTACTTCTTGAGTCGTTAGAATAGAACTGAACTACACATGTACCAGAATCAAGCCAGCAGCTTGCTCGCTAAGAAAAAGAAGCTTTCGCCGCCTTGCAAGGTGTTGTCAATAATACCAATTCTTGACGGTCAAGCTTTCGACGCCTTGCAAGGTGTTATCAATAATGCCAATTCTTGACGATCAAGCTTTCGCTGTTCAAAAGCTTTAGTGTAATGGGTTGTTTCCACATGATAACATTATATGTTACTATATATATATATTATTGTTTTATTCAAAAATATATTAAATTGTCAAGTATCATTTAAAATCAAATCAAATCTAATATGTCTGTTTGATATATTTATCAACAGTACATATAATAAATAAATAACATTATTCTGGTTGATCCTGCCAGTAGTTATATGCTTGTCTCAAAGATTAAGCCATGCATGTCTAAGTACACACGAATTAAAAGTGAAACCGCAAAAGGCTCATTATATCAGTTATGGTTCCTTAGATCGTTAACAGTTACTTGGATAACTGTGGTAATTCTAGAGCTAATACATGCAATTAAAACACGGATCTTTTGGGACGTGTGCTTTTATTAGGCTAAAACCAAGCGATCATTTGATCGTTATATTGGTTGAACTCTAGATAACATGCAGATCGTATGGTCTTGTACCGACGACAGATCTTTCAAATGTCTGCCCTATCAACTTTTGATGGTAGTATCTAGGACTACCATGGTTGCAACGGGTAACGGGGAATCAGGGTTCGATTCCGGAGAGGGAGCCTGAGAAACGGCTACCACATCTAAGGAAGGCAGCAGGCGCGTAAATTACCCACTCCCAGCTCGGGGAGGTAGTGACGAAAAATAACAATACAGGACTCATATCCGAGGCCCTGTAATTGGAATGAGTACACTTTAAATCCTTTAACAAGGACCAATTCGAGGGCAAGTCTGGTGCCAGCAGCCGCGGTAATTCCAGCTCCAATAGCGTATATTAAAGTTGTTGCGGTTAAAACGTTCGTAGTTGAACTTGTGCTTCATACGGGTAGTACAACTTACAATTGTAGTTAGTACTATACCTTTATGTATGTAAGCGTATTATCGGTGGAGTTCTTATATATAATTAAGTACTTGTATTTTTTTATATATTCCTCCTATTTAAAAACCTGCATTAGTGCTCTTCATCGAGTGTTATTGTGGGCCGGTACAATTACTTTGAACAAATTAGAGTGCTTAAAGCAGGCTTCAAATGCCTGAATATTCTGTGCATGGGATAATGAAATAAGACCTCTGTTCTGCTTTCATTGGTTTTCAGATCAAGAGGTAATGATTAATAGAAGCAGTTTGGGGGCATTAGTATTACGACGCGAGAGGTGAAATTCTTGGACCGTCGTAAGACTAACTTAAGCGAAAGCATTTGCCAAAGATGTTTTCATTAATCAAGAACGAAAGTTAGAGGTTCGAAGGCGATCAGATACCGCCCTAGTTCTAACCATAAACGATGCCAGCTAGCAATTGGGTGTAGCTACTTTTATGGCTCTCTCAGTCGCTTCCCAGGAAACCAAAGCTTTTGGGCTCCGGGGGAAGTATGGTTGCAAAGCTGAAACTTAAAGGAATTGACGGAAGGGCACCACCAGGAGTGGAGCCTGCGGCTTAATTTGACTCAACACGGGAAAACTTACCAAGTCCGAACATAAGTGTGTAAGACAGATTGATAGCTCTTTGGGTGGTGGTGCATGGCCGTTCTTAGTTCGTGGAGTGATTTGTCTAGTTAATTCCGATAACGAACGAGACTCAAATATATTAAATAGATATCTTCAGGATTATGGTGTTGAAGCTTATATTGCCTTCATTCATGGTGGAGATTGAGCAATAACAGGTCTGTGATGCCCTTAGATGTCCTGGGCTGCACGCGCGCTACAATGAAAGTATCAACGTGTATTTCCTAGACCGAGAGGTCCGGGTAAACCGCTGAACCACTTTCATGCTTGGGATTGTGAACTGAAACTGTTCACATGAACTTGGAATTCCTAGTAAGTGTGAGTCATTAACTCGCATTGATTACGTCCCTGCCCTTTGTGCACACCGCCCGTCGCTACTACCGATTGAATTATTTAGTGAGGTCTCCGGACGTGATCACTGTGACGCCTTGTGTGTTACGGTTGTTTCGCAAAAGTTGACCGAACTTGATTATTAAGAGGAAGTAAAAGTCGTAACAAGGTTTCCGTAGGTGAACCTGCGGAAGGATCATTATTGTATGTTCCAACCGTTATTAAATATATATATAACACCAAATTTAAAAATACGAAAAATAATATTGTTATATTCAATATAAATAAAAACTTAAATATGCAAAATTAAAACATTATTATTTTTCGGCGTGTATATGTACCACAATGTACACGCGTTGCGTATTGTATTGCTTATTATTGGTTTATTTGCATACAATGGTTAAAGCAACAACCCAAGAATAAAATGTTGTACCTGGTTTATAAAGGTTAATGTTTTACATATGTCGATCGTATACAATAATGCAAAAATTTAATATATATTATTCAACAACACCAGTATGCAATCAATTATGTAAAACTAAGACATTTCGCAGCATTATATTGGGATAAAGAATTTATTGAAGGAATTGATATATGCCAGTAAAATGGTGTATTTTTAATTTCTTTCAATAAAAATTTTTATTGACCTAATGAAATAAAAACTAAATATATTCACTCTAAGCGGTGGATCACTCGGCTCATGGGTCGATGAAGAACGCAGCAAACTGTGCGTCATCGTGTGAACTGCAGGACACATGAACATCGACATTTTGAACGCATATCGCAGTCCATGCTGTTATGGTACTTTAATTTATTTTAGAGTGCTGCTTGGACTACATATGGTTGAGGGTTGTAAGACTATGCTCAATAAGTTGTTTTAATATTTTTATAAAATTTTAAAACACATGGTATATTATTGGAAATTTTTATATTTAATATAATAAATTTTCATAATATTAATTATAAATGAAACACATTATCTCTCAAGTATGAGAAAAACGAAGATGTATATTAATTTCATTTTCAATTCTTATAATACTGAGGAATGTCTAGCATAAAAAAAAAATGTTTTTTTTTTTCATCTAGAATTGCCTCTTATTAATGATTTGTTATGAAAAAAAAAAAAATTAAGTAAATATTATTATTCTTCACATAATAGAAATATATTAATGGTTTCAATATATAAAAGAAAATTATATATTTATATTTGTGTATATACAACCTCAACTCATATGGGACTACCCCCTGAATTTAAGCATATTAATTAGGGGAGGAAAAGAAACTAACAAGGATTTTCTTAGTAGCGGCGAGCGAAAAGAAAATAGTTCAGCACTAAGTCACTTTGTCTTTATGGCAAATGTGAGATGCAGTGTATGGAGCATCAATATTCTAGTATGAGAAATTAATGATTTAAGTCCTTCTTAAATGAGGCCATTTACCCATAGAGGGTGCCAGGCCCGTATAACATTAATGATTACTAGATGGTGTTTCCAAAGAGTCGTGTTGCTTGATAGTGCAGCACTAAGTGGGTGGTAAACTCCATCTAAAACTAAATATAACCATGAGACCGATAGTAAACAAGTACCGTGAGGGAAAGTTGAAAAGAACTCTGAATAGAGAGTTAAATAGTACGTGAAACTGCCTAGAGGTTAAGCCCGATGAACCTGAATATCCGTTATGGAAAATTCATCATTAAAATTGTAATATTTAAATAATATTATAATAATAGTGTGCATTTTTTCCATATAAGGACATTGTAATCTATTAATATAAACCAAATTTATCATAAAATATGACTTATAGTTTATTTAAATTATTTTGCTTGCAATTTAACATAAAATAAATGTCATTAATTTGATAAAGTGTTGATAGATTTATATGAATACAGTGCGTTAATTTTTTTAAAATTATATAATAGCATGATTATCATTGATTTTCTATGTTTATTATATGCACTTGTATGATTAACAATGCGAAAGATTCAGGATACCTTCGGGACCCGTCTTGAAACACGGACCAAGGAGTCTAACATATGTGCAAGTTATTGGGATATAAACCTAATAGCATAATTAACTTGACTAATAATGGGATTAGTTTTTTAACTATTTATAGTTAATTAACACAATCCCGGGGCGTTCTAAAAAGTTATGTGTAATAATATTTATATTATTTATACCTCTAACTAGAACGTACCTTGAGCATATATGCTGTGACCCGAAAGATGGTGAACTATACTTGATCAGGTTGAAGTCAGGGGAAACCCTGATGGAAGACCGAAGCAGTTCTGACGTGCAAATCGATTGTCAGAATTGAGTATAGGGGCGAAAGACCAATCGAACCATCTAGTAGCTGGTTCCTTCCGAAGTTTCCCTCAGGATAGCTGGTGCATTTAAATGTTATATAAAATAATCTTATCTGGTAAAGCGAATGATTAGAGGCCTTAGGGTCGAAACGATCTTAACCTATTCTCAAACTTTAAATGGGTAAGAACCTTAACTTTCTTGATATGAAGTTTAAGGTTATGACATAATGTGCCCAGTGTAATGTTACGGTGCCCAAATTAACAACTCATACAGAAACCATGAAAGGCGTTGGTTGCTTAAAACAGCAGGACGGTGATCATGGAAGTCGAAATCCGCTAAGGAGTGTGTAACAACTCACCTGCCGAAGCAACTAGCCCTTAAAATGGATGGCGCTTAAGTTGTATACCTATACATTACCGCTAAAGTAGATGATTTATATTATTTAATAATATAAATTTTGAAACTTTAGTGAGTAGGAAGGTACAATGGTGTGCATAGAAGTGTTTGGCGTAAGCCTGCATGGAGCCGCTATTGGTACAGATCTTGGTGGTAGTAGCAAATAATCGAATGAGACCTTGGAGGACTGAAGTGGAGAAGGGTTTCGTGTGAACAGTGGTTGATCACGAGTTAGTCGGTCCTAAGTTCAAGGCGAAAGCCGAAAAATAATATAAAACACTTGAATAATTTTGAACGAAAGGGAATACGGTTCCAATTCCGTAACCTGTTGAGTATCCGTTTGTTATTAAATATGGGCCTCGTGCTCATCCTGGCAACGACCATAAAGAAGCCGTCGAGAGGTATCGGAAGAGTTTTCTTTTCTGTTTTATAGCCGTACTACCATGGAAGTCTTTCGCAGAGAGATATGGTAGATGGGCTAGAAGAGCATGACATATACTGTTGTGTCGATATTTTCTCCTCGGACCTTGAAAATTTATGGTGGGGATACGCAAACTTCTCAACAGGCCGTACCAATATCCGCAGCTGGTCTCCAAGGTGAAGAGTCTCTAGTCGATAGAATAATGTAGGTAAGGGAAGTCGGCAAATTAGATCCGTAACTTCGGGATAAGGATTGGCTCTGAAGATTGAGATAGTCGGGCTTGATTGGGAAAAAATAACATGGTTTATGTGCTCGTTCTGGGTAAACAGAGTTTCTATCATTTATGATAGTTGTTTGTTCCTCGGATAGTTTAGTTACGTAGCCAACTGTGGAACTTTCTTGCTAAAATTTTTAAGAATACTAATTAATTTTAATTAGTTCTTTTAAATTAGAACGATTATCAATTAACAATCAATTCAGAACTGGCACGGACTTGGGGAATCCGACTGTCTAATTAAAACAAAGCATTGTGATGGCCCTAGCGGGTGTTGACACAATGTGATTTCTGCCCAGTGCTCTGAATGTCAAAGTGAAGAAATTCAAGTAAGCGCGGGTCAACGGCGGGAGTAACTATGACTCTCTTAAGCCTTCAGAAACTGTTGGACATCACCGTCGATTTCTTATCGTCGGTGGGACTCACCCTTAACGCTGATAAGTGTTTCACTGTCAGTATTAAGGGGCAGGCCAAACAGAAATGTACTGTCGTTGAACGGCGGTCTTTTTGTGTAGGCTCGCGCGAGTGTCCTTCACTGAAGCGCACAGAAGAGTGGAAGTATCTAGGCATCAGGTTTAATGCGGATGGGCGGGCTCGTTTCGATCCAGCCGACGACTTCGGTCCGAAGCTATTACGATTGTCTCGGGCCCCTCTGAAACCACAACAGAAGTTGTTTGCCCTCAGGACGGTCCTTATCCCACAACTCTATCACAAGCTAACCCTTGGGAGTGTGACGATAGGCGTTCTGAGAAAACTAGACAGGTTGGTACGATCTACCGTTAGGAGATGGCTAGATCTCCCACTGGACGTGTCAGTAGCTTTCTTCCACGCCCCCCACACTTGTGGGGGTCTCGGGATTCCATCATTACGATGGACAGCGCCGATGCTACGTCTGAAACGATTGAGCAATATCAAATGGCCTCACCTCGAGCAATCCGAGGTAGCCAGCTCCTTCATTGACGACGAGATGCAAAGGGCCCGGGATAGATTACTAGCGGGAATTGGTAGGCTGCTCACTCGTGCAGAGATAGATTCGTACTGGGCAAACAGGTTGCACATGTCTGTTGATGGTAGCGGTCTCCGTGAAGCTGGACATTTTCGCCAGCAACATGGATGGGTTTGTCAGCCCACGCGTTTGGTAACAGGAAAGGAATATTTAAACGGAATTAAGCTGAGGATAAATGCCCTACCCTCGAAGTCTCGTACTACGAGGGGAAGGCACGAATTGGGGAGACGGTGTCGTGCAGGATGTGATGCTCCCGAGACAACAAACCACATCTTGCAGCAATGCTATCGTACGCACGAGAGGCGGATAGTTAGACACAACGGCGTAGTAAATGCCCTCAAGCGGGGACTTGAGCGGAAAGGCTACGTCGTCCATGTTGAACCAAGTCTTCAGTGCGAGACCGAATTAAATAAACCTGACCTGGTGGTTATCCGACAGAATCACGCTTATGTGATTGACGCACAGGTTGTGACAGACGGACTTTCCTTAGATGATGCGCATCAGCGTAAAGTCGAAAGGTATGACAGACAGGACGTACGTACGGAATTGCGGCGAATTTTTGGAGTGACTGGTGACATCGAGTTCCACTCCGCAACACTCAACTGGAGAGGAATTTGGAGCGGTCAGTCGGTTAAACGATTGATTGCGAAGGATCTCCTCATCACCGGTGATAGCAATATCATCAGTGTCAGAGTAGTGAAAGGAGGATTACTGTGCTTTAAACAGTTCATGCATTATTGCGGATACTCTCGAGCTTGGACTTGACCAAATACCTGGTTCATTATTTGCTTGCTACCTTGGCATAACATCAAAGGTACAAACATCGCACAAGTGGAAAACACGAGGAGGGTTTTAGTACGTAGGCGCTGTAGAATTTCCACCGTGAGGATTTTCTGAAGAAGCAGTGAATCGTGCATGCTAGGAGAACCTAGTATCTTTCGAAGATTTCCCTACCTTGGCGATCAAAAAAAAAAAAAAAAAAAAAAATAGCCAAATGCCTCGTCATCTAATTAGTGACGCGCATGAATGGATTAACGAGATTCCTACTGCACAGAACAATTAGAAAACTTTTGATTTGCCAAGGGCAAATGAACGGCATGGAGAGCCGTTGTGGAAGCACCGCCAGCATGGTGAGTGTTTCCACGGTCGCTGAATCGGTGGAGGATTCAGTTGCGGAGTCGGGCGCGGAATCGTCGGTGAGCTTTGCTGGCTCGGTCGCCGTAAGAAGGGGCGCAAGGCCAAGGCCCGCACAGCGTCTGTGCCGGACCTGATGGTTGATGAGCCGTCGGTTGCCAAGAGGGTAGCGTTGGACAGCGTGTCCATGCCCTCAGTCGTCCCCGAAGAATTTGTGAAGCCGGCCAAGCCGGTTAAGCGAAAGGCAGCCGCTGCCGTTGCTGCTGCCGCTGCTGCTGCTGCCGCTGCTGACGTCGCGGACGATGTCTCTGCTGGCGTCGCAGCTGTTGAGGGCGTCGCTGCCGCTGTCCCGCAATGCCCAGCTTGGCGCATTGTGGCCGGTGGTACGTCGGCAATTCTGGCAGAGATCTCTGCTGCTGGAGAGGGCACCCGCAATGCCATTGTGGGTGTGGACTCGAAGGCCGCAAGGGAGATTTCGGCGGCTATCAAACGCCTGGAGGAGCTTGCGATGTCTCTGGCCGTAAGGAATGCCTTGTTGGAGAGCCTCTCGGGTGGACCGCCCACACCACAGCTGCCTACTCCCGCTGCCACACACCTAGCAGCCTACCACGCTGCTTTCCCCGCTGTCACCAGCACCGCTGCCCCCGCTGTCCCCGTCCCCGGAGTGCCGATCCCCGCTCCACGGTTCAACAAGCCAGTTGAGACGTGGTCCGCGGTGGTCACGAGTCGGGACCCGAGCGAGTCGGGTAAGCAGGTGGCCGAGCGGGTGATGAAGGAGGTCGCAGCATCGCTGGGCGTGCGTGTCCATGAGGTGCGGGGGTTGAAGCGCGGCGGCGCAGTCATCCGTACGCCTTCGGTGAATGAGATGAAGCGCGTGGTGGCGAACAAGAAGTTCGCAGAGGTTGGATTAAAAGTCCAACAGAGCAAAACAGCCAGGCCGAAGGTGTCAGTGATGGAAGTGGACACCATCATTTCCCCGGAGAAATTCATGGAGGAGCTCTTCGCAAAGAACTTCGATGGATCGATGACGGAAGCGGAATTTCTGAAGGCTGTGCAATTAGAGACGAAGCCTTGGTCCGTCACTGATGGCGCCAAAGTTAATTTGACGCTTGAAGTGGACGAGAAAGCGCTGGCTTTACTCGATAAGACCGGTAGGGTCTATGTCGAGTGGTTTGCTTACCGTTGCCGGCCGCTCGTACGTACTTATGCTTGCCATAGGTGCGTCGGATTTGACCACAAGGCGTCTCAGTGCCGATATAAGCAGGATGTGTGTCGCCAGTGTGGACAAACTGGCCACATTGCAGCGAAGTGTGTAAATCCGGTGGACTGCCGGAATTGCCGCTTCAAAGGGCTACCCTCAGGGCATCTGATGCTCTCGGGATCATGCCCGATTTACGGTGAGGTGTTGGCGAGGGTGCAGGCTAGACATTAATATGTTTGGTCTTTTTTTTTTTTTTTTTTTTTTAATTCATTTATTAAGCTAAACATTAAATAACAAAAAATTTAGATTTGTAAAGGAAGATATAATAATGAGAATACAATATAATAAAGAGAAAAAGAAAGTTGAGAGAGTAGGAGAGAAGGAAGAGCCAATGAAATCCTGCGGGACTACTGTGACGTATTGCTTCGCAGGACTCGCTGGCAGGCCATCTATGGCCCTCCTGTGATGCGTGACCTTTCAGTTGCCCGCAGTTTGTATATCGCCTGTGTCGCAAATTTGCATCCGGCTGACCATTTGTTTTGGTCACATAGCATGTTGGATACAAAGTTGGTGCTGGTTACTTTAGCACCGTCGAACGCCGCCTCCAGGGCACGCCGTTCCTCAATGAATCTTGGGCACTCCACGACGATATGTTCCGCTGATTCCCAGATCTCGTGCTGGCATTCCGGGCAGACTGGACTGGTGTCGTGCCCCAGCTTGAACAAGTAGGTTCTGAAGCATCCGTGACCGCTGAGTAGTTGGGTGAGCTCGAATGTAACCTCACCGTGTCGCCGGTTGACCCATGCTGGTATGTTGGGTATCAACTTAAAGGTCCACCTGCCTTTCTGTCCCGCGTTCCAGCGTCTCTGCCATTCCGCCAGGCTTGCGTTCCTGGCCAAGGATTTCGCTTCCCTCGCGGCGCTGGGATTAGAGGATATGGAGTCCCTGTGCAAGTATCTGTGCTTGACTTCACGCGCAAGGATGTCGAAAGGAATGAGGCCTGAGATTACAAGCGCCGCTTCCTCTGAGATGGTCCGGAAGCCGCAACAGACTCGGAGAGCTCCAAGGCGGTAGGATGATTCCAGTCCCCTCCTGTACGACGCGAATTCCATTGCCGTGGCCCACACTGGTGCTCCATAAAGCATCGTGGATTTCAGCACGTTTATCAGCAGATGGCGGCGACCCTGCTTTGGGCCCATGGTGTTGAGCATGATACGGCTGAGCGATCTGCAGAGCTCCGCTGCACGTGTGCATGCCTGCTGGAGGTGTTCCTTGAAACAAAGGCGCGTGTCAATCCAAACTCCTAGACACCTGATCGCCCGTGACGACTCTATCGTGCAAGACTCCATCCTGATGCTGGCCACTTCGACCACTTTGCGACTGCTTATGAGGACAGCTTCAGTTTTGTGGTCCGCCAGCTGCAGACCTGCAGTAGCCAGCCATTGTTTAACGGTAGCTATTGCGGCTACAGTGTTGTCTTCGCAGTCCTTGAGGTGTTTCGCTACCACTACTAGGGCTACATCGTCAGCGAAGCCAACTGCAGTGGCGTCGGCAGGGAGATTCAGACGGAGGATACCGTCATACATCGCGTTCCAAAGTAGGGGTCCCAGAACTGAGCCTTGTGGGACGCCGCCAAGCACAGAGTAGTTCTCCGTTCCTTCACTCGTGCTGTACCGGAGGATCCTATCACGGAAGTAGTCCTCAATTATTTGGGTGAGGTAAGCTGGAACCCTGAAATTGAAGAGCGCCTGTAGGATGCGACTCCAGTTGGCAGAATTGAAGGCATTTTTTATATCCAGTGTGGTCATCAAGCAGTATTTTTTGCTGCCGCCTTTCCATCGCTGGCCCTCAGTGGCCTTTTTAGCGAGGTCAATCACTGTGCCGAGCGCGTCAATGGTAGATTTTGACCTGCGAAATCCAAATTGCATTGGCGACAGATCTCCTGCCAGTTTTAAAGCCGCCTCGATCCTTGTGCTAATTAGCCTCTCGAAAACTTTGCCAATAGAATCCAACAGGCAGATTGGCCTATACGCCGAAGGGTCATCTGGTGGTTTGTTCGGTTTTGGAATCAACACCAGGTCTTGCATCTTCCATTGAGAGGGGAAAATACCTTCTTCCAGGCATTTGTTGAATGTTTTTACAAAGTTGTCCGGCTGTAAAAGCATTGCCAGCTTGAGGGCCACGTTGGGGATGCCGTCTGGACCGGGTGCTTTGTTGGTCTGCAATAATGCAGCTGCATGTACCACCTCGTCTGAGCTAACTGGGACGTCAACAGTAGCCGTAGTGTGATTTGCTGCTCTTGGTGCTATGGATGAGCTGGGGGGAAAAAGAGCCTCGACTATGTGCCTCATTCGGGTCTTGTCCGGCGCGGCAGGTTTAGTTGCGCCAAGCTTTTTTAGGGCCACCTTGTAGGCCTTACCCCAGATGTCATTTTCGGCAGAGTCGCAGAGATCAAAGAATGACTTACGCTTGCTCGCGTTGATCTGGTTTTTTAGCGCCTTTCGGCTGGCTGCGTACGCCTGCTGCAGTGATTGGAACTCAGGCCTGCCCCTCGAACGTTGGTAGCAACGCCTAGCCCTCAGGCACAATTTCCTGGCGTCCGCGATGCTCTCGTTCCACCAAAAGACCGATGGTCGGTGCCTGCTATGACGTCTGCGGATGGACATGCTTGCGTCGCAAGCTGCTGCTAATGCGTTCGTTAATTTTTTAGCGCTGTCAACGGCGTTTCCCGTTAGAGCAGGAATTACCAGCGCAGGGGCAAATGTGGTGGGGTTAAATGAGTCGACCCGGTATTGCTTCTTCCTGTTGGTGTTTGCGATGTTGTTGGTCGGCTGCCGGATTCCAACGGTGAGCAGGATTGCCTGGTGATCGCTAGCGGTGTAGTGACTACAGAGCATCCAGGTAGTCAGCTGGAAGAGGTTGCTGCTGGAGAAGGTCACGTCTATGGTGGATCCGTAGCCTGCTCGGCTGAATGTGTGCTCAGTGCCCGTGTTGAGGATTGCCAAATCGAGGGTGGCTAAGGACTCCAACAAAATCCGTCCTCTGGCATTCGTACATCTGCTTCCCCATTCAACTGACCATGCGTTGAAGTCTCCTGCGACGATGGCTTGGTGTTTTCCTCTTGCGTCAGCTGCAAGTGCGTCAACAGTGCTCATAAATTCGCTAATTAGTAGACTAGGAGCTAAGTAACAACTGTATAGCCACAGTTCTCCAATCTTCGCCCTGACGAATCCGTTCGCTGCATAAACAGACTCCATGGCCGGTACATTGAGCCCGCAAGCCCATATTGCTGCTTTTCCTGTGAGGTCGGAGGCCCAAGTGCGCCCGTCACCCACCTTAAAGGGTTCGCTGAGGATAGCCAAGTCGATGATTAGCTCTCTTGTGGATTGTTTGAGCAGATCTTGTGCTGCACCGCAGTGGTTAAGATTCAATTGTAGAATCTTCATTTCTGGGACGTTAATGGTAACACAGAGGAGACACGATTTGCGGATGATGGACAGTTGTGTCCTCCGGCTCTGTGTGCCCGTTGTTCCAAACCGCTGGCCTCGCAGAGGAAGCAGTAGGGAGGATTCTTGCAGGTCATCGCCTTATGGTCCTTGGCTCCGCATTTTAGGCACCAGTTGCTCCTATCGATTGGATCGGCGCATCTGGTTGCAATGTGCCCAGTTCTGAGGCACCTGTAGCATCTGATGGGGGCAGTAATTTCTCTAATCTTGCAGATCGTCCATCCGATCTTCAGTCTGCCTGCGGATAAGATAATTTTTGCCGACTCGGGTGGGACGAGAATGGTGGCCTTCTGGGTGCCAAAATAGGCTGGGCGCAAATTTTTAATTGCGTTTTGGTCCACATCAACACTCAGTTGCGACGAGAGCGCGGCCAGAATGTCTTCCTTTAGTGCCATCTCATCCAAATCTTTGATTTCTAGACTCACCAGGTTGGTGAGTGCCTTCATCTCCGCTTGGTTGCCGAAAATCGATCCGATTTCGTCCTTCCATTTTTGTATGTTATTTTCTCCAGGTTTTAGTTGGAGCAGTAAATCTCCTTTAGCCGTTTTTCGCACCAGCTGTACTTGTTCTCCGAGCGCCTTGAGATTTGCATCATTGCTTCTGGTCACCTTTCTAAGCATTTCGCTGTAAGTAATATTGCCCGTGCTGTGCACTAGGATTGCATCATTGCGTCGTTTTCTGGGAGGAGCAGGTGTTGTTGGTGGTATGTGTTGCTGCTTCTTTTTTGTTTCCACTTTTTTCCAGCCGTCGTCAGAGACGATACGAGATTCTTCCTTCTGTAGTTGTGGTGCTGAATTTGGCCTTCTTTGGACTTCCCGTGGCTTCGATGTTGATCCTCTGGCCGTCTGCGTGTGGACACTCCTCCTTTGGGGAGTTGACATTAGATCCGTCTGCTGGTATCTGTTTTCCATATGTGGTGGGGCAGGTGCTGCCGCGATTACCGTGACATCGCCGTTCTCGTGGTTTTCCCATTGAGAGGATACTGATTCAATCAGCTTTTTCAGCTGGGAGAACTGGCCCCTCATCTTGTTGTTGATGTGGCGCACTTTGGAGTCGCCACCAACCGACGTTGCATCAATTATTTCTTGTATGAGATGGCTCATCTCAGCTAGTTCTTTGCCTATTCCTCCTCTGTTCTCAGAGATTTCTCCTCTAACTCTTTTTGGCGGAACGTCGCCATCGCTAGTGCCACTTCCATCGACGCTTGGTGAGTTGGAAAGATCTCTTCCTCGTTTTGGGATTGAGGTTCCACCACATATATGTTTGGTCTCATCCAAGCTAATTGTGGTCGGGGTCGCCTTGCGTCCATCGATATCGGTGTACGTATGTGTGGTTCTGGCCACCCCTTTGCGCTGCTGCAGGAGCCCTACACAGACAAGGATGGCCGGCTCACTGGATTCCCATCTGGGATGAGAGTGTTCGGTAGTCGAGTCTATGAGAAATGTAGAAGAAACGCTGCCGTCATCGTCAACGATCCAGATGTCACCTGCCTACTGGATGAGTCACTAATCACCGAGATTGGAGTATGTGTGAAGATCTCTGGAAAATTTGGCTCATTTTTCCTAGCTTCACTATATTGCCATGCGGAAGATGATTTAACAACGACGGGTCTATTGTACATGGATGCCGTACTGCTACTGGCGAGCAGTACTCCGGTCATCCTCTGCCTTGATGCGAATGCTGTATCTCCTATGTGGTTCAGTAAGCGTCACGATAGTTATCGTGGCCAGCTGAACTACAGACGGGGTGAGCAGCTGGAGGATTGGATTCTCGGGAGCCGAGCCGGAGTGTTAAATCAATTCAGCGAGGTGTACACGTTTGATAATCGCCGCGGACAGAGCGATATTGACGTGACATTGGTCAGTGAAACAGCGTCTGCGTGGGCCACGTATGACTGGAGCGTGGACGACTGGGAGATGAGCGATCACAACATTATTACTGTTGTTGTTTCGCCTTTCCAAGTTACAGTTGAGAGCACATATGCTCCTGTACCGTCCTGGAAGCTCACTAATGCAAACTGGCGAATGTTTGACTCAATCCTAGTAGAGGAAATTTTGGAGCACCTTCCCTTGGAGCACATCAGGATTTCGCCGTTGGACACCTCGGTGTCTGCACTACGCCTTGTCGTGCAGTCTGTGTGCGATAGGGTGCTGGGTCGCAGACCGTTGCGAGCTGTGGGAAAAGTGAAGTGGTGGACCTCGGATCTGAGTACCAAACGCCGAGAGGTCAGGAGACTGAGGCGAAGGCTCCAGGATGCTCGGCGTAGAGGCGATGACTCTGCGCAGTTTCTGGCAACTCAACTGCGGGCAACCGTCCGCGAGTTCAAGAAGCTCATCCTGAAGACGAAGGAGGAACACTGGCGAAACTTCGTTGGAGACCATAGGGATGATCCATGGGGGCATGTCTACAGAATATGCCGAGGACGAAAGCGATCCACAGATCCGAGATGCCTTCGGTCGGATTGCGAGCCGGTCAGAACATGGCACGACTATGCGAGTCTCCTCCTCCGTAACTTTTTTCCAGTTGCGGAAGCGAGTGATGACATTGTCATTCCGGATGAAGCTGCACCAGCTCTCGAAGCCTTCGAAGTTAGAGCATGCGTTGCCCGGTTGAAGAGCAGGCGCTCTCCCGGATTGGACGGCATCACAGGTGGTATCTGCAAGGCAGTGTGGCGTGCCATTCCCGAGTACATCACGGCGTTGCTTTCCCGCTGTGTAGCAGAGGGATATTTCCCCCTTGAGTGGAAGTGCCCACGTGTAGTGGCGCTACTTAAGGGCCCCGACAAGGATGGGTCTGACCCAGCTTCCTATCGGGGTATCTGCTTGTTGCCAGTATTTGGCAAGGTGTTGGAGGGAATCATGGTGAATCGGATGAAGGAGGTGCTCCCGGATGGAAATAGGTGGCAATTCGGCTTTCGACCTGGACGCTGTGTTGAGGATGCCTGGAGTCATGTTAAGGCCAGCGTTGCCGCCAGCCAGGCGGTATACGTGTTGGGTCTTTTCATCGACTTCAAGGGTGCCTTTGACAATGTTGAGTGGAGCGCTGTGATGCGCCGCTTGATCGACGCGGGATGCCAGGAAGCCAGCTTATGGAGAAGCTTCTTCTGTGGCAGGAGAGCCAAGATGACCAGCGGTTCTGGAGAGGTTGACGTGGAGGTCACTCGAGGATGTCCACAGGGATCCATCAGTGGGCCATTCATTTGGAACACCATGATGGATGTGCTGCTCCAGAGACTGGAGCCCCTGTGTACATTCAGCGCGTACGCGGATGATCTGCTGGTTCTCGTCGAGGGAAGGTCGAGAGCCGAACTGGAGCGTCGTGCAGTGGAGCTGATGTCCGTCGTGGGAGCCTGGGGAGCAGAGGTCGGAGTCTCGATTTCGACCAGCAAGTCGGCGATGATGTTGCTAAAGGGGAGATTGGCCCACACGAGGCCGCCCCTGGTACGGTTTGCAGGAGCAAGCCTACGCTACGTCAGAGAGTACCGATACCTTGGCATCACAGTTGGCGAGCGGTTGAATTTTCAGCCGCACATTGCGGGATTGCGCAGTAAGCTGATTGGAGTCGTCGGAGCATTGAGTCGCGTGCTACGAGTTGACTGGGGACTCAGTCCTCGAGCAAGACGCACCATTTATGCCGGACTCATGGTGCCATGTGCACTGTTTGGTGCCTCGGTGTGGTATTCCGCGGTTAGGAGAGAGTCGGGTGCCAGGAGGCGCCTCATCTCCTGCCAGAGAGTTATGCTCTTAGGATGCCTTGCGGTATGCCGAACGGTGTCCACTGTGGCACTGCAGGTACTTGCTGGAGCTCCACCATTGGATTTGGTTGCCAGACGTTTGGCAACCAACTTCAAGATCAGGCGTGCCCACCCGCTGGAGGAAGGCGATTGGCTGTTCGGTCTGGATGTGGCAAATCTGGATCGGAGGCAGATGAAGGCGATGCTGGACGAGCATATGTGCTGCGAGTGGCAACGCAGATGGGATGATGATGAGCACGGTCGACCGACTCATCAGTTTATCCCGGACGTATGCTTCGTTTTCAGCCGGAGAGACCTAGGATTTGGCCTCCACGCTGGATTCTTGCTGACTGGCCATGGATCGCTGAACGCGTTTCTGCATCAGAGAAGTCTGAGTGCAACGCCCGCGTGTTTATGCGGTGCGGCGACGAGGGATGTACCAGATTGCAGCCAACCAGGATCAGCCAGTGCCGGGCCAATGATTGGCCAAAACTGGTAGTAGTATGGGACTTGGCCCATACTGCGAGGCCGAACCAGAGCGCCTTAATCTGGTAGGCGAGCCCCATATGGGGTAAGCTGATGGATGACCCATTCCGTGTTTGTCGTGAACAAAAATGGCGAGTTGCTTCGGCTGCGAACAGCCGACCAAAGCTGTTAATTTGGTACTACGGGATGGGCTAGTGCCCATTACTAGCCCAGTGTGGTTGGCCCCCTTGTGGGAGATCGTAGTGGCTGTGGTTTAATACCCAAATGCGGGGAGAGCTTTTAGCTCAGCGTGGAGTTGCGTTTAACAACCGGGTGCTGTACCCATAGACCAGCAGAGGTTTTAGATAGGCCTCGCCCTTTGCCAAGGGGAAATGTCATGTCCGACAGCATGCATTTCATTCGGCACCGAAAAATTGTTGCATTTGCAGCAATTTTGAGGGGCGCTGGCCGGCGCTTTGTTTCGGCCCGCTGTACTATATGCCACATGTGTGACATATGTCACATATGCGGCATATTAGAGTACCGTGGTAGTAAACCCCTAAGGGTACACGCCACGTTAAACAAATTCGACTTTATGTCCCTATCTACTATCTAGCGAAACCACAGCCAAGGGAACGGGCTTAGAATAATTAGCGGGGAAAGAAGACCCTTTTGAGCTTGACTCTAATCTGGCAGTGTAAGGAGACATAAGAGGTGTAGAATAAGTGGGAGATATTTTTCCTTGTGTTTAATATCGTCAATGAAATACCACTACTCTTATTGTTTCCTTACTTACTTGATTAAATGGAACGTGTATCATTTCCTAGCCATTATACGGATATATTTATTATATCTTATGGTATTGGGTTTTGATGCAAGCTTCTTGATCAAAGTATCACGAGTTTGTTATATAATCGCAAACAAATTCTTTAATGAGAGAATGCATTTATGTATTTTCAATTTGAAATTTTTGGTATAACTCCAATTACTCAGGTATGATCCAATTCAAGGACATTGCCAGGTAGGGAGTTTGACTGGGGCGGTACATCTCTCAAATAATAACGGAGGTGTCCCAAGGCCAGCTCAGTGCGGACAGAAACCACACATAGAGCAAAAGGGCAAATGCTGACTTGATCTCGGTGTTCAGTACACACAGGGACAGCAAAAGCTCGGCCTATCGATCCTTTTGGTTTAAAGAGTTTTTAACAAGAGGTGTCAGAAAAGTTACCATAGGGATAACTGGCTTGTGGCGGCCAAGCGTTCATAGCGACGTCGCTTTTTGATCCTTCGATGTCGGCTCTTCCTATCATTGTGAAGCAAAATTCACCAAGCGTTGGATTGTTCACCCATGCAAGGGAACGTGAGCTGGGTTTAGACCGTCGTGAGACAGGTTAGTTTTACCCTACTAATGACAAAACGTTGTTGCGACAGCATTCCTGCGTAGTACGAGAGGAACCGCAGGTACGGACCAATGGCACAATACTTGTTCGAGCGAACAGTGGTATGACGCTACGTCCGTTGGATTATGCCTGAACGCCTCTAAGGTCGTATCCGTGCTGGACTGCAATGATAAATAAGGGGCAATTTGCATTGTATGGCTTCTAAACCATTAAAAGTTTATTTTATAAACGACAAGGGATGTGATGCCAATGTTATTTGTGACATAGTAAATTGGGAGGATCTTCGATCACCTGATGCCGCGCTAGTTACTTATTAAAACATTATTTAATACAATGACAAAGCCTAGAATCAATTGTAAACGACTTTTGTAACAGGCAAGGTGTTGTAAGTGGTTGAGCAGCTGCCATACTGCGATCCACTGAAGCTTATCCTTTGCTTGATGATTCGAATATAATTATAATAATGGTTTTCCCATTATTATATTATATTAAAATGGTATGCAGAAAAGAATTTTGCAACCAAAATGTGCCACCGCCCAGGCACGGGTATCCAATTGACATGTCATATTTTTAGTGACGAATATAAAATGGACTTCTTGAAAATCCTAATATTGACCAAAATACTGATATAATATGAGATAAATTATTTATTTATAATCATATTAATGAAAATTATATATTGATTTAAAGTATATTAAAAATTATAAATATTTAACATGTTGTTAATATATCAGTCAGATAACACCGCCGCCCTAGTTCTAACCATATTTAAATTATCGGCCAACAATCGAGTGTACATACATAACAACCACCTGTATAGCTTTCTCAGTTGCTTCATAGGAAAGTATACATATATGAGATTGCAAAAGCTGAAATTAAAAGGAATTCACGGAAAGGCACCACCAAGTAGTGAAGCCAGCAAACAATATTATATTTATCAGATATATCAGAAAATAAAGTATATACACTACTTTTTCATCAAATATATGTATATCCAATAATCCATATAGATATATAAAGACAATTCGATATCGCCGCCCGCTAGTTCTAACCATAAAAAATTGTCATATATAGCTTTCTCAGTAGCTTCATAGGGAAGTATACATATATGAGATTGCAAAAGCTGAAATTAAAAGGAATTCACGGAAAGGCACCACCAAGTAGTGAAGCCAGCAAACAATATTATATTTATCAGATATATCAGAAAATAAAGTATATACACTACTTTTTCATCAAATATATGTATATCCAATAATCCATATAGATATATAAAGACAATTCGATATCGCCGCCCGCTAGTTCTAACCATAAAAAATTGTCATATATAGCTTTCTCAGTAGCTTCATAGGGAAGTATACATATATGAGATTGCAAAAGCTGAAATTAAAAGGAATTGACGGAAAGGCACCACCAAGTAGTGAAGCCTGCAGATAATATTATATTTATCAGATATAAATATAAGAAAACAAAGTATAAACACTTTTTTATCAAATATATCTAAATCCCATAATCCATATGGATTTTCAAAGGCAATTTTGGATACCGCTTTAGTCCTCTAACCAATATTCAATTGTCGGCAAGCAATTGAGTGTACATGAGTGTGAGTAGCTCTCTCATATCATGCTTCAGTGGGAATTATATTATATGATTGCAAAAACTGAAATTAAAAGGAATTGACGGAAAAAGGCACACTATTTTTGGGGATTTCAACAACACGGCGAAAATTTATTTAAGTCCGAACATAAGTGTTTATGAAGTGATGTGATTGGTTAATTTACTAATAATGAACAAAACATAAATATATTAAACAAATTTCTTCGAGCATATAAAATAATATAAAAATAAATATTTATATATATAAATTATATGAAATAAATTAAAATATCTCAATATTAAATAATTTAATATATTTATTAAATATTACACTAAAATAATACATATGAAAATTGAATATTAAATGAAAATTTCATATATTATTGAATTGAATATTAAATGGAAATTTCATATATTATTGAATATTAAATGAAAATTTCATATACTATTGAATTGAATATTAAATGAAAATTTCATATGTTATTGAATATTAAATGAAATTTTCATATATTATTGAATATTAAATGAAAATTTCATATACTATTGAATTGAATATTAAATAAAAATTTCATATATTATTGAATATTAAATGGAAATTTCATATATTATTGAATATTAAATGAAAATTTCATATACTATTGAATTGAATATTAAATAAAAATTTCATATACTATTGAATATTAAATGAAAATTGTAACGTACAGCCACAAGTTGGGCGCCATTAAAAATATGTAACGAAACCCAGCTCTGAATCAAACCCCAAATACTCGAAGAAAAGCAAAGGGAAATCACCTGAAATTGTACGTCACTTGTGCAAGATATCGGCGATGGCATAACCGATCCGCGGGACTCTTAGTGCGGCTAGCAAAACAATCGGCTGGGGGGGTTCTTTGATCAATTATGCCCAACCCACTTACACAATTTATTCTTAAAAAAGAAAGTCCCTAAAATGAAATGCAAAGACAGAATAGAATTAAAAGAACAAGAAGAACAGTCGCTGTGAATAGTTTGACTACGAAGATGTTCGCGTAGTCGCGCTCTCTACCCGCCCTACCATGATTTTCCTTTCAGCGCCTAATAAATCTGGAAAATCCCAAACACGATTCACGTCATTGTTGTTACACCTGCATCACCCCTAAGGAATCACGAGTCGTATTACTCCATTACAAAAAATACAATTTATTCAAGAAAGATCTAGATAGTTTATCTTCATGATAAAATAATTCATTGTCGCGAATATTAGAGTTAATATAAAGCAAAATTGAGATTAGAGTATATCAAAAAAAATTTAGAGAATACACGAAAATAATTGAATTCATTATTAATTTCGAATTATAAAAATATTCGAGAATTGGCGCGAAATATTTAAGAAGTTTAAAGAAATTAAAAAAATTAAATTTAATAATGCTTAGATGGACATAATATTATTTGATGGTTAATTAAATGTAGAATTTTAATTATGCATGTTACTTATAAAAACTTTCAAATACCATAATCCATGGTATTATTCATTAATACTTCAGGTTCGCAAAATAATTAAGTTTGAATTTGTAAATTGTCAAATTTGAGTTTTTTTTGAACTAATAATAGTTTGAATTTTTAAATATTATAATTTGGAATTTTTAAACTTATTTAAGTATGAAGACAGTTATCACCATATTGAGGGTGCAATATTACCCTGGTTGCATTTTAATTAATAAAGTTTGCGGCTATGCCGTACTTACGACCAAAGTCCAACGATGTCAGCAGGCCTGATGACGGTTGATGAGCTTTAGAATTAGCTGTTTAAAGTATTTTCAAATAGAATTTATGTAAAGGTGATAAACTGCACGCATAACTATAAGTATGGGATGGTATTTGTAAGTATAATTGTTCCACGAAAAATTAAAAAAAAATATATAGAATAGAAATAGCAAATTTATACAAACTAAATTTAAATATTTAGGAAGAGAAATCTGGCAAGACCAGATTAAAATGGTTACAGCCGATCTTCATGTTCGCTGATAGTTTCCTCCATTAAGCGCACGGGTTGTCGCTTATGTAATCGTTGGTTGGAATTATCCAACAGAACTCCTCCAAGTTGTATGAACTGAATTAGCCAATACCAGGCTAAAATTAATTAAGACTCCCAGGTGAATCGACTGGGGATTATTCCAATTCGAACCGAGATAAGTGATAGTGATGTACGTTTTTTACAGATGATACTTTTCGCCGATGTCGTTTTATTTTAATAAATAAACCTCATTGTTGTAGTGCAGATATTTAAGCAATCCAGACGGCTTTTTAAAAGATAGGGACTTCGAATGAATCCTGGTTTATGCCGGAAAAATTTTACGGAGAAAATTTTCTAAGTGACTGGCCGTCACACGTGGTGGATGACGTCATCAACGTCAATGAAAAAAAACCTCATTGGGAGGAAAAACTTATTTTTTTTCGCCCATCCTTTGGCGTGATTTTTTTTTATAAAAACTGGACCAAAGAGAATTAAATATTATGACTATAATAAGTCAGAAAAAAAAATGTTATATAAGTCAAATACCTTGGCGGGTGCTTAACCTCAATGGTTAATTTTTTGGAAATAGCACAATTTTTAGAAAATAATCCGGCCAACAAAAGTCTGGTGCATGCAGACAAAATATTCACTTTTTAGGATGGGCCGATGGGTTTATTAAAACTTTATAAAACTTGGATTAAAAACTTAAGACCTCGTGGTCTTTGGAAATTTTCCACCGTGGTCACTTAATAAATTTTTACTTGGCCGTATTATACCCACTACTGCTCAGTTTCTTAGTCTTGAATGCACTGAAAAGTCACTCAGAACCCAAAGCACTCATTTGCGTGGGAGTGAGCTTAGCTTAGAGCTTGGCTTCCAGGTTCCACTCATTTTTGAGCTTTCACTCAAGCTGAGTCTAAGTTGAGCTTAATTACAGTGGTGCGAAAGAAAAAATGTACACGGGCAATAATTGACTCTCACAACCACAGTCAAATTTCAAAAATATTTTTATTTTTACAGGGGATTTGACTGAAAAAAAATAAAAAGATCAATTATTGCCGAATGTCTTTTGCATGATAAGTCCCTTGCACTCGACCCTGTAGGTCTTCTAAAACATAGTAACAATTACCTAGCCTTTCTTTTATTCTAGATTTAAGCCATTGTAGATTAAACTTGGCATTTATATTTTTTCCAAAATTGCTCTGGCTAAAGTTTCTACGATAAACTTCTTGGCCTACTTTATACATAATATTTCGAGTACGTAAGTTATATTGTTTAGCATTTTGTTCCGCCGCTTGAGCTACATTTTTCCGCAACTCTTTTCGCAATAATTGAAGTTGATCATCCCGCTGAAGAACATTGGGGGCCTCATCTAATAAATTAATTGTATTTAGCAATTTATAGTGGGCTCCATGAGTGGCCATATCGAACCCAAATAATGCATGATAAGGGGAGCAATGTAAGCTTTGGTGCAATCCATTTCGAAGGGCGCAACTTATTGCGGGAATATGAGCATCCCATTCTCTATGGTCATTTTTTAAGAACGCCCTGATAAAAGCTATTATAGACCGATTAACACGCTCAGATGCATTTGATTGAGGAGAATATAAGGCGGTAAAAATATGTTTAATACCTAAGGATGTAAGCCAAGCGTTGAAATCAGTGGCTTTGAACTGTGAGCCATTATCACTCACTATACATTCAGGCACGCCAAACATAAAGAAAATATGGTTTTGCAGAAACATTTTAATCGCTAAAGAGGTGAATTTTCTAAGAGGACACAACCAATGAAATTTTGAAAAATGGTCTAACACAATAAGTAACCCAATATTGCCATTTTTACTGCGAGGATACGGTCCCAGAATGTCGATGTATAATCGTTGAAATGGCCGAATTGTGACTGTGGCTTTTCCCATCGGTGGTTTCAGACTATAATTTGGAGCCTTGGTACTCTTGCAAACCTCACAATCTCGGACATAGTTGCGAACTTGGGCCACCATGCCTGGCCAAAAGAAATTTCTTCGTATCAGATCTATAGTTTTCGCCATTCCACCATGAGCAGCAATTACACTGTCATGAGCTCTTTTTATGATGTCATTTCTCAATCCTGAGGGAATCCATAATTTCCAGCAAGATTGTCCACCAATCTGCGTACCATAGTCATGCTCGGTGCGCATGTATATGAACTGATCTTGAATTTTGATGTCTGGATAATCGTCTTTATTAGCGAGTACTTTCTCTTTTAAATTGACGTATTCAGTTTCAAAAAAATCAGTCGAGTTTAAGTCAATTTCCGGAGTAATTTGTTCTAAAGTAGCAACCTCTTCAGAAAACATACGCGACAGCGCATCTGGTACAACATTGTCTTGACCTCGTCTATGACTTATCGAAAAATTGTAACCCTGTAATTTCATCGCCCATCGAGCTAATCTACCTTTAAGATTAGGTTGCTTCATTAGCCAGACCAAACTCGAATGATCAGTGATTACTTCGAATTCTTGCATTTCTATATAACATCGGAACTTTTCAATAGCTTCTAAAGCTGCTAAACATTCTCGCTCCGTAACGCTATAATTGCGTTGAGCCGTATTAAGCTTTTTCGACATAAATGCTATAGGTTTTTCGACGCCTTCGTCAGACATTTGCACTAGTACGGCGCCAATACCAAAGTCACTGGCGTCGCAATGTAAATAAAACTTTTTAGAAAAATCAGGATTTTGAAGTACAAGTGCAGATGTAAGTAATAATTTTAGCTTGACAAATGCTTCCTGAGCTTTGTCATTCCAAACAAATTTTTTCTTTGCAGAAAGCAATTCTGTAATAGGAAAAGTTATATCCGAAAAATTATTTATGAATCTCCTATAACACTCTACTATGCCCATAAAACCTCTTGCTTGTTTTAGAGTCTTGGGCACAGGCCATGATTGAATTGATTCTACTTTCAAAGGATCAGTCGAGATGCCACCATTACCTATGACATATCCTAGATATGCGACCTCGGTAACACAGAACTTGCTTTTAGTAATATTCAGTGTAAGATTAGCTTTGCGAAATTGTTGGGACAACCTAACTAATACCGACAAATGCTCATCAAAATTATCAGAAACCACGCACAAATCATCCAAATAACCAAAGGTACAATACTTAAGCTCTGGGGGAATTAATTCATCCATCAGACGACACATTGTCTGAGGAGCATTACATAATCCGAAAGGCATAACTACGAATTGATATAAAGGTCGTCCCGGGATGGTGAACGCCGTAATTGCCTTAGACTCTTCGGTCAGCGCAATTTGCCAAAACGCATCCTTAAGATCGATTTTTGTTATTATATTGGCCTTAGGGAGTCTAGCAAAGATGCCATCGATATTTGGAAGAGGATAAGCATCTTTTTTCGTAGCCTCATTAATTTTGCGTGCATCTAGACATAGACGTACTTTACCTGGTTTTACCACAAGACGCATGGGTGAACTCCACGGGCTATTAGATTTTTCAATCACGCCTTGCTCTATCATCCTATCAACTTCTTGAAACAAGAGTTTCTCCACCGCTGGAGACACAGGATAAAACCTTTGCTTGATAGGCGGTGAATCACCTACGTCGATATGGTGTTGTAACACCGAAGTTCTGCCTAGTCCTTGTTCATCGAAATTCGGGAACAATTTAATAACTGCCTCCAATTGCTGTTGCTGTGAGATACTTAATGGAAATCTTTTTTTCTGAATGGTGTGGTTCTGATTTCATAGAATCTGAAGATTCTAATGATGATATTAACCCTGGTGCTAATCGAAAAACTTTCCAAAAATCGATTCCGAGAATTACTCGTTTTTCGATAGAAGGGATAATATAGAAGGTAATTTGTTCTATTTGGTCACGATAAGTAACATCAAGCTTGACGGATCCAATTACGGAATGATTTTTTCCATCCGCTGTTTTGACTTGTGAAGTTACTTTTGAAAATTTAATGTTGTTAACCCAGTCGTATTTTGCTAAGTCTGCTCCAATGCAACTAATATTTGCACCTGTATCTAGCAGTCCGACTTCTGAGAAGGTTAGAAAATTGATTGACGCGTAAAGACGTCCATCAGCTGCCTCGTTAATTACGGAATTTACGAGTAATTTCCGAGTGTTTTTAATTTTTCTCCAAAAGGATCGCATACGAGCTGTTGATCTTTTGGATTTTTTCTGAATGACAGAAATAGTCGCGCCGAAAATTCTTTCACGCACTTTGACGTAATTATCTAAGCGTTCAGGATACGTTAAATCTCGAAGTTTAGTTTTAAATGTTGTGTTGGGAAAATCTGGTTGGTTAGAACAATTTGTATTCATTGATTCTGTAGTGTTTTCTGGTGTAGGTTTTTCGTGAGACGAGGTCGAGATAATCATCGGGGATGGGGTATTCTTTAATTGCGGACCCCCCTGTTGTTCCTTACAGATGGGCCCTGTCGATCGTTTTCCGCCCCCTTACAACATGAAGGACATTGCGGTTTGTAGATCCCTTTGGCTCCGCATCCGTAACAGAAAATGTTCCTTATTTCGCCACACATGTCCCAGAAGTGACCCTCCCTGTCACAGTTCCAACATATAATAGTTTTCCTTATCCCATTAGAAACCCTGACTGCATTAACCTCCGAGTCTATTTTATCCAAGTCCTGAGGCTCATCATCAATCAACTCCGACACGGATCGCACAAAATTTTTTGAACCTGTTTGCATTTTTGCGGATCGCTTTACCACATTCTCTCCCAAAAGGTTCTCGCGTTGCTGCACTAACCGTCGAAGTTCAGTAACAGAACGTGCCGTAACATAAAGTAACGCCTCGCGAAATTCTGGAGTAAGATTCCTTTTTAGAAGTTGCACGATTCTAGGCTCTTCTAAAGGAATAGTCAGTCTACCTAATAGTATGGCAATATCGTGGTAAAACACATCGAAAGGTTCACCAACTTGTTGTTTACGGGAACGTATTTCTTCTAAAATGAGGTCATCGTCCTTGTTGTCGTCATATTGGCTTTTGAAACTGTCACAAAATTCTTCCCACTCCACAATGGGTGTCATCTTTCTGTACCTCCAGTACCATTCTTTGGCTTTGCCTGACAATAAAATATGCAAATTTTTGCAAACCACGGAAAAGTCGCCATTTAGACTATCTAAAGTTAAAGCATGTACCCGATACAAAAATTCTTGTACGGTGGGACCTTTCTGCGCTCCGTCAAATTTAATACCCCAACTTTGAATGATTTGTGTGGCTTTTTCGCCACTATTGCTGGAATAGGAGAAAGCAGAAGATCTCTGAGAACTATTAACTTGTCCAGGTGATATAAAAGGCCTAGCCTGAGTGTTCGGAATACGCCTTCCTGACACTGCGCCACTTAAGTTCATATTACTTAAGCGCCTGTCCATTATTTCTTCCATACGTTGGAAAATGGTTTCATAATCTATTTCTGGTCTAGCTGGTGGTGCAGCATGTGATCTAGCAAGTCCTCTGTGAGTTCGTCCGCGCCAATTAGAAGTTTCGGACTGAGCTGCCTGAAAATGTTGTTTTAACGGCCGTCCTGGTCGTTTTGGTTTTGGAAAATTACCCTGTTCAGGTTCTCTAATCGCGTTTACATTGCCAAGTGAAATTGGTGATACATTTGGTGACTGAGCAGCTGGCTAATATTAACTTCTGGTTGTCTAACAGACTTACTTCGAGTATTATGTATTTTGGAATAGTTCCTGTAGTACCCTTGCTGAGCGGTTATTTGAGGTTGCAAATCCTCTATGACACAAAGTTTTACATAAGGGACATTCATGTGTTTTTTCTAAATAAGTTGAAATGCACTTTCTATGAAAGAAGTGTCCGCATTTCGTCGATGCCATATCCTGATTTTCAAGAAGTAGTTGCGCACAGATACTACATCTCGATTCGGATGGAAAAGCATTGTGTGAAGGATCCTGAGATTCTTCGAAACTATGCTCCACAGGCATTTTGATTGTTTAAGTTTTTGTTCAAAATATTTAAAGAAATAATTTTATACCATAAGGTTAGATATAAGTAATACCCAGAAGAGATGTTTATTAAATATAGTAAATAAGTTTCAAAAATATTCATACATTCCTTCTTTGGGATCAGCAAGGTGAATAAAATAAAATGACGTGTTTTCGACTGTTCTAAAAGGGAGTACCATGGTCCAAAAGTCTAACTGCTTCGCAGCGTTGACTTGGCTGGTCTCAGGAAAAATAGAGGCTATTACACCCTAAACTATAAGAATCCAACAAGTCATAAAGCAAAACACAAGTAGAAGGTCGAGTTGCTGGTTGCAGACCTGCATAGATCGAAATTCTTTACTATCGTTATGCTATGAAATTCTCAATTGGCATACAATTTAATGTGTATTAACGATAAAGGGATTTGTAAGTTATTTGAAGCACAATTCTAAGAATCATATACAATATGACATCTGGGTTAACCGTGTAATATAATTATCAATGGCAAAATCCGTCTCAGACGATCACAATTGTAATGCAAAGATAAAGCTTCAAAAGTTTACTAACAGAAAAATTTATAAGTTAATTAAGAGAATCAAGTCAGATACTACTGAATGCCTTCCAAGTGGATGATATGAACTAGAGTCAAAAGTCATAATTCCTAACTGGGGTATACGATAGCTATTTACTGGCTTAGCAAAATTCAAATTTTGAATAAGAATTTACGAAAAAAATAAAATAAATAAAGTTTTCAATTTGTCAATACTTGCACCACGGACCAATATATCGAAAATGTCAACATATGGTTTCCGAGTGGTCACAGATTGACTAATATGAAATTTTTTTAAAGTAGAGAAAAAATTTAAAGAATTAAACGAAAGATGAAAAGAAAAGGACTTCTAAAAGAGAGAAGGAGCTCAACCAAAAAGAAAAACCAAAGGTGCATAATCTGATTCAGGTCATATAAAGATATGTAACTTCCTAAACTGATATTGCCCTAAAATTTTCTAATTCAGTATTGCCCCACGTTGGGCGCCATTAAAAATATGTAACGTACAGCCACAAGTTGGGCGCCATTAAAAATATGTAACGAAACCCAGCTCTGAATCAAACCCCAAATACTCGAAGAAAAGCAAAGGGAAATCACCTGAAATTGTACGTCACTTGTGCAAGATATCGGCGATGGCATAACCGATCCGCGGGACTCTTAGTGCGGCTAGCAAAACAATCGGCTGGGGGGTTCTTTGATCAATTATGCCCAACCCACTTACACAATTTATTCTTAAAAAAGAAAGTCCCTAAAATGAAATGCAAAGACAGAATAGAATTAAAAGAACAAGAAGAACAGTCGCTGTGAATAGTTTGACTACGAAGATGTTCGCGTAGTCGCGCTCTCTACCCGCCCTACCATGATTTTCCTTTCAGCGCCTAATAAATCTGGAAAATCCCAAACACGATTCACGTCATTGTTGTTACACCTGCATCACCCCTAAGGAATCACGAGTCGTATTACTCCATTACAAAAAATACAATTTATTCAAGAAAGATCTAGATAGTTTATCTTCATGATAAAATAATTCATTGTCGCGAATATTAGAGTTAATATAAAGCAAAATTGAGATTAGAGTATATCAAAAAAAATTTAGAGAATACACGAAAATAATTGAATTCATTATTAATTTCGAATTATAAAAATATTCGAGAATTGGCGCGAAATATTTAAGAAGTTTAAAGAAATTAAAAAAATTAAATTTAATAATGCTTAGATGGACATAATATTATTTGATGGTTAATTAAATGTAGAATTTTAATTATGCATGTTACTTATAAAAACTTTCAAATACCATAATCCATGGTATTATTCATTAATACTTCAGGTTCGCAAAATAATTAAGTTTGAATTTGTAAATTGTCAAATTTGAGTTTTTTTTTTGAACTAATAATAGTTTGAATTTTTAAATATTATAATTTGGAATTTTTAAACTTATTTAAGTATGAAGACAGTTATCACCATATTGAGGGTGCAATATTACCCTGGTTGCATTTTAATTAATAAAGTTTGCGGCTATGCCGTACTTACGACCAAAGTCCAACGATGTCAGCAGGCCTGATGACGGTTGATGAGCTTTAGAATTAGCTGTTTAAAGTATTTTCAAATAGAATTTATGTAAAGGTGATAAACTGCACGCATAACTATAAGTATGGGAAGGTATTTGTAAGTATAATTGTTCCACGAAAAATTAAAAAAAATATATAGAATAGAAATAGCAAATTTATACAAACTAAATTTAAATATTTAGGAAGAGAAAATCTGGCAAGACCAGATTAAAATGGTTACAGCCGATCTTCATGTTCGCTGATAGTTTCCTCCATTAAGCGCACGGGTTGTCGCTTATGTAATCGTTGGTTGGAATTATCCAACAGAACTCCTCCAAGTTGTATGAACTGAATTAGCCAATACCAGGTAAAATTAATTAAGACTCCCAGGTGAATGACTGGGGATTATTCCAATCGAACCGAGATAAGTGATAGTGATGTACGTTTTTTACAGATGATACTTTTCGCCGATGTCGTTTTATTTTAATAAATAAACCTCATTGTTGTAGTGCAGATATTTAAGCAATCCATACGGCTTTTTAAAAGATAGGGACTTCGAATGAATCCTGGTTTATGCCGGAAAAATTTTACGGAGAAAATTTTCTAAGTGACTGGCCGTCACACGTGGTGGATGACGTCATCAACGTCAATGAAAAAAAACCTCATTGGGAGGAAAAACTTATTTTTTTTCGCCCATCCTTTGGCGTGATTTTTTTTTATAAAAACTGGACCAAAGAGAATTAAATATATACTATAATAAGTCAGAAAAAAAATGTTATATAAGTCAAATACCTTGGCGGGTGCTTAACCTCAATGGTTAATTTTTTGGAAATAGCACAATTTTTAGAAAATAATCCGGCCAACAAAAGTCTGGTGCATGCAGACAAAATATTCACTTTTTAGGATGGGCCGATGGGTTTATTAAAACTTTATAAAACTTGGATTAAAAACTTAAGACCTCGTGGTCTTTGGAAATTTTCCACCGTGGTCACTTAATAAATTTTTACTTGGCCGTATTATACCCACTCTGCTCAGTTTCTTAGTCTGAATACTGAAAAGTCACTAGAACCCAAAGCACTCATTTGCGTGGGAGTGAGCTTAGCTTAGAGCTTGGCTTCCAGGTTCCACTATTTTTGAGCTTTCACTAAGTGAGTCTAAGTTGAGCTTAATTACAGTGGTGCGAAAGAAAAAATTAACGGGCAATAATGCTCTAAAAATTTCATATATTATTGAATTGAATATTAAATGAAGATTTCATATGCTATTGAATATTAAATAAATTTTCATATATTATTGAATATTAAATGAAAATTTCATATACTATTGAATTGAATATTAATGAAAATTTCATATATTATTCAATATTAAATGAAAATTTCATATATATTGAATTGAATATTAAATAAAATTTCATATATTATTGAATGAATATTAAATGAAGATTTCATATATATTGAATATTAAATAAAAATTTCATATGTTATTGAATATTAAATGAAATTTTCATATATTATTAAATATTAAATGAAGATTTCATATGCTATTGAATATTAAATGAAAATTTTATATATTATTGAATTGAATATTAAATAAAAATTCCATATATTATTGAATATTAAATGAAAATTTTATATATTATTGAATTGAATATTAAATGAAAATTTCATATACTATTGAATTGAATATTAAATGAAAATTTCATATACTATTGAATTGAATATTAAATGAAAATTTCATATACTATTGAATATTAAATGGAAATTTCATATATTATTGAATTGAATATTAAATGAAAATTTCATATACTATTGAATATTAAATGAAAATTTCATATATTTAATATTAAAAATTGAATATTAAATGAAAATTTCATATACTATTGAATTGAATATTAAATAAAAATTTCATATATTATTGAATATTAAATGAAAATTTCATATATTATGGAATTAAATATTAAATGAAAATTTCATATACTATTGAATTGAATATTAAATGAAAATTTCATATACTATTGAATTGAATATTAAATGAAAATTTCATATATTATTGAATTGAATATTAAATGAAAATTTCATATACTATTGAATATTAAATGGAAATTTCATATATTATTGAATTGAATATTAAATGAAAATTTCATATACTATTGAATATTAAATGAAAATTTCATATACTATTGAATTGAATATTAAATGAAAATTTCATATATTATTGAATTCAATATTAAATGAAAATTTCTTATATTAAATTGTTAGTTAAATGGTATTTTCCTTCATAACTGCGCGACTTATAGAAAACGTGGCACAAAACCTATATATGTGGTGTGATGTCGAGCGTTGGTATATTAAATGAATTAAAAGTAAATATCTCATATTCATATGATTTAATACATTTAATATCGGCAATGTCTATTTATTTATATAAAAGTATGAAGTCTTAAGGTATTTTTAAAAATACATATGAAAATTGTTACGTGAGTGGTACCTTCCTTCATAACTGCGCGACTTACAGAAAACGTGGCAAAAAACCTCTATATGTGGTGTGATGTCGAGCGTTGGTATATTAAATGAAGTAAATGTACATATATCATATTCATATGATTTAATACATTTAATATCGGCAATGTCTATTTATTTATATAAAAGTATGAAGTCTTAAGGTATTTTTAAAAATACATATGAAAATTGTTACGTGAGTGGTACCTTCCTTCATAACTGCGCGACTTACAGAAAACGTGGCAAAAAACCTCTATATGTGGTGTGATGTCGAGCGTTGGTATATTAAATGAAGTAAATGTACATATATCATATTCATATGATTTAATACATTTAATATCGGCAATGTCTATTTATTTATATAAAATTATGAAGTCTTAAGGTATTTTTAAAAATACATACGAAAATTGTTACGTGAGTGGTACCCTCGGTCATAAATGGTCGATTTATAGAAAACGTGGCACAAAACCTACTCATAATGGACAGTTGATGTTCATTACTTGTTATAGTAAATTATTATATTATAACAATTACCCTATATATGATTAGTGTGTCGCAATTATAACTTGGCGGCGGCATTACTTATCTATTTTAGATAATGAGGGAACTTGCCAAGCTCTATGTATTTAATTTATATTACATATTAATTGGTTCCGGATTTATCGTTAACGCTTATCCCCAGAATTCGTAAATAAAAGTTTCACTGGATTTATTTTATTTTCAATGGCTTCCCTGTTTGCGAATTCTGTAAATACCTTATAAATGCAAGTTATTATTTCTTTTTCAGCATACATTCTTTGTTATGTAAAAATAAAAAAAATAAAAAAAAACCAACCTATTAAAGTTCGTTGATGACTTTTGCTTAATATATAATTAACAATACATTTGTTATATTAATAATAAACTAAAGTAAATTATGAATTTACTATCGAAATACAATTATTTATTTCAAATATATATATTGAATAAATTAAATAAATGGAAATGTGATTATATATTATGTAGGTGAAAAAATAAAAATATTCTTGAACGAAATTTATAATTATATATTAAATTTAATGAATAAATAAGTCAATGAACGAAAATGTGTGCAATTAAATTATTGCCATATTCGTCGAAAATAAATGGAAACTAATTTATATATATATATATTATTGTTTTATTCAAAAATATATTAAATTGTCAAGTATCATTTAAAATCAAATCAAATCTAATATGTCTGTTTGATATATTTATCAACAGTACATATAATAAATAAATAACATTATTCTGGTTGATCCTGCCAGTAGTTATATGCTTGTCTCAAAGATTAAGCCATGCATGTCTAAGTACACACGAATTAAAAGTGAAACCGCAAAAGGCTCATTATATCAGTTATGGTTCCTTAGATCGTTAACAGTTACTTGGATAACTGTGGTAATTCTAGAGCTAATACATGCAATTAAAACACGGATCTTTTGGGACGTGTGCTTTTATTAGGCTAAAACCAAGCGATCATTTGATCGTTATATTGGTTGAACTCTAGATAACATGCAGATCGTATGGTCTTGTACCGACGACAGATCTTTCAAATGTCTGCCCTATCAACTTTTGATGGTAGTATCTAGGACTACCATGGTTGCAACGGGTAACGGGGAATCAGGGTTCGATTCCGGAGAGGGAGCCTGAGAAACGGCTACCACATCTAAGGAAGGCAGCAGGCGCGTAAATTACCCACTCCCAGCTCGGGGAGGTAGTGACGAAAAATAACAATACAGGACTCATATCCGAGGCCCTGTAATTGGAATGAGTACACTTTAAATCCTTTAACAAGGACCAATTGGAGGGCAAGTCTGGTGCCAGCAGCCGCGGTAATTCCAGCTCCAATAGCGTATATTAAAGTTGTTGCGGTTAAAACGTTCGTAGTTGAACTTGTGCTTCATACGGGTAGTACAACTTACAATTGTAGTTAGTACTATACCTTTATGTATGTAAGCGTATTATCGGTGGAGTTCTTATATATAATTAAGTACTTGTATTTTTTTATATATTCCTCCTATTTAAAAACCTGCATTAGTGCTCTTCATCGAGTGTTATTGTGGGCCGGTACAATTACTTTGAACAAATTAGAGTGCTTAAAGCAGGCTTCAAATGCCTGAATATTCTGTGCATGGGATAATGAAATAAGACCTCTGTTCTGCTTTCATTGGTTTTCAGATCAAGAGGTAATGATTAATAGAAGCAGTTTGGGGGCATTAGTATTACGACGCGAGAGGTGAAATTCTTGGACCGTCGTAAGACTAACTTAAGCGAAAGCATTTGCCAAAGATGTTTTCATTAATCAAGAACGAAAGTTAGAGGTTCGAAGGCGATCAGATACCGCCCTAGTTCTAACCATAAACGATGCCAGCTAGCAATTGGGTGTAGCTACTTTTATGGCTCTCTCAGTCGCTTCCCAGGAAACCAAAGCTTTTGGGCTCCGGGGGAAGTATGGTTGCAAAGCTGAAACTTAAAGGAATTGACGGAAGGGCACCACCAGGAGTGGAGCCTGCGGCTTAATTTGACTCAACACGGGAAAACTTACCAGGTCCGAACATAAGTGTGTAAGACAGATTGATAGCTCTTTCTCGAATCTATGGGTGGTGGTGCATGGCCGTTCTTAGTTCGTGGAGTGATTTGTCTGGTTAATTCCGATAACGAACGAGACTCAAATATATTAAATAGATATCTTCAGGATTATGGTGTTGAAGCTTATATTGCCTTCATTCATGGTGGCAGTAAAATGTTTATTGTGTTTGAATGTGTTTATATAAGTGGAGCCGTACCTGTTGGTTTGTCCCATTATAAGGACACTAGCTTCTTAAATGGACAAATTGCGTCTAGCAATAATGAGATTGAGCAATAACAGGTCTGTGATGCCCTTAGATGTCCTGGGCTGCACGCGCGCTACAATGAAAGTATCAACGTGTATTTCCTAGACCGAGAGGTCCGGGTAAACCGCTGAACCACTTTCATGCTTGGGATTGTGAACTGAAACTGTTCACATGAACTTGGAATTCCTAGTAAGTGTGAGTCATTAACTCGCATTGATTACGTCCCTGCCCTTTGTGCACACCGCCCGTCGCTACTACCGATTGAATTATTTAGTGAGGTCTCCGGACGTGATCACTGTGACGCCTTGTGTGTTACGGTTGTTTCGCAAAAGTTGACCGAACTTGATTATTTAGAGGAAGTAAAAGTCGTAACAAGGTTTCCGTAGGTGAACCTGCGGAAGGATCATTATTGTATGTTCCAACCGTTATTAAATATATATATAACACCAAATTTAAAAATACGAAAAATAATATTGTTATATTCAATATAAATAAAAACTTAAATATGCAAAATTAAAACATTATTATTTTTCGGCGTGTATATGTACCACAATGTACACGCGTTGCGTATTGTATTGCTTATTATTGGTTTATTTGCATACAATGGTTAAAGCAACAACCCAAGAATAAAATGTTGTACCTGGTTTATAAAGGTTAATGTTTTACATATGTCGATCGTATACAATAATGCAAAAATTTAATATATATTATTCAACAACACCAGTATGCAATCAATTATGTAAAACTAAGACATTTCGCAGCATTATATTGGGATAAAGAATTTATTGAAGGAATTGATATATGCCAGTAAAATGGTGTATTTTTAATTTCTTTCAATAAAAATTTTTAATGACGTAATGAAATAAAAACTAAATATATTCACTCTAAGCGGTGGATCACTCGGCTCATGGGTCGATGAAGAACGCAGCAAACTGTGCGTCATCGTGTGAACTGCAGGACACATGAACATCGACATTTTGAACGCATATCGCAGTCCATGCTGTTATGGTACTTTAATTTATTTTAGAGTGCTGCTTGGACTACATATGGTTGAGGGTTGTAAGACTATGCTCAATAAGTTGTTTTAATATTTTTATAAAATTTTAAAACACATGGTATATTATTGGAAATTTTTATATTTAATATAATAAATTTTCATAATATTAATTATAAATGAAACACATTATCTCTCAAGTATGAGAAAAACGAAGATGTATATTAATTTCATTTTCAATTCTTATAATACTGAGGAATGTCTAGCATAAAAAAAAAATTTTTTTTTTCATCTAGAATTGCCTCTTATTAATGATTTGTTATGAAAAAAAAAAAATTAAGTAAATATTATTATTCTTCACATAATAGAAATATATTAATGGTTTCAATATATAAAAGAAAATTATATATTTATATTTGTGTATATACAACCTCAACTCATATGGGACTACCCCCTGAATTTAAGCATATTAATTAGGGGAGGAAAAGAAACTAACAAGGATTTTCTTAGTAGCGGCGAGCGAAAAGAAAATAGTTCAGCACTAAGTCACTTTGTCTTTATGGCAAATGTGAGATGCAGTGTATGGAGATCAATATTCTAGTATGAGAAATTAATGATTTAAGTCCTTCTTAAATGAGGCCATTTACCCATAGAGGGTGCCAGGCCCGTATAACATTAATGATTACTAGATGGTGTTTCCAAAGAGTCGTGTTGCTTGATAGTGCAGCACTAAGTGGGTGGTAAACTCCATCTAAAATAAATATAACCATGAGACCGATAGTAAACAAGTACCGTGAGGGAAAGTTGAAAAGAACTCTGAATAGAGAGTTAAATAGTACGTGAAACTGCTTAGAGGTTAAGCCCGTGAACCTGAATATCCGTTATGGAAAATTCATCATTAAAATTGTAATATTTAAATAATATTATAATAATAGTGTGCATTTTTTCCATATAAGGACATTGTAATTATTAATATAAACCAAATTTATCATAAAATATGACTTATAGTTTATTTAAATTATTTTGCTTGCAATTTAACATAAAATAAATGTCATTAATTTGATAAAGTGTTGATAGATTTATATGAATACAGTGCGTTAATTTTTTTAAAATTATATAATAACATGATTATATTGATTTTCTATGTTTATTATATGCACTTGTATGATTAACAATGCGAAAGATTCAGGATACCTTCGGGACCCGTCTTGAAACACGGACCAAGGAGTTAACATATTGCAAGTTATTGGGATTAAACCTAATAGTAATTAACTTGATAATAATGGGATTAGTTTTTTAACTATTTATAGTTAATTAACACAATCCCGGGGCGTTCTAAAAGTTATGTGTAATTTTTATATTATTTATACCTCTAACTAGAACGTACCTTGAGCATTATGGTGACCCGAAAGATGGTGAACTTCTTGTCAGGTTGAAGTCAGGGGAAACCCTGATGGAAGACCGAAGAGTTCTGACGTGCAAATCGATTTCAGAATTGAGTATAGGGGCGAAAGACCAATCGAACCATCTATGTGGTTCCTTCCGAAGTTTCCCTCAGGTAGCTGGTGCATTTAAATTTATATAAAATAATCTTATTGGTAAAGCGAATGATTAGAGGCCTTAGGGTCGAAACGATCTTAACCTATTCTCAAACTTTAAATGGGTAAGAACCTTAACTTTCTTGATATGAAGTTTAAGGTTATGATATAATGTGCCCAGTGGGCCACTTTTGGTAAGCAGAATGGCGCTGTGGGATGAACCAAACGTAATGTTACGGTGCCCAAATTAACAACTCATACAGAAACCATGAAAGGCGTTGGTTGCTTAAAACAGCAGGACGGTGATCATGGAAGTCGAAATCCGCTAAGGAGTGTGTAACAACTCACCTGCCGAAGCAACTAGCCCTTAAAATGGATGGCGCTTAAGTTGTATACCTTACATTACGCTAAAGTAGATGATTTATATTTTTAATATTAATTTTGAAACTTTAGTGAGTAGGAAGGTACAATGGTGTGCATAGAAGTGTTTGGCGTAAGCCTGCATGGAGCCGCTATTGGTACAGATCTTGGTGGTAGTAGCAAATAATCGAATGAGACCTTGGAGGACTGAAGTGGAGAAGGGCTTCGTGTGAACAGTGGTTGATACGAGTTAGTCGGTCTAAGTTCAAGGCGAAAGCCGAAAATTTTCAGTTATAAGTATTTCTTTTTGCAAATTAAAACACTTGATTTTTGAACGAAAGGGATCGGTTCCAATTCCGTAACCTGTTGAGTATCCGTTTGTTATTAAATATGGGCCTCGTGCTCATCCTGGCAACAGGAACGACCATAAGAAGCGTCGAGAGGTTCGGAAGAGTTTTCTTTTCTGTTTTATAGCCGTACTACCATGGAAGTCTTTCGCAGAGAGATATGGTAGATGGGCTAGAAGAGCTGACTTACTGTTGTGTCGATATTTTCTCCTCGGACCTTGAATTTTGGTGGGGATACGCAAACTTCTCAACAGGCCGTACCAATTCCGCAGCTGGTTCCAAGGTGAAGAGTCTCTAGTCGTAGATTTAGGTAAGGGAAGTCGGCAATTAGATCCGTACTTCGGGTAAGGATTGGCTTGAGTTGAGTAGTCGGGCTTGATTGGGAACATACTGGTTTTGTGCTCGTTCTGGGTTAGAGTTTCTATCATTTATGATAGTTATTTGTTCCCCGGATAGTTTAGTTACGTGCCAATTGTGGAACTTTCTTGCTAAAATTTTTAAGAATATAATTAACAGGATTCTGACAACGCAGAAGGGGCTCACTCCGTAATTCGTTAGTCGTTGTCAGTTTCAAGTCGACTCGAAACCTCCTCGTGGTGTTCTCTGGGTGCTTTCTATATACTGGTTCTAGAATATAGAAGTAGCTGATTCGAGCGGCGAATGGTCCTTGGGGTTGCCATCCCCTTGGATGTCTCATGTTGGCGAAAGTATGAATGTGCGCCTCGGATAACGGCTTTAACGGCCACAAATTCTACCCCTCGGCGAATGCCTAGGGGCCCAACATGAACCAGGCACTGGTAATCTGTAGTCAGGTTCCGTGTATGGTGTGTGGACGCCTGTTTAAGACTGTGGGGTTGGTGTCAAGGAGGATGGTGTGGAGAGGTGTACCTAGGGGGGGAGAAGGTGGGAGAAAGGGTGGGGGTTGTAAGAAGCTAGCGGAATTTTTTAATCACCGTTATGGTACTTTAATTTATTTTAGAGTGCTGCTTGGACTACATATGGTTGAGGGTTGTAAGACTATGCTCAATAAGTTGTTTTAATATTTTTATAAAATTTTAAAACACATGGTATATTATTGGAAATTTTTATATTTAATATAATAAATTTTCATAATATTAATTATAAATGAAACACATTATCTCTCAAGTATGAGAAAAACGAAGATGTATATTAATTTCATTTTCAATTCTTATAATACTGAGGAATGTCTAGCATAAAAAAAAAAATGTTTTTTTTTTTCATCTAGAATTGCCTCTTATTAATGATTTGTTATGAAAAAAAAAATTAAGTAAATATTATTATTCTTCACATAATAGAAATATATTAATGGTTTCAATATATAAAAGAAAATTATATATTTATATTTGTGTATATACAACCTCAACTCATATGGGACTACCCCCTGAATTTAAGCATATTAATTAGGGGAGGAAAAGAAACTAACAAGGATTTTCTTAGTAGCGGCGAGCGAAAAGAAAATAGTTCAGCACTAAGTCACTTTGTCTTTATGGCAAATGTGAGATGCAGTGTATGGAGCATCAATATTCTAGTATGAGAAATTAATGATTTAAGTCCTTCTTAAATGAGGCCATTTACCCATAGAGGGTGCCAGGCCCGTATAACATTAATGATTACTAGATGGTGTTTCCAAAGAGTCGTGTTGCTTGATAGTGCAGCACTAAGTGGGTGGTAAACTCCATCTAAAACTAAATATAACCATGAGACCGATAGTAAACAAGTACCGTGAGGGAAAGTTGAAAAGAACTCTGAATAGAGAGTTAAATAGTACGTGAAACTGCTTAGAGGTTAAGCCCGATGAACCTGAATATCCGTTATGGAAAATTCATCATTAAAATTGTAATATTTAAATAATATTATAATAATAGTGTGCATTTTTTCCATATAAGGACATTGTAATCTATTAATATAAACCAAATTTATCATAAAATATGACTTATAGTTTATTTAAATTATTTTGCTTGCAATTTAACATAAAATAAATGTCATTAATTTGATAAAGTGTTGATAGATTTATATGAATACAGTGCGTTAATTTTTTTAAAATTATATAATAGCATGATTATCATTGATTTTCTATGTTTATTATATGCACTTGTATGATTAACAATGCGAAAGATTCAGGATACCTTCGGGACCCGTCTTGAAACACGGACCAAGGAGTCTAACATATGTGCAAGTTATTGGGATATAAACCTAATAGCATAATTAACTTGACTAATAATGGGATTAGTTTTTTAACTATTTATAGTTAATTAACACAATCCCGGGGCGTTCTAAAAAGTTATGTGTAATAATATTTATATTATTTATACCTCTAACTAGAACGTACCTTGAGCATATATGCTGTGACCCGAAAGATGGTGAACTATACTTGATCAGGTTGAAGTCAGGGGAAACCCTGATGGAAGACCGAAACAGTTCTGACGTGCAAATCGATTGTCAGAATTGAGTATAGGGGCGAAAGACCAATCGAACCATCTAGTAGCTGGTTCCTTCCGAAGTTTCCCTCAGGATAGCTGGTGCATTTAAATGTTATATAAAATAATCTTATCTGGTAAAGCGAATGATTAGAGGCCTTAGGGTCGAAACGATCTTAACCTATTCTCAAACTTTAAATGGGTAAGAACCTTAACTTTCTTGATATGAAGTTTAAGGTTATGATATAATGTGCCCAGTGGGCCACTTTTGGTAAGCAGAACTGGCGCTGTGGGATGAACCAAACGTAATGTTACGGTGCCCAAATTAACAACTCATACAGAAACCATGAAAGGCGTTGGTTGCTTAAAACAGCAGGACGGTGATCATGGAAGTCGAAATCCGCTAAGGAGTGTGTAACAACTCACCTGCCGAAGCAACTAGCCCTTAAAATGGATGGCGCTTAAGTTGTATACCTATACATTACCGCTAAAGTAGATGATTTATATTATTTAATAATATAAATTTTGAAACTTTAGTGAGTAGGAAGGTACAATGGTGTGCATAGAAGTGTTTGGCGTAAGCCTGCATGGAGCCGCTATTGGTACAGATCTTGGTGGTAGTAGCAAATAATCGAATGAGACCTTGGAGGACTGAAGTGGAGAAGGGTTTCGTGTGAACAGTGGTTGATCACGAGTTAGTCGGTCCTAAGTTCAAGGCGAAAGCCGAAAATTTTCAAGTTAATAAAGTCATAATAATCTATATATTGCAAATATAAAACACTTGAATAATTTTGAACGAAAGGGAATACGGTTCCAATTCCGTAACCTGTTGAGTATCCGTTTGTTATTAAATATGGGCCTCGTGCTCATCCTGGCAACAGGAACGACCATAAAGAAGCCGTCGAGAGGTATCGGAAGAGTTTTCTTTTCTGTTTTATAGCCGTACTACCATGGAAGTCTTTCGCAGAGAGATATGGTAGATGGGCTAGAAGAGCATGACATATACTGTTGTGTCGATATTTTCTCCTCGGACCTTGAAAATTTATGGTGGGGATACGCAAACTTCTCAACAGGCCGTACCAATATCCGCAGCTGGTCTCCAAGGTGAAGAGTCTCTAGTCGATAGAATAATGTAGGTAAGGGAAGTCGGCAAATTAGATCCGTAACTTCGGGATAAGGATTGGCTCTGAAGATTGAGATAGTCGGGCTTGATTGGGAAACAATAACATGGTTTATGTGCTCGTTCTGGGTAAATAGAGTTTCTATCATTTATGATAGTTATTTGTTCCCCGGATAGTTTAGTTACGTAGCCAATTGTGGAACTTTCTTGCTAAAATTTTTAAGAATACTAATTAATTTTAATTAGTTCTTTTAAATTAGAACGATTATCAATTAACAATCAATTCAGAACTGGCACGGACTTGGGGAATCCGACTGTCTAATTAAAACAAAGCATTGTGATGGCCCTAGCGGGTGTTGACACAATGTGATTTCTGCCCAGTGCTCTGAATGTCAAAGTGAAGAAATTCAAGTAAGCGCGGGTCAACGGCGGGAGTAACTATGACTCTCTTAAGGAGAACAGGATTCTGACAACGCAGAAGGGGCTCACTACCGTAATTCGTTAGTCGTTGTCAGTTTCAAGTCGACTCGAAACCTCCTCGTGGTGTTCTCTGGGTGCTTTCTATATACTAGGTTCTAGAATATAGAAGTAGCTGATTCGAGCGGCGAATGGTCCTTGGGGTTGCCATCCCCTTGGATGTCTCATGTTGGCGAAAGTATGAATAGTGCGCCTCGGATAACGGCTTTAACGGCCACAAATTCTACCCCTACGGCGAATAGCCTAGGGGCCCAACATGAACCAGGCACTGCGGTCAATCCTGCTAGTCAGGTTCCGTGTATGGTGTGTGGACGCCTGTTTAAGACTAGTAGGGGTCTTGGTGTTCACATGTCACATCGGCACAAAGACGAACTTGATACAGCTCGTCGGAGAGTCGATGTAAACCTCAGGTGGAGTGAGGAAGAAGCGTATTTGTTGGCGAGAAAGGAATTGGAGCTCGAAGCAAGTGGTAATTTGAGGTATCCAAATAAGAAGCTAGCGGAATTTTTTAATCACCGTAGCTCCGAAGCAATCAAATGCTATCGGAAGAGGGGCGAATATAAGGCAAAACTAGAACAGCTCAGAGGGCAAGCTGCTCACGCCCCAGAAGCATTGGAACCAAATACCACACAGCGTCGCCCTAGTTCAATCGAGCGAAGAGACCGAGTATCAACAACAGATGCGCCTCCAATCATGATACCACAACAGTCGAACTGCGAAATCCTGCGGATACTTCAGGGCTACCGCCCTGTTGTGTGCAATCCCCGATGGAGAGCCGAGGTCTTGCAATCTATCATAGATAGTGCGCCTGACTTAGGAAGGGAAACCACTCTCCAACGTTTGTCCATTTATCTCCTGGAAATTTTTCCGAAACCCAAGCAAGTTGAACTGTCGAGACCTCCTAGGAGACCTCGCAATAGAAGACAATTAAGGAGACAACAGTACGCAGCAGTGCAACGTAACTGGGACAAGCATAACGGGAGATGCATAAAATCCTTGCTAGATGGAGCTGATGAGTCGGTATTGCCAAACCGAGAAATTATGGAGCCATATTGGAGGGAAGTAATGTCACAACCCAGCACTTGCTCTTGCGATAACGCCATGTTCCACTTGGAACATTCGCTTGAAAAAGTATGGTCCGCTATTACAGCACATGACCTAAGGGTTAATAAAGTGAAATTATCTTCCTCTCCAGGGCCTGATGGGATATCTCCTAAGACTGCTAGGAGTATTCCAACAGGTATTATGCTACGCATAATGAACCTAATTCTATGGTGCGGCAACATACCCCAACCTATCCGACTGGCCAGAACCGTTTTCATTCCGAAGACGGTGACGGCAAATCGTCCGCAAGACTTTCGTCCAATAACAGTTTCCTCGGTTTTGGTCAGGCAACTAAATGCCATTTTGGCTTCCCGATTGACCTCGTCAGTCAACTGGGATCCGCGTCAGCGAGGGTTCCTACCTACCGATGGATGTGCTGATAATGCGACGATGGTTGATTTAATTTTGCGGGAACATCATAAACGGTGGAAGTCGTGCTATATTGCAACACTTGATGTTAGCAAAGCATTTGACTCGGTGTCCCACCAAGCAGTATACAACACCCTAACTGCATATGGTGCCCCAAAAGATTTTATCGACTACTTACGGAAGTTGTACGAGGGCGGCGGTACCACTCTTAATGGGGAAGGATGGAGATCAGAGGAATTCGTCCCTGCTCGAGGCGTCAAGCAGGGTGACCCTTTGTCTCCTATACTATTCAACTTGATCATTGATCGGTTGCTTAGGTCTTTTCCTGATAGGGTTGGTGCCAAAGTCGGAAATGCCATTACAAACGCGGCAGCGTTCGCAGATGATTTGGTGCTTTTTGCGGAAACTCCAATGGGCCTTCAGAAACTGTTGGACATCACCGTCGATTTCTTATCGTCGGTGGGACTCACCCTTAACGCTGATAAGTGTTTCACTGTCAGTATTAAGGGGCAGGCCAAGCAGAAATGTACTGTCGTTGAACGGCGGTCTTTTTGTGTAGGCTCGCGCGAGTGTCCTTCACTGAAGCGCACAGAAGAGTGGAAGTATCTAGGCATCAGGTTTAATGCGGATGGGCGGGCTCGTTTCGATCCAGCCGACGACTTCGGTCCGAAGCTATTACGATTGTCTCGGGCCCCTCTGAAACCACAACAGAAGTTGTTTGCCCTCAGGACGGTCCTTATCCCACAACTCTATCACAAGCTAACCCTTGGGAGTGTGACGATAGGCGTTCTGAGAAAACTAGACAGGTTGGTACGATCTACCGTTAGGAGATGGCTAGATCTCCCACTGGACGTGTCAGTAGCTTTCTTCCACGCCCCCCACACTTGTGGGGGTCTCGGGATTCCATCATTACGATGGACAGCGCCGATGCTACGTCTGAAACGATTGAGCAATATCAAATGGCCTCACCTCGAGCAATCCGAGGTAGCCAGCTCCTTCATTGACGACGAGATGCAAAGGGCCCGGGATAGATTACTAGCGGGAATTGGTAGGCTGCTCACTCGTGCAGAGATAGATTCGTACTGGGCAAACAGGTTGCACATGTCTGTTGATGGTAGCGGTCTCCGTGAAGCTGGACATTTTCGCCAGCAACATGGATGGGTTTGTCAGCCCACGCGTTTGGTAACAGGAAAGGAATATTTAAACGGAATTAAGCTGAGGATAAATGCCCTACCCTCGAAGTCTCGTACTACGAGGGGAAGGCACGAATTGGGGAGACGGTGTCGTGCAGGATGTGATGCTCCCGAGACAACAAACCACATCTTGCAACAATGCTATCGTACGCACGGGAGGCGGATAGTTAGACACAACGGCGTAGTAAATGCCCTCAAGCGGGGACTTGAGCGGAAAGGCTACGTCGTCCATGTTGAACCAAGTCTTCAGTGCGAGACCGAATTAAATAAACCTGACCTGGTGGCTATCCGACAGAATCACGCTTATGTGATTGACGCACAGGTTGTGACAGACGGACTTTCCTTAGATGATGCGCATCAGCGTAAAGTCGAAAGGTATGACAGACAGGACGTACGTACGGAATTGCGGCGAATTTTTGGAGTGACTGGTGACATCGAGTTCCACTCCGCAACACTCAACTGGAGAGGAATTTGGAGCGGTCAGTCGGTTAAACGATTGATTGCGAAGGATCTCCTCATCACCGGTGATAGCAATATCATCAGTGTCAGAGTAGTGAAAGGAGGATTACTGTGCTTTAAACAGTTCATGCATTATTGCGGATACTCTCGAGCTTGGACTTGACCAAATACCTGGTTCATTATTTGCTTGCTACCTTGGCATAACATCAAAGGTACAAACATCGCACAAGTGGAAAACACGAGGAGGGTTTTAGTACGTAGGCGCTGTAGAATTTCCACCGTGAGGATTTTCTGAAGAAGCAGTGAATCGTGCATGCTAGGAGAACCTAGTATCTTTCGAAGATTTCCCTACCTTGGCGATCAAAAAAAAAAAAAAAAAAAAAAAAAAAAATAGCCAAATGCCTCGTCATCTAATTAGTGACGCGCATGAATGGATTAACGAGATTCCTACTGTCCCTATCTACTATCTAGCGAAACCACAGCCAAGGGAACGGGCTTGGAATAATTAGCGGGGAAAGAAGACCCTTTTGAGCTTGACTCTAATCTGGCAGTGTAAGGAGACATAAGAGGTGTAGAATAAGTGGGAGATATTTTTCCTTGTGTTTAATATCGTCAATGAAATACCACTACTCTTATTGTTTCCTTACTTACTTGATTAAATGGAACGTGTATCATTTCCTAGCCATTATACGGATATATTTATTATATCTTATGGTATTGGGTTTTGATGCAAGCTTCTTGATCAAAGTATCACGAGTTTGTTATATAATCGCAAACAAATTCTTTAATGAGAGAATGCATTTATGTATTTTCAATTTGAAATTTTTGGTATAACTCCAATTACTCAGGTATGATCCAATTCAAGGACATTGCCAGGTAGGGAGTTTGACTGGGGCGGTACATCTCTCAAATAATAACGGAGGTGTCCCAAGGCCAGCTCAGTGCGGACAGAAACCACACATAGAGCAAAAGGGCAAATGCTGACTTGATCTCGGTGTTCAGTACACACAGGGACAGCAAAAGCTCGGCCTATCGATCCTTTTGGTTTAAAGAGTTTTTAACAAGAGGTGTCAGAAAAGTTACCATAGGGATAACTGGCTTGTGGCGGCCAAGCGTTCATAGCGACGTCGCTTTTTGATCCTTCGATGTCGGCTCTTCCTATCATTGTGAAGCAAAATTCACCAAGCGTTGGATTGTTCACCCATGCAAGGGAACGTGAGCTGGGTTTAGACCGTCGTGAGACAGGTTAGTTTTACCCTACTAATGACAAAACGTTGTTGCGACAGCATTCCTGCGTAGTACGAGAGGAACCGCAGGTACGGACCAATGGCACAATACTTGTTCGAGCGAACAGTGGTATGACGCTACGTCCGTTGGATTATGCCTGAACGCCTCTAAGGTCGTATCCGTGCTGGACTGCAATGATAAATAAGGGGCAATTTGCATTGTATGGCTTCTAAACCATTAAAAGTTTATTTTATAAACGACAATGGATGTGATGCCAATGTTATTTGTGACATAGTAAATTGGGAGGATCTTCGATCACCTGATGCCGCGCTAGTTACTTATTAAAACATTATTTAATACAATGACAAAGCCTAGAATCAATTGTAAACGACTTTTGTAACAGGCAAGGTGTTGTAAGTGGTTGAGCAGCTGCCATACTGCGATCCACTGAAGCTTATCCTTTGCTTGATGATTCGAATATAATTATAATAATGGTTTTCCCATTATTATATTATATTATATTATATTATATTATATTAAAATGGTATGCAGAAAAGAATTTTGCAACCAAAATGTGCCACCGCCCAGGCACGGGTATCCAATTGACATGTCATATTTTTAGTGACGAATATAAAATGGACTTCTTGAAAATCCTAATATTGACCAAAATAATGATATAATATGAGATAAATTATTTATTTATAATCATATTAATGAAAATTATATATTGATTTAAAGTATATTAAAAATTATAAATATTTAACATGTTGTTAATATATCAGTCAGATAACACCGCCGCCCTAGTTCTAACCATATACAAATTATCGGCCAACAATCGAGTGTACATTACATAACAACCACCTGTATAGCTTTCTCAGTTGCTTCATAGGGAAGTATACATATATGAGATTGCAAAAGCTGAAATTAAAAGGAATTCACGGAAAGGCACCACCAAGTAGTGAAGCCAGCAAACAATATTATATTTATCAGATATATCAGAAAATAAAGTATATACACTACTTTTTCATCAAATATATGTATATCCAATAATCCATATAGATATATAAAGACAATTCGATATCGCCGCCCGCTAGTTCTAACCATAAAAAATTGTCATATATAGCTTTCTCAGTAGCTTCATAGGGAAGTATACATATATGAGATTGCAAAAGCTGAAATTAAAAGGAATTGACGGAAAGGCACCACCAAGTAGTGAAGCCTGCAGATAATATTATATTTATCAGATATAAATATAAGAAAACAAAGTATAAACACTTTTTTATCAAATATATCTAAATCCCATAATCCATATGGATTTTCAAAGGCAATTTTGGATACCGCTTTAGTCCTCTAACCAATATTCAATTGTCGGCAAGCAATTGAGTGTACATGAGTGTGAGTAGCTCTCTCATATCATGCTTCAGTGGGAATTATATTATATGATTGCAAAAACTGAAATTAAAAGGAATTGACGGAAAAAGGCACACTATTTTTGGGGATTTCAACAACACGGCGAAAATTCACTAAGTCCGAACATAAGTGTTTATGAAGTGATGTGATTGGTTAATTTACTAATAATGAACAAAACATAAAAATATATTAAACAAATTTCTTCGAGCATATAAAATAATATAAAAATAAATATTTATATATATAAATTATATGAAATAAATTAAAATATCTCAATATTAAATAATTTAATATATTTATTAAATATTACACTAAAATAATACATATGAAAATTGAATATTAAATGAAAATTTCATATATTATTGAATTGAATATTAAATGGAAATTTCATATGTTATTGAATATTAAATGGAAATTTCATATATTATTGAATATTAAATGAAAATTTCATATATTATTGAATTGAATATTAAATGAAAATTTCATATGTTATTGAATATTAAATGAAAATTTCATATGTTATTGAATATTAAATGAAAATTTCATATGTTATTGAATATTAAATGAAAATTTCATATACTATTGAATTAAATATTAAATGAAAATTTCATATGTTATTGAATTGAATATTAAATGAAAATTTCATATGTTATTGAATATTAAATGGAAATTTCATATATTATTGAATTGAATATTAAATGAAAATTTCATATATTATTGAATTGAATATTAAATGGAAATTTCATATGTTATTGAATATTAAATGAAAATTTCATATGTTATTGAATATTAAATGAAAATTTCATATGTTATTGAATATTAAATGAAATTTTCATATGTTATTGAATATTAAATGAAAATTTCATATACTATTGAATATTAAATAAAAATTTCATATGTTATTGAATATTAAATGAAATTTTCATATATTATTGAATATTAAATGAAGATTTCATATACTATTGAATATTAAATGAAAATTTCATATATTATTGAATTGAATATTAAATGAAAATTTCATATATTATTGATTGAATATTAAATGAAAATTTCATATATTATTGAATATTAAATGAAAATTTCATATATTATTGAATTGAATATTAAATGAAAATTTCATATATTATTGAATTGAATATTAAATGAAAATTTCATATGTTATTGAATATTAAATGAAAATTTCATATACTATTGAATTGAATATTAAATGAAAATTTCATATACTATTGAATTGAATATTAAATGAAAATTTCATATACTATTGAATATTAAATAAAAATTTCATATGTTATTGAATATTAAATGAAAATTTCATATACTATTGAATTGAATATTAAATGAAAATTCCATATATTATTGAATATTAAATGAAAATTTCATATATTATTGAATTGAATATTAAATGAAAATTTCATATACTATTGAATTTTAAATAAAAATTTCATATGTTATTGAATATTAAATGAAAATTTCATATGTTATTGAATTGAATATTAAATGAAAATTTCATATGTTATTGAATATTAAATGAAAATTTCATATACTATTGAATTGAATATTAAATGAAAATTTCATATACTATTCAATATTAAATGAAAATTTCATATACTATTCAATATTAAATGAAAATTTCATATACTATTGAATTGAATATTAAATGAAAATTTCATATACTATTCAATATTAAATGAAAATTTCATATACTATTGTAATATTAAATGAAAATTTCATATATTATTGAATTGAATATTAAATGAAGATTTCATATACTATTGAATATTAAATAAAAATTTCATATGTTATTGAATATTAAATGAAATTTTCATATATTATTGAATATTAAATGAAGATTTCATATACTATTGAATTGAATATTAAATGAAAATTTCATATATTATTGAATTGAATATTAAATAAAAATTCCATATATTATTGAATATTAAATGAAAATTTCATATATTATTGAATTGAATATTAAATGAAAATTTCATATACTATTGAATTGAATATTAAATGAAAATTTCATATACTATTGAATTGAATATTAAATGAAAATTTCATATACTATTGAATATTAAATGGAAATTTCATATATTATTGAATTGAATATTAAATGAAAATTTCATATACTATTGAATATTAAATGAAAATTTCATATACTATTGAATTGAATATTAAATGAAAATTTCATATATTATTGAATTCAATATTAAATGAAAATTTCTTATATTATAATTGTTAGTTAAATGGTATTTTCCTTCATAACTGCGCGACTTATAGAAAACGTGGCACAAAACCTATATATGTGGTGTGATGTCGAGCGTTGGTATATTAAATGAATTAAAAGTAAATATCTCATATTATATGATTTAATACATTTAATATCGACAATGTCTATTTATTTATATAAAAGTATGAAGTCTTAAGGTATTTTTAAAAATACATATGAAAATTGTTACGTGAGTGGTACCTTCCTTCATAACTGCGGACTTACAGAAAACGTGGCAAAAAACCTATATATGTGGTGTGATGTCGAGCGTTGGTATATTAAATGAAGTAAATGTACATATATCATATTCATATGATTTAATACTTTAATATGGAATGTTCTATTTATTTATATAGAAAGTATGCAAGTCTTAAGGTATTTTTAAAAATTTATCTTATATTGAAAATTGTTACGTTGAGTGGTACCTTCCTTCATAACTGCGCGACTTACAGAAAACGTGGCAAAAAACCTCTATATGTGGTGTGATGTCGAGCGTTGGTATATTAAATGAAGTAAATGTACATATATCATATTCATATGATTTAATACATTTAATATCGGCAATGTCTATTTATTTATATAAAAGTATGAAGTCTTAAGGTATTTTTAAAAATACATACGAAAATTGTTACGTGAGTGGTACCTTCCTTCATAACTGCGCGACTTACAGAAAACGTGGCAAAAAACCTCTATGTGTGGTGTGATGTCGAGCGTTGGTATATTAAATGAAGTAAATGTACATATATCATATTCATATGATTTAATACATTTAATATCGGCAATGTCTATTTATTTATATAAAATTATGAAGTCTTAAGGTATTTTTAAAAATACATACGAAAATTGTTACGTGAGTGGTACCCTCGGTCATAAATGGTCGATTTATAGAAAACGTGGCACAAAACCTACTCATAATGGACAGTTGATGTTCATTACTTGTTATAGTAAATTATTATATTATAACAATTACCCTATATATGATTAGTGTGTCGCAATTATAACTTGGCGGCGGCATTACTTATCTATTTTAGATAATGAGGGAACTTGCCAAGCTCTATGTATTTAATTTATATTACATATTAATTGGTTCCGGATTTATCGTTAACGCTTATCCCCAGAATTCGTAAATAAAAGTTTCACTGGATTTATTTTATTTTCAATGGCTTCCCTGTTTGCGAATTCTGTAAATACCTTATAAATGCAAGTTATTATTTCTTTTTCAGCATACATTCTTTGTTATGTAAAAATAAAAAAAATAAAAAAAAACCAACCTATTAAAGTTCGTTGATGACTTTTGCTTAATATATAATTAACAATACATTTGTTATATTAATAATAAACTAAAGTAAATTATGAATTTACTATCGAAATACAATTATTTATTTCAAATATATATATTGAATAAATTAAATAAATGGAAATGTGATTATATATTATGTAGGTGAAAAAATAAAAATATTCTTGAACGAAATTTATAATTATATATTAAATTTAATGAATAAATAAGTCAATGAACGAAAATGTGTGCAATTAAATTATTGCCATATTCGTCGAAAATAAATGGAAACTAATTTATATATATATATATTATTGTTTTATTCAAAAATATATTAAATTGTCAAGTATCATTTAAAATCAAATCAAATCTAATATGTCTGTTTGATATATTTATCAACAGTACATATAATAAATAAATAACATTATTCTGGTTGATCCTGCCAGTAGTTATATGCTTGTCTCAAAGATTAAGCCATGCATGTCTAAGTACACACGAATTAAAAGTGAAACCGCAAAAGGCTCATTATATCAGTTATGGTTCCTTAGATCGTTAACAGTTACTTGGATAACTGTGGTAATTCTAGAGCTAATACATGCAATTAAAACACGGATCTTTTGGGACGTGTTCTTTTATTAGGCTAAAACCAAGCGATCATTTGATCGTTATATTGGTTGAACTCTAGATAACATGCAGATCGTATGGTCTTGTACCGACGACAGATCTTTCAAATGTCTGCCCTATCAACTTTTGATGGTAGTATCTAGGACTACCATGGTTGCAACGGGTAACGGGGAATCAGGGTTCGATTCCGGAGAGGGAGCCTGAGAAACGGCTACCACATCTAAGGAAGGCAGCAGGCGCGTAAATTACCCACTCCCAGCTCGGGGAGGTAGTGACGAAAAATAACAATACAGGACTCATATCCGAGGCCCTGTAATTGGAATGAGTACACTTTAAATCCTTTAACAAGGACCAATTGGAGGGCAAGTCTGGTGCCAGCAGCCGCGGTAATTCCAGCTCCAATAGCGTATATTAAAGTTGTTGCGGTTAAAACGTTCGTAGTTGAACTTGTGCTTCATACGGGTAGTACAACTTACAATTGTAGTTAGTACTATACCTTTATGTATGTAAGCGTATTATCGGTGGAGTTCTTATATATAATTAAGTACTTGTATTTTTTTATATATTCCTCCTATTTAAAAACCTGCATTAGTGCTCTTCATCGAGTGTTATTGTGGGCCGGTACAATTACTTTGAACAAATTAGAGTGCTTAAAGCAGGCTTCAAATGCCTGAATATTCTGTGCATGGGATAATGAAATAAGACCTCTGTTCTGCTTTCATTGGTTTTCAGATCAAGAGGTAATGATTAATAGAAGCAGTTTGGGGGCATTAGTATTACGACGCGAGAGGTGAAATTCTTGGACCGTCGTAAGACTAACTTAAGCGAAAGCATTTGCCAAAGATGTTTTCATTAATCAAGAACGAAAGTTAGAGGTTCGAAGGCGATCAGATACCGCCCTAGTTCTAACCATAAACGATGCCAGCTAGCAATTGGGTGTAGCTACTTTTATGGCTCTCTCAGTCGCTTCCCGGGAAACCAAAGCTTTTGGGCTCCGGGGGAAGTATGGTTGCAAAGCTGAAACTTAAAGGAATTGACGGAAGGGCACCACCAGGAGTGGAGCCTGCGGCTTAATTTGACTCAACACGGGAAAACTTACCAGGTCCGAACATAAGTGTGTAAGACAGATTGATAGCTCTTTCTCGAATCTATGGGTGGTGGTGCATGGCCGTTCTTAGTTCGTGGAGTGATTTGTCTGGTTAATTCCGATAACGAACGAGACTCAAATATATTAAATAGATATCTTCAGGATTATGGTGTTGAAGCTTATATTGCCTTCATTCATGGTGGCAGTAAAATGTTTATTGTGTTTGAATGTGTTTATATAAGTGGAGCCGTACCTGTTGGTTTGTCCCATTATAAGGACACTAGCTTCTTAAATGGACAAATTGCGTCTAGCAATAATGAGATTGAGCAATAACAGGTCTGTGATGCCCTTAGATGTCCTGGGCTGCACGCGCGCTACAATGAAAGTATCAACGTGTATTTCCTAGACCGAGAGGTCCGGGTAAACCGCTGAACCACTTTCATGCTTGGGATTGTGAACTGAAACTGTTCACATGAACTTGGAATTCCTAGTAAGTGTGAGTCATTAACTCGCATTGATTACGTCCCTGCCCTTTGTGCACACCGCCCGTCGCTACTACCGATTGAATTATTTAGTGAGGTCTCCGGACGTGATCACTGTGACGCCTTGTGTGTTACGGTTGTTTCGCAAAAGTTGACCGAACTTGATTATTAAGAGGAAGTAAAAGTCGTAACAAGGTTTCCGTAGGTGAACCTGCGGAAGGATCATTATTGTATGTTCCAACCGTTATTAAATATATATATAACACCAAATTTAAAAATACGAAAAATAATATTGTTATATTCAATATAAATAAAAACTTAAATATGCAAAATTAAAACATTATTATTTTTCGGCGTGTATATGTACCACAATGTACACGCGTTGCGTATTGTATTGCTTATTATTGGTTTATTTGCATACAATGGTTAAAGCAACAACCCAAGAATAAAATGTTGTACCTGGTTTATAAAGGTTAATGTTTTACATATGTCGATCGTATACAATAATGCAAAAATTTAATATATATTATTCAACAACACCAGTATGCAATCAATTATGTAAAACTAAGACATTTCGCAGCATTATATTGGGATAAAGAATTTATTGAAGGAATTGATATATGCCAGTAAAATGGTGTATTTTTAATTTCTTTCAATAAAAATTTTTAATGACGTAATAAAATAAAAACTAAATTTTCACTTAAGCGGTGGATCACTCGGCTCATGGGTGATGAAGAACGCAGCAAACTTGCGTCATCTTGTGAACTGCAGGACACATGAACATCGACATTTTGAACGCATATCGCAGTCCATGCTGTTATGGTACTTTAATTTATTTTAGAGTGCTGCTTGGACTACATATGGTTGAGGGTTGTAAGACTATGCTCAATAAGTTGTTTTAATATTTTTATAAAATTTTAAAACACTGGTATATTATTGGAAATTTTTATATTTAATATAATAATTTTCATAATTTAATTATAAATGAAACACATTATTTCAAGTATGAGAAAAACGAAGATGTATTTAATTTCATTTTCAATTCTTATAATACTGAGGAATGTCTAGCATAAAAAAAAATTTTTTTTTTTCATCTAGAATTGCGTCTTATTAATGATTTGTTATGAAAAAAAAAATTAAGTAAATATTATTATTCTTCACATAATAGAAATTATTATGGTTTCAATATATAAAAGAAAATTATATATTTATATTTGTGTATATACAACCTCAACTCATATGGGACTACCCCTGAATTTAAGCATATTAATTAGGGGAGGAAAAGAAACTAACAAGGATTTTCTTAGTAGCGGCGAGCGAAAAGAAAATAGTTCAGCACTAAGTCACTTTGTCTTTATGGCAAATGTGAGATGCAGTGTATGGAGCATCAATATTCTAGTATGAGAAATTAATGATTTAAGTCCTTCTTAAATGAGGCCATTTACCCATAGAGGGTGCCAGGCCCGTTAACATTAATGATTACTAGATGGTGTTTCCAAAGAGTCGTGTTGCTTGATAGTGCAGCACTAAGTGGGTGGTAAACTCCATCTAAAACTAAATATAACCATGAGACCGATAGTAAACAAGTACCGTGAGGGAAAGTTGAAAAGAACTCTGAATAGAGAGTTAAATAGTACGTGAAACTGCTTAGAGGTTAAGCCCGATGAACCTGAATATCCGTATTGTATGTTCCAACCGTTATTAAATATATATATAACACCAAATTTAAAAATACGAAAAATAATATTGTTATATTCAATATAAATAAAAACTTAAATATGCAAAATTAAAACATTATTATTTTTCGGCGTGTATATGTACCACAATGTACACGCGTTGCGTATTGTATTGCTTATTATTGGTTTATTTGCATACAATGGTTAAAGCAACAACCCAAGAATAAAATGTTGTATCTGGTTTATAAAGGTTAATGTTTTACATATGTCGATCGTATACAATAATGCAAAAATTTAATATATATTATTCAACAACACCAGTATGCAATCAATTATGTAAAACTAAGACATTTCGCAGCATTATATTGGGATAAAGAATTTATTGAAGGAATTGATATATGCCAGTAAAATGGTGTATTTTTAATTTCTTTCAATAAAAATTTTTATTGACGTAATGAAATAAAAACTAAATATATTCACTCTAAGCGGTGGATCACTCGGCTCATGGGTCGATGAAGAACGCAGCAAACTGTGCGTCATCGTGTGAACTGCAGGACACATGAACATCGACATTTTGAACGCATATCGCAGTCCATGCTGTTATGGTACTTTAATTTATTTTAGAGTGCTGCTTGGACTACATATGGTTGAGGGTTGTAAGACTATGCTCAATAAGTTGTTTTAATATTTTTATAAAAATTTTAAAACACATGGTATATTATTGGAAATTTTTATATTTAATATAATAAATTTTCATAATATTAATTATAAATGAAACACATTATCTCTCAAGTATGAGAAAAACGAAGATGTATATTAATTTCATTTTCAATTCTTATAATACTGAGGAATGTCTAGCATAAAAAAAAATGTTTTTTTTTTCATCTAGAATTGCCTCTTATTAATGATTTGTTATGAAAAAAAAAATTAAGTAAATATTATTATTCTTCACATAATAGAAATATATTAATGGTTTCAATATATAAAAGAAAATTATATATTTATATTTGTGTATATACAACCTCAACTCATATGGGACTACCCCTGAATTTAAGCATATTAATTAGGGGAGGAAAAGAAACTAACAAGGATTTTCTTAGTAGCGGCGAGCGAAAAGAAAATAGTTCAGCACTAAGTCACTTTGTCTTTATGGCAAATGTGAGATGCAGTGTATGGAGCATCAATATTCTAGTATGAGAAATTAATGATTTAAGTCCTTCTTAAATGAGGCCATTTACCCATAGAGGGTGCCAGGCCCGTATAACATTAATGATTACTAGATGGTGTTTCCAAAGAGTCGTGTTGCTTGATAGTGCAGCACTAAGTGGGTGGTAAACTCCATCTAAAACTAAATATAACCATGAGACCGATAGTAAACAAGTACCGTGAGGGAAAGTTGAAAAGAACTCTGAATAGAGAGTTAAATAGTACGTGAAACTGCTTAGAGGTTAAGCCCGATGAACCTGAATATCCGTATTGTATGTTCCAACCGTTATTAAATATATATATAACACCAAATTTAAAAATACGAAAAATAATATTGTTATATTCAATATAAATAAAAACTTAAATATGCAAAATTAAAACATTATTATTTTTCGGCGTGTATATGTACCACAATGTCACGCGTTGCGTATTGTTTGCTTATTTTGGTTTATTTGCATACAATGGTTAAAGCAACAACCCAAGAATAAAATTTGTACCTGGTTTATAAAGGTTAATGTTTTACATTGTCGATGTTACAATAATGCAAAAATTTAATTTATTATTCAACAACACCAGTTGCAATCAATTATTAAAACTAAGACATTTCGCAGCATTATTTGGGATAAAGAATTTTGAAGGAATTGATTATCCAGTAAATGGTGTATTTTTAATTTCTCAATAAAAATTTTATGACGTAATGAAATAAAAACTAAATTCACTCTAAGCGGTGGATACTCGGTATGGGTGATGAAGAACGCAGAAATTGCGTCATCGTGTGAACTGCAGGACACATGAACATCGACATTTTGAACGCATATCGCAGTCCATGCTGTTTGGTACTTTAATTTATTTTAGAGTGCTGCTTGGACTACATATGGTTGAGGGTTGTAAGACTATGCTCAATAAGTTGTTTTAATATTTTTATAAAATTTTAAAACACATGGTATATTATTGGAAATTTTTATATTTAATTAATAAATTTTCATAATTTAATTTAAATGAAACACATTATCTCTCAAGTATGAGAAAAACGAAAATGTATATTAATTCATTTTCAATTCTTATATACTGAGGAATGTCTAGCATAAAAAAAAATGTTTTTTTTTTCATCTAGAATTGCCTCTTATTAATGATTTGTTATGAAAAAAAAATTAAGTAAATATTATTATTCTTCACATAATAGAAATATATTAATGGTTTCAATATATAAAAGAAAATTATATATTTATATTTGTGTATATACAACCTCAACTCATATGGGACTACCTGAATTTAAGCATATTAATTAGGGGAGGAAAAGAAACTAACAAGGATTTTCTTAGTAGCGGCGAGCGAAAAGAAAATAGTTCAGCACTAAGTCACTTTGTCTTTATGGCAAATGTGAGATGCAGTGTATGGAGCATCAATATTCTAGTATGAGAAATTAATGATTTAAGTCCTTCTTAAATGAGGCCATTTACCCATAGAGGGTGCCAGGCCCGTATAACATTAATGATTACTAGATGGTGCTTCCAAAGAGTCGTGTTGCTTGATAGTGCAGCACTAAGTGGGTGGTAAACTCCATCTAAAACTAAATATAACCATGAGACCGATAGTAAACAAGTACCGTGAGGGAAAGTTGAAAAGAACTCTGAATAGAGAGTTAAATAGTACGTGAAACTGCTTAGAGGTTAAGCCCGATGAACCTGAATATCCGTATTGTATGTTCCAACCGTTATTAAATATATATATAACACAAATTTAAAAATACGAAAAATAATATTGTTATATTCAATATAAATAAAAACTTAAATATGCAAAATTAAAACATTATTATTTTTCGGCGTGTATATGTACCACAATGTACACGCGTTGCGTATTGTATTGCTTATTATTGGTTTATTTGCATACAATGGTTAAAGCAACAACCCAAGAATAAAATGTTGTACCTGGTTTATAAAGGTTAATGTTTTACATATGTCGATCGTATACAATAATGCAAAAATTTAATATATATTATTCAACAACACCAGTATGCAATCAATTATGTAAAACTAAGACATTTCGCAGCATTATATTGGGATAAAGAATTTATTGAAGGAATTGATATATGCCAGTAAAATGGTGTATTTTTAATTTCTTTCAATAAAAATTTTTATTGACGTAATGAAATAAAAACTAAATATATTCACTCTAAGCGGTGGATCACTCGGCTCATGGGTCGATGAAGAACGCAGCAAACTGTGCGTCATCGTGTGAACTGCAGGACACATGAACATCGACATTTTGAACGCATATCGCAGTCCATGCTGTTATGGTACTTTAATTTATTTTAGAGTGCTGCTTGGACTACATATGGTTGAGGGTTGTAAGACTATGCTCAATAAGTTGTTTTAATATTTTTATAAAATTTTAAAACACATAGTATATTATTGGAAATTTTTATATTTAATATAATAAATTTTCATAATATTAATTATAAATGAAACACATTATCTCTCAAGTATGAGAAAAACGAAGATGTATATTAATTTCATTTTCAATTCTTATAATACTGAGGAATGTCTAGCATAAAAAAATGTTTTTTTTTTCATCTAGAATTGCCTCTTATTAATGATTTGTTATGAAAAAAAAATTAAGTAAATATTATTATTCTTACATAATAGAAATATATTAATGGTTTCAATATATAAAAGAAAATTATATATTTATATTTGTGTATATACAACCTCAACTCATATGGGACTACCTGAATTTAAGCATATTAATTAGGGGAGGAAAAGAAACTAACAAGGATTTTCTTAGTAGCGGCGAGCGAAAAGAAAATAGTTCAGCACTAAGTCACTTTGTCTTTATGGCAAATGTGAGATGCAGTGTATGGAGCATCAATATTCTAGTATGAGAAATTAATGATTTAAGTCCTTTAAATGAGGCCATTTACCCATAGAGGGTGCCAGGCCCGTATAACATTAATGATTACTAGATGGTGTTTCCAAAGAGTCGTGTTGTTGATAGTGCAGCACTAAGTGGGTGGTAAACTCCATCTAAAACTAAATATAACCATGAGACCGATAGTAAACAAGTACCGTGAGGGAAAGTTGAAAAGAACTCTGAATAGAGAGTTAAATAGTACGTGAAACTGCTTAGAGGTTAAGCCCGATGAACCTGAATATCCGTATTGTATGTTCCAACCGTTATTAAATATATATATAACACCAAATTTAAAAATACGAAAAATAATATTGTTATATTCAATATAAATAAAAACTTAAATATGCAAAATTAAAACATTATTATTTTTCGGCGTGTATATGTACCACAATGTACACGCGTTGCGTATTGTATTGCTTATTATTGGTTTATTTGCATACAATGGTTAAAGCAACAACCCAAGAATAAAATGTTGTATCTGGTTTATAAAGGTTAATGTTTTACATATGTCGATCGTATACAATAATGCAAAAATTTAATATATATTATTCAACAACACCAGTATGCAATCAATTATGTAAAACTAAGACATTTCGCAGCATTATATTGGGATAAAGAATTTATTGAAGGAATTGATATATGCCAGTAAAATGGTGTATTTTTAATTTCTTTCAATAAAAATTTTTATTGACGTAATGAAATAAAAACTAAATATATTCACTCTAAGCGGTGGATCACTCGGCTCATGGGTCGATGAAGAACGCAGCAAACTGTGCGTCATCGTGTGAACTGCAGGACACATGAACATCGACATTTTGAACGCATATCGCAGTCCATGCTGTTATGGTACTTTAATTTATTTTAGAGTGCTGCTTGGACTACATATGGTTGAGGGTTGTAAGACTATGCTCAATAAGTTGTTTTAATATTTTTATAAAATTTTAAAACACATAGTATATTATTGGAAATTTTTATATTTAATATAATAAATTTTCATAATATTAATTATAAATGAAACACATTATCTCTCAAGTATGAGAAAAACGAAGATGTATATTAATTTCATTTTCAATTCTTATAATACTGAGGAATGTCTAGCATAAAAAAAATGTTTTTTTTTTCATCTAGAATTGCCTCTTATTAATGATTTGTTATGAAAAAAAAAATTAAGTAAATATTATTATTCTTCACATAATAGAAATATATTAATGGTTTCAATATATAAAAGAAAATTATATATTTATATTTGTGTATATACAACCTCAACTCATATGGGACTACCCCCTGAATTTAAGCATATTAATTAGGGGAGGAAAAGAAACTAACAAGGATTTTCTTAGTAGCGGCGAGCGAAAAGAAAATAGTTCAGCACTAAGTCACTTTGTCTTTATGGCAAATGTGAGATGCAGTGTATGGAGCATCAATATTCTAGTATGAGAAATTAATGATTTAAGTCCTTCTTAAATGAGGCCATTTACCCATAGAGGGTGCCAGGCCCGTATAACATTAATGATTACTAGATGGTGTTTCCAAAGAGTCGTGTTGCTTGATAGTGCAGCACTAAGTGGGTGGTAAACTCCATCTAAAACTAAATATAACCATGAGACCGATAGTAAACAAGTACCGTGAGGGAAAGTTGAAAAGAACTCTGAATAGAGAGTTAAATAGTACGTGAAACTGCTTAGAGGTTAAGCCCGATGAACCTGAATATCCGTATTGTATGTTCCAACCGTTATTAAATATATATATAACACCAAATTTAAAAATACGAAAAATAATATTGTTATATTCAATATAAATAAAAACTTAAATATGCAAAATTAAAACATTATTATTTTTCGGCGTGTATATGTACCACAATGTACACGCGTTGCGTATTGTATTGCTTATTATTGGTTTATTTGCATACAATGGTTAAAGCAACAACCCAAGAATAAAATGTTGTATCTGGTTTATAAAGGTTAATGTTTTACATATGTCGATCGTATACAATAATGCAAAAATTTAATATATATTATTCAACAACACCAGTATGCAATCAATTATGTAAAACTAAGACATTTCGCAGCATTATATTGGGATAAAGAATTTATTGAAGGAATTGATATATGCCAGTAAAATGGTGTATTTTTAATTTTTTCAATAAAAATTTTTATTGACGTAATGAAATAAAAACTAAATATATTCACTCTAAGCGGTGGATCACTCGGCTCATGGGTCGATGAAGAACGCAGCAAACTGTGCGTCATCGTGTGAACTGCAGGACACATGAACATCGACATTTTGAACGCATATCGCAGTCCATGCTGTTATGGTACTTTAATTTATTTTAGAGTGCTGCTTGGACTACATATGGTTGAGGGTTGTAAGACTATGCTCAATAAGTTGTTTTAATATTTTTATAAAATTTTAAAACACATAGTATATTATTGGAAATTTTTATATTTAATATAATAAATTTTCATAATATTAATTATAAATGAAACACATTATCTCTCAAGTATGAGAAAAACGAAGATGTATATTAATTTCATTTTCAATTCTTATAATACTGAGGAATGTCTAGCATAAAAAAAATTTTTTTTTTCATCTAGAATTGCCTCTTATTAATGATTTGTTATGAAAAAAAAAAATTAAGTAAATATTATTATTCTTCACATAATAGAAATATATTAATGGTTTCAATATATAAAAGAAAATTATATATTTATATTTGTGTATATACAACCTCAACTCATATGGGACTACCCTGAATTTAAGCATATTAATTAGGGGAGGAAAAGAAACTAACAAGGATTTTCTTAGTAGCGGCGAGCGAAAAGAAAATAGTTCAGCACTAAGTCACTTTGTCTTTATGGCAAATGTGAGATGCAGTGTATGGAGCATCAATATTCTAGTATGAGAAATTAATGATTTAAGTCCTTCTTAAATGAGGCCATTTACCCATAGAGGGTGCCAGGCCCGTATAAATTAATGATTACTAGATGGTGTTTCCAAAGAGTCGTGTTGCTTGATAGTGCAGCACTAAGTGGGTGGTAAACTCCATCTAAAACTAAATATAACCATGAGACCGATAGTAAACAAGTACCGTGAGGGAAAGTTGAAAAGAACTCTGAATAGAGAGTTAAATAGTACGTGAAACTGCTTAGAGGTTAAGCCCGATGAACCTGAATATCCGTATTGTATGTTCCAACCGTTATTAAATATATATATAACACCAAATTTAAAAATACGAAAAATAATATTGTTATATTCAATATAAATAAAAACTTAAATATGCAAAATTAAAACATTATTATTTTTCGGCGTGTATATGTACCACAATGTACACGCGTTGCGTATTGTATTGCTTATTATTGGTTTATTTGCATACAATGGTTAAAGCAACAACCCAAGAATAAAATGTTGTATCTGGTTTATAAAGGGTAATGTTTTACATATGTCGATCGTATACAATAATGCAAAAATTTAATATATATTATTCAACAACACCAGTATGCAATCAATTATGTAAAACTAAGACATTTCGCAGCATTATATTGGGATAAAGAATTTATTGAAGGAATTGATATATGCCAGTAAAATGGTGTATTTTTAATTTCTTTCAATAAAAATTTTTATTGACGTAATGAAATAAAAACTAAATATATTCACTCTAAGCGGTGGATCACTCGGCTCATGGGTCGATGAAGAACGCAGCAAACTGTGCGTCATCGTGTGAACTGCAGGACACATGAACATCGACATTTTGAACGCATATCGCAGTCCATGCTGTTATGGTACTTTAATTTATTTTAGAGTGCTGCTTGGACTACATATGGTTGAGGGTTGTAAGACTATGCTCAATAAGTTGTTTTAATATTTTTATAAAATTTTAAAACACATGGTATATTATTGGAAATTTTTATATTTAATATAATAAATTTTCATAATATTAATTATAAATGAAACACATTATCTCTCAAGTATGAGAAAAACGAAGATGTATATTAATTTCATTTTCAATTCTTATAATACTGAGGAATGTCTAGCATAAAAAAATGTTTTTTTTTTCATCTAGAATTGCCTCTTATTAATGATTTGTTATGAAAAAAAAATTAAGTAAATATTATTATTCTTCACATAATAGAAATATATTAATGGTTTCAATATATAAAAGAAAATTATATATTTATATTTGTGTATATACAACCTCAACTCATATGGGACTACCCCTGAATTTAAGCATATTAATTAGGGGAGGAAAAGAAACTAACAAGGATTTTCTTAGTAGCGGCGAGCGAAAAGAAAATAGTTCAGCACTAAGTCACTTTGTCTTTATGGCAAATGTGAGATGCAGTGTATGGAGCATCAATATTCTAGTATGAGAAATTAATGATTTAAGTCCTTCTTAAATGAGGCCATTTACCCATAGAGGGTGCCAGGCCCGTATAACATTAATGATTACTAGATGGTGTTTCCAAAGAGTCGTGTTGCTTGATAGTGCAGCACTAAGTGGGTGGTAAACTCCATCTAAAACTAAATTAACCATGAGACCGATAGTAAACAAGTACCGTGAGGGAAAGTTGAAAAGAATCTGAATAGAGAGTTAATAGTCGTGAAACTGCTTAGAGGTTAAGCCCGATGAACTGAATATCCGTTATGGAAATTCATTTATTGTATTTTAAATATTTATATAATTTTATAATAATAATTTAAATAATATAAAATATAAGTATAAAGGCATATAAGATGATGGGGGATGGAATTTGGGAGTTGCAGCATTTTTTTTTTTGTCTTTTTCTCATATGATATGACATGGAACGTGGAGGTCTGGTGCTGTTGGGCTTATTTGAAGTGGGAGTGCATTTTGTCCGAATTAAATATGTTTTTTAATGTTTTACGCGGAGTCGGGGCTGTTGCTTATACAATAAAAAAATATTTAATTCGGACAAAATGCAGCTCCCACTTCAAATAAGGCCCAAGCAGCAGGCCAGAGACCTCCACTTTGCCATGTCATATCATATGAGGGAAGAAAGACAAAAAAAAAAAAAGAAAAGGTGCTGCGAAGCGGTTGCGGCCCAAATTTGCAGGCATTCCCGGCGGCATTTGGCATCTGTGAATCAATGCACTTTTTTATGGTAACTTATGCAATTTTCTATAGCACTTATAAAGAGGACACCTTAGTTGGGAATTTTACGTTTAATTTATGCCCAAGACTTTCTATTGAGAGAGAATGCAATCAGCACACACACACACGTACGTACGAATCCAAGTGAACGTGGCAAAAGAAGAAGAAGAGAATTAGGGCTACAAAACAATAATGGACTTATCGATAATTTCGATGAACTTAAAACTTCACGATAGATTTTTTGTATCGATAAGGTAACCCGCGCTCGCCGACAAGCTCTTCGAAAAATTATCACATTAAATAAATGTATATGGAATAGTTAAATAATTGAAAAGATGTGAACTATTAAGTGATCACGTCAGTATTCTTGATCACAATATGAAATGGATCCCAAATTACTACACTTGTTTGTTAAAAATAATGTCTGCTTACATCTCCAGCCAATCACTTCTTAAAGTGTTGCAATTAGTTTTATTAATTTAAAGTGTTTAATAAAGAAAATGGACATAAACATGTTCTATAGTAAAGTGAAGTTCATCGATATCATTCGTAATTTCTACAGCCCTGGCGGAATGAGAAGAGTTGAATAATCATTAAAAGGGACCGATTTTTTCTATAGTACTTAATGGAAGATTGAAGATTCATTTTAATCTGATCAAAAACAAAATATATAGTCACCAATTTGGCACAACTGGAAATATTGTTATTTTGTTGAAACAAACGAGCTAATACTCTTAAAATTTTAACTATGAAGGTGTTTTTCAGTATTTGATTCAATCTTTTAGTGTTTAATCCAACATTTGATTCAATGTTAAATACTTTAACCTCGTCGATTAAAGTATAATTTTCCCGAAAAAATGTGTAAAACATAGAGGGAACATAGTAGGAATAATTAAAAAAGGCAAAGAAAAGATGCCCGTAAAGCCACCTACAGAAAAGTGGAGTTATGTATGTAGTGACTATCGGCTCTTTAGATCTTGTTTGTTAAATCAAAAAAAAATCCATATAATTTGTGACAAGAAAATAACATTTTGCCCATTGTTTTATTATCGATAGAACGAGAATAAAATTGATATATCGCAAAATCTACACTCTTTTGATACTATCGATAGCACCATAGATGTTGTTGCAGCTGTATAGACCCAGCCCTGGGACAGAGAGAGCATATTTGGAATCGCACAAAAAAAGAGTTCCCAAGAGCTAATTTCTTTCTCATTCTTTGGTATTTCCGGACATCAATTTAGTTTGCTTAACTGGTGGAAGCTGTCCTACGATTTATTCAATATGCCAAAGCTAAAGAATCTCCTGCCCACAGTCTTTGGCAATGGCAACAAGACTCCGTCAACGGGGTCAACAGATAGTACAACTGTGACAGAGATAGGACGCCTCGAGTCTGATGCCTTGCCCGTGTTGGATGAGTCTCAGGACAACGTCAAAAGTGGGGCTCTTTCGCTTTCATCGCAAACGCCCACAGCGTCTGCAGATCTAACGGAATCCGTTTTGAGGGAGCTATCAGATCCCAATTACAATTCCATGGATGTGGTCCAGTCCACCAACATTCCAGGAAGTGCCTTGGTAAATGGAAACTCCGATGGGGCCATTAACACCAACAACACAATGAATGTGCACAATGCTCAGCAACAGGTGGTCATGAACTTCTCAAACGCCAGTAACTTGCACTTCGGCTCCGTTTACAATTTCAATCAAAATCTTAGTGCATGTAGTTCACGGAAAAGCAGCACCAGTACCACTGAAGATGTGGGCGCCACGACATCATTGGATGGCAAGCGTAGCGGAGGCATCCAGCAAATCACAGCCCGTAAGACAGTCAGCATTGTGACTTGATGCAGTCCCAAGAGGAGCAGATAGGCATATACTAGAAGCAGTATCCAAACATTTGGGTGAAGGCTGGAAGCAGGTTATGCGAGATCTGGGCCATTCCGAAGGTCAAATAGAGCAAGCAATAATAGACCATCAAATGCATGGCAATATCAAAGAGGTTAGTCATCAAATAATCAAAATATTAATTTGCAAAATTCTCAGATGATCATTATTCACATATCAACAGGTGATTTACCAGCTGCTCTTGCAATGGGTGCGCAGTGCGGAGACTGGGGAGGCCACTTTGGGCCGTTTGACTACATTACTATGGGAATCCCAGCATCGCGAATGCGTTCAACGCATGAAACTGGTTTGGAAGGCTTTGGAGAAACGCAAGAAAAACAGTTGAGACTTGGGCGTGTTCCTTTCCAATTTCTTTTTCACTGTGCAACAAATTTCTAGATTAATTTCCCATTTTGTTTATGGGACTTTCATTAATTGAAAGTAATTAATTAAACCCACAATGGATTAATCAATCGCTATCTTGAATTTTTTGTTATTTCTGAGCATTTCCAAATTTTGTTATATTTTGATCTCTTGTTGATTCAAGATTTATGATTTTTGATTTATGTTTGAAAAACGATTAAAGTAGTTTACTTTAGATTATTTGAAAACAATCCGCGACTTAATTAAACAAAAACTTCAGTATAGCTTTGATAAATCCTTGTGACAGGGACAACACTTTTGAGCAATATTCTGAGACAAACTTTCGAATAATCCGATCTAAAAGTTTGTCCTTACCGTCAATAACAATACAATTAATGTGATTTTAAGTCAAGAAAATTTTCATTTGTTTTTACGCATTTATTTTGTTAACATTTTCAAATAACCTCTTGATACTTATCAATTGATATCTTGCTTGTGAACATCTCAATTAACATTTGTGCCCCATTGCCATTATTTAACTGATAATCAGGCAACTCGGACATCATTTAAATGAAATTCATTGTTATTGAATTTAATGAAAATTCATATACTATTGAATTGAATTTAATGAAAATCATATACTATTGAATTTAAATGGAAATTTCATATTTATTGAATTGAATTTAAATGAAAATTTCATTACTTTAATTTAATGAAAATTCATATCTTTGAATTGAATATTAATGAAAATTCATATTTATTGAATTGAATTTAAATGAAGATTCATTACTTTGAATATTAAATAAAATCATATGTTATTGAATATTAATGAAATCATATTTATTGAATTTAATGAAGATTTCATATACTATTGAATTGAATTTAAATGAAAATTCATATTTATTGAATTGAATTTAAATAAAAATTCCATATTTATTGAATATTAATGAAAATTCATATTTATTGAATTGAATTTAATGAAAATTTCATATACTATTGAATTGAATTTAATGAAAATTCATTACTATTGAATTGAATTTAAATGAAAATTCATATACTATTGAATATTAAATGGAAATTCATATTTATGAATTGAATTTATGAAAATTCATATTTTGAATTTAATGAAATTTATTTTTGAATTGAATTTATGAAAATCATTTTTTGAATTAATATTAAATGAAAATTCTTATTTAATTGTTAGTTAAATGGTATTTTCCTTCATAACTGCGCGACTTATAGAAAACGTGGCACAAAACTATTTGTGGTGTGATGTCGAGCGTTGGTATTTAAATGAATTAAAAGTAAATTTCATTCATTGATTTATCTTTATTCGGCAATGTCTATTATATTAAGTATGAAGTCTAAGGTATTAAAAATACATTGAAAATTGTTCGTGAGTGGTACCTTCCTTCATACTGCGCGACTTCAGAAAACGTGGCAAAAAACCTCTATTGTGGTGTGATGTCGAGCGTTGGTATATTAAATGAAGTAATGTACATTTATATCATTGATTTAATCATTTAATATCGGCAATGTCTTTATTATTAAATTGAAGTCTTAAGGTATTTAAATCATCGAAAATTGTTACGTGAGTGGTACCCTCGGTCATAATGGTCGATTTATAGAAAACGTGGCACAAAACTACTCATAATGGACAGTTGATGTTCATTACTTGTTATAGTAATTATTATTTATACAATTACCCTATTTGATTAGTGTGTCGCAATTATAACTTGGCGGCGGCATTACTTATCTATTTAGATAATGAGGGAACTTGCCAAGCTCTTGTTTTAATTTTTACATTTAATTGGTTCCGGATTTATCGTTAACGCTTATCCCCAGAATTCGTATAAGTCACTGGATTTATTTTATTCAATGGCTTCCCTGTTTGCGAATTCTGTAAATACCTTTAATGCAAGTTATTATTTCTTCAGCATACATTCTTTGTTATGTAAAATAAAAAAAATAAAAAAAACCAACTTTAAAGTTCGTTGATGACTTTTGCTTAATATTAATAACAATACATTTGTTTTTAATTAACTAAAGTAAACTTGAATTTACTATCGAAATACAATTAATAAATTTTTTGAATAATAAATAATGGAAATGTGATTATATTTTAGGTGAAAAAATAAAAATATTCTGAACGAAATTTTAATTATTTAAATAATGAATAAATAAGTCAATGAACGAAAATGTGTGCAATTAATTTTGCCATATTCGTCGAAAATAATGGAAATAATTTTTTTTTTTTGTTTATTAAAAATTTTAAATTGTCAAGTTCATTTAAATCAATAAATTAATTGTCTGTTTGATTATTATCACAGTCTTTATATCTTTTCTGGTTGATCCTGCCAGTAGTTATTGCTTGTCTCAAAGATTAAGCCATGCATGTCTAAGTACACACGAATTAAAAGTGAAACCGCAAAAGGTCATTTTAGTTATGGTTCCTTAGATCGTTAACAGTTACTTGGATAACTGTGGTAATTCTAGAGTAATACTGCAATAAAACACGGATCTTTTGGGACGTGTGCTTTTATTAGGCTAAAACCAAGCGATCATTTGATCGTTTTTGGTGAACTCTAGATAACATGCAGATCGTATGGTCTTGTACCGACGACAGATCTTCAATTTGCCCTTCAACTGATGGTAGTATCTAGGATACCATGGTTGCAACGGGTAACGGGGAATCAGGGTTCGATTCCGGAGAGGGAGCCTGAGAAACGGCTACCACATCTAAGGAAGGCAGCAGGCGCGTAAATTACCCACTCCCAGCTCGGGGAGGTAGTTTTTTTTTTTTTTTTTTTTATTATTGCGGGGAGAGCCCTCTTTCTGCAATCTATCCGAAAAGTGGATAATCAGCAGAAAACAATGACAAACGGGACATTTGGAAGGTTATACATATAAAAACAAAAGGTACATATAACATTTCATAATTTCAATATTTCAAAATGAGGAGAATTGGGTTAATAGGGGGGTGGAAGCAAGCTGTTGTTTAGTCCACTCCATGCGGCAGGTCAAGAACGTGGAGCCTTCTTAGTCGTCTGGTGGTTGAACTGTTGTCTAGCAAATTGATGGCCAGAGGATTCAAGTGCCTGTCGAGGCGGTCCAGGTGGGCTCTCGTCAGCCTTGTTATTTCGTCCGTTACCCACGGAATTCCCAGCGTACTGTGGATCTCTGCATTAGACGTAAGAATGTTGGCATCGGACATGACTCTCAGGGCCTTGTTTTGAAACCTTTGCATTATTCCACAGCTGGACATGCAGGCTGTGCCCCAGAGTGGGATCCCGTAGGTCCATACTGGCTTTAGGATGGTTTTATATATCAGAATTTTTAAACGTAGCCTTAGGGTAGATTTGCGTCCCACCAGCCAGAGGTATTTCTTCAATCTTTTGTCGAGCATTCTCCTCTTATCCATGATATGTGGTCGCCAGGTTAATCTCTTATCCAAAAGTAGGCCAAGGTATTTCACTCCATTTGCCTCTGGAATAATGGAGCTGTCCATATGTACTGGGGGACAGATCCCTCGTCTCAGCGTGAATGTAATGTGCGTCGACTTTTCGGGATTCACCATTATATTCCATCTGGCAAGCCAGTGATTGGTTTCGTCAAGCTGTCCTTGCAGTAGACTGCTGGCTACCATTGGCGACTCATCCGTCGCTAGAAATGCCGTATCATCCGCATAAGTGGCAGCTAGCATTCTGTGATCCGAGCTGACTGGCATGTCAGCGGTATAGATCGTGTACAGAACTGGGCCCAACACGCTACCTTGGGGCACACCCGCTCTGATGGATTCAATCTCGGACCTCGCGTCGCCACATCTTACATAGAAGCTCCTCCCAAGAAGATAGGACTTGAGGAGTGCATATATAGGTGCCGGGAACAAAGATTTTAGCTTGTATAGCAGGCCTGTGTGCCACACTCTGTCGAATGCCTGTTTTACATCGAGGAAGGATGCCGTACAATATTTCCTCTCCTCAAACGCTTCCAGAATTTTGTTGTTAATCCGATGGCATTGTTCTGGAGTGCCATGACATTCCCTGAAGCCAAACTGGTGATCGGGGATCAAACCAGCCTCCTCAATTATTGGTCGCAATCTACGCAAAAGTAGTCTTTCAACTACTTTGGAGAATACGGCCAACAGACTTATCGGACGATAAGAGGCGAGATTGGCTGCAGGTTTCCCAGGTTTAGGGATTAGTATAATTTCGGCGCACTTCCACTGGGTGGGGAAGTGTCCTAACTGGAAGCATTGGTTTGCAATGGTGAGAAGAAATTCTATGCCTTCTTCAGGTAGCGCTTTAATCGATGGTACGTCGATTCCGTCGTATCCCGGGGACTTGGACACCTTCAGTCTGGAGATCTCTTCCAGCAGCTCATCCATTTCAACGGCTTGGATGGGAAGGGCCATTTGGCATGGAACGTCCAGGAACTCCGCTGTTTGCTGGGCCTCTGCCTGGGTGCATCTGCTGAACGGGGTAAACGCATCAGACAAATGGGTGGCGAAGGCATTTGCCCTGTCGCTGTCTGATCGGCACCAGGTACCATTGGCCCTTTTAACAGGCTCTTTTCTACTAGTGGGCCTTTTTAGTCCATTGGTTAGCCTCCACAGGTTATATTGCTGGTCACCAGGTTCGACATTCTCAAGAAAATTTTCCAGAGACTGTTTGCGGAGAGTGTACAGCAGTTCCTTTAGAGCTTTGGCCGATCTGTTTAGCTCAGTTTTGTCCCTTGGATTGCGCGAGTTCTGCCAGATTCGTCGGAGTCGCCTCTTTTCCGCTACCATAGCCGTCACTTCCGGAGACCACAGGAAGTCATCTCGACGAGGTGTATTTCTTGAGGGCCTTTGAGGTGGTGTTGCCTGGGTCACTGCATTGTGGATTTCAATGTTAAGCAGTTCAACTGCTTCCTCCAGGTCTTCTTTCGAGGAAATCTCAATGTTTGGGTCCAGGTTCCTCTGAAGCCAAGATTGGTAGACCTCAACGTTGGTGTTTCGCCTGAAAAGTCTTCTTCTCATCGAGTTGGTGCTGGCTGGCATGTTTATAAGGAGCTTGACTCCACAGTGATCTGAAGACAGGTCGAGGTCATTGGAGACTTCAATCCTGCGCCTGTCAATCCCCTTGGATATGGCTATATCCAGAACATCCGGGATTTTGTTCGGATCCGTGGGCCAGTATGTTGGTTCACCTGGCGTATGACAGTCAAGTCCTCTATCGACAACACATTGATATAGGGCCCTGCCTTTGGGATTGACGATTCGGGATCCCCACCAAGTGTGCTTAGCGTTGAAATCTCCTCCAATGATGAACCTGCTCCCAAGGCTATCCAGCAGGTCATGAAAAAGACTTGGTCCAACCAGATGGCGTGGTGGACAGTAAGCAGCCGCCAAAATGATGTCTCCAGTTGGGGAGGTAACTCTAACCCGAGCGCACTGGGCCCAGGGCTCCTGAAAGGCGGGCAATTCCACATATTTTATGCCACTCCTGATAATGACAGCGGCGCCGCCACGCGCGGTGCCATTGGGATGGTTGGTAGCAATAGTGTCGTATCCACTGATGGAGAAGTAGGATAGGGAGGAGAAATGAGTTTCGGAGACTAATAGGACATCCACATATTTAGATTTGAGGTATAGTTCGACCTCAGGTCTGTTCCTGCACAGACCGTTCGCATTCCAAATTACAACATGAAGATTTATTTGCATTGATTGGCCATAAGCTTTGTGATTAACTGGGTCAGAGCTGACATTTGAGCGATAATGCTCTCCATCATTGCCTCAAGCTTATTAATTCTTCCATGTGTCTGGTCTACGACGGCGGGAACTGGGTCTGGTTGCGGCTGGGCAGACTGCTGGTTGCCTCCAACCACACTGGCGAAAGTCATACCAGGTACAATTGTAGGTCCTTTGTAGACCGAGCGTGGAGTGGGTCTCTGAGTGGGCCGCAGAGCTGGCCTTTGCCTGGGTTGGTGTAACTCCTTGGCCTTTTGGTACACTTTGCACCCTTTATACGATGCAGTGTGATTGCCATTACAATTGGCACATTTTGCTGGTTCGTCTTTTGCCTTCGTGCATTCGGCCGAAGAGTGTTCTTGGCTACCACACTTGACGCAGGCATAGTCAAGGTAGCAACCTCCTCCCTGAGTGTGTCCGAATCCTTGACAGCGGAAGCACTGAAGAACTTCCATGGACCTGCGAGGAGGCTCAATGGCAACAACACAACTGCAAAGTCGTTTGATGTTGAACACGTCTTTGTTGTTGCTGGATGGCTCAAGATTTACAAAAAACATAGCCATCGGCTCTTTGGAGTTGCGTCTTAGTCCGTTTTTAACTTGTTCTCCTCGAACATTATGTCCTTGAGCACGGAGAGCTTCCTTTATATCCGTCGGATCAGTGGTGTGATGGAGACCCTTGATGACTATCCGATAGGCACGCTCATCCTTCGGCTGGAACGTCTGAAATCTAACCTGATTATTTATTAGGTAAGATTTTAGCTTGTGAAAGCTTTCCTTCTCCTCAAGGTTGATTCTGATGCGTCCATTACGACCAGCTTTGTAAATGAATTTGTTACTCCCAATGACAGAGGTGACATCTGTTATAAACGCCTTGATGTTATCCACCCCAGGAATGAAGATTGGTGGCGGTTTAATCTTTCTCTCCATCGCAGTTGGGACCTCAACTTCCGGCTCAGGAACTGGCTCATCATCAATGCCATTGTCTTCATCGTTGTCATCGGAAAGTAGGGAAAAGCGATTGGCCTCGTCTTGGCCGGCCATTGCCCTTAGGTCTCTCTTGCGTAAAGGCACCTTACGCTTCAATTCTCCAGGTTCTGTGCTTGATGAGCTGGAATCCTCGTCGTCATTTCCACTCATTCTGTTAGGAGAAACCCTCGCCAGCTTGACAGTGGTCTTTTGCTTCCCCTCAGGATTCACCTTTGACTTGACTCGCTGCCAAGTCGGTCTCTGATTTGATGTGGATGGCAAGTCCATTTTATCCATTGCGGCAGCCACAGCCCGCAAGTATGCAGCAAGTTATTTCCAAGCACTGCCTAGAAGTATGCACCACTTTTTGTAAAGTTTGGGTAACTCTGATTGGCTGGCCAATCGGATTACAGCAACGGGACTTGGCTAGCAGGTAGACAACTTTAAGCACCCTTGGTGCAGTTTTTCTTTTTTTTTGGGGTTTTTGTTTTGATTCGCTTTACACAGCACCGTTATACACAGCAAATGCGCACAATAAATAGTCTTCCGAGAACACGTCCGTACGGTCTGACATTCACAATAAGACTGGGGAGGTAGTGACGAAAAATAACAATACAGGACTCATATCCGAGGCCCTGTAATTGGAATGAGTACACTTTAAATCCTTTAACAAGGACCAATTCGAGGGCAAGTCTGGTGCCAGCAGCCGCGGTAATTCCAGCTCCAATAGCGTATGTTAAAGTTGTTGCGGTTAAAACGTTCGTAGTTGAACTTGTGCTTCATACGGGTAGTACAACTTACAATTGTAGTTAGTACTATACCTTTATGTATGTAAGCGTATTATCGGTGGAGTTCTTATATATAATTAAGTACTTGTATTTTTTTATATATTCCTCCTATTTAAAAACCTGCATTAGTGCTCTTCATCGAGTGTTATTGTGGGCCGGTACAATTACTTTGAACAAATTAGAGTGCTTAAAGCAGGCTTCAAATGCCTGAATATTCTGTGCATGGGATAATGAAATAAGACCTCTGTTCTGCTTTCATTGGTTTTCAGATCAAGAGGTAATGATTAATAGAAGCAGTTTGGGGGCATTAGTATTACGACGCGAGAGGTGAAATTCTTGGACCGTCGTAAGACTAACTTAAGCGAAAGCATTTGCCAAAGATGTTTTCATTAATCAAGAACGAAAGTTAGAGGTTCGAAGGCGATCAGATACCGCCCTAGTTCTAACCATAAACGATGCCAGCTAGCAATTGGGTGTAGCTACTTTTATGGCTCTCTCAGTCGCTTCCCGGGAAACCAAAGCTTTTGGGCTCCGGGGGAAGTATGGTTGCAAAGCTGAAACTTAAAGGAATTGACGGAAGGGCACCACCAGGAGTGGAGCCTGCGGCTTAATTTGACTCAACACGGGAAAACTTACCAGGTCCGAACATAAGTGTGTAAGACAGATTGATAGCTCTTTGGGTGGTGGTGCATGGCCGTTCTTAGTTCGTGGAGTGATTTGTCTGGTTAATTCCGATAACGAACGAGACTCAAATATATTAAATAGATATCTTCAGGATTATGGTGTTGAAGCTTATATTGCCTTCATTCATGGTGGAGATTGAGCAATAACAGGTCTGTGATGCCCTTAGATGTCCTGGGCTGCACGCGCGCTACAATGAAAGTATCAACGTGTATTTCCTAGACCGAGAGGTCCGGGTAAACCGCTGAACCACTTTCATGCTTGGGATTGTGAACTGAAACTGTTCACATGAACTTGGAATTCCTAGTAAGTGTGAGTCATTAACTCGCATTGATTACGTCCCTGCCCTTTGTGCACACCGCCCGTCGCTACTACCGATTGAATTATTTAGTGAGGTCTCCGGACGTGATCACTGTGACGCCTTGTGTGTTACGGTTGTTTCGCAAAAGTTGACCGAACTTGATTTTAAGAGGAAGTAAAAGTCGTAACAAGGTTTCCGTGGTGAACCTGCGGAAGGATATTTTGTTGTTCCAACCGTTATTAATATTATATAACACCAATTAAAAAATCAAAATAATTTTTATTTAATATAAATAAAAATTAAATATGCAAAATTAAAACATTATTATTTTTCGGCGTGTATTGTCCACAATGTCACGCGTTGCGTATTGTATTGCTTTTTTGGTTTATTTGCATACAATGGTTAAAGCAACAACCCAAATAATTTTCCTGGTTTATAAAGGTTAATTTTTACTTGTGATCGTTTAATGCAAAATTTAATATATTTATTCAACAACACCAGTTGCAATCAATTTTAAAACTAAGACATTTCGCAGTTATTTGGGTAGTTTTGAAGGTTGATATATGCCAGTAAAATGGTGTATTTTTAATTTCTTTCAATAAAATTTTTATGACGTAATAAATAAAAATAAATATTTCACTTAAGCGGTGGATACTCGGCTATGGGTCGATGAAGAACGAGAAATGTGCGTTGTGTGAATAGGAAATAACTCGACATTTTGAACGCATATCGCAGTCCATGCTGTTATGGTACTTAATATTTAGAGTGTGCTTGGATAATATGGTTGAGGGTTGTAAGACTTCTATAAGTTGTTTTAATATTATAAAATTTAAAACAATGGTATATTATTGGAAATTTTTATATTTAATATAATAAATTTTCATAATATTAATTATAAATGAAACACATTATCTCTCAAGTATGAGAAAAACGAAGATGTATATTAATTTATTTTCAATTCTTATAATACTGAGGAATGTCTAGCATAAAAAAAAATGTTTTTTTTTCATCTAGAATTGCCTCTTATTAATGATTTGTTATGAAAAAAAAAAAATTAAGTAAATATTATTATTCTTCACATAATAGAAATATATTAATGGTTTCAATATATAAAAGAAAATTATATATTTATATTTGTGTATATACAACCTCAACTCATATGGGACTACCCCCTGAATTTAAGCATATTAATTAGGGGAGGAAAAGAAACTAACAAGGATTTTCTTAGTAGCGGCGAGCGAAAAGAAAATAGTTCAGCACTAAGTCACTTTGTCTTTATGGCAAATGTGAGATGCAGTGTATGGAGCATCAATATTCTAGTATGAGAAATTAATGATTTAAGTCCTTCTTAAATGAGGCCATTTACCCATAGAGGGTGCCAGGCCCGTATAACATTAATGATTACTAGATGGTGTTTCCAAAGAGTCGTGTTGCTTGATAGTGCAGCACTAAGTGGGTGGTAAACTCCATCTAAAACTAAATATAACCATGAGACCGATAGTAAACAAGTAAAGTGAGGGAAAGTTGAAAAGAACTCTGAATAGAGAGTTAAATAGTACGTGAAACTGCTTAGAGGTTAAGCCCGATGAACCTGAATATCCGTTATGGAAAATTCATCATTAAAATTGTAATATTTAAATAATATTATAATAATAGTGTGCATTTTTTCCATATAAGGACATTGTAATCTATTAATATAAACCAAATTTATCATAAAATATGACTTATAGTTTATTTAAATTATTTTGCTTGCAATTTAACATAAAATAAATGTCATTAATTTGATAAAGTGTTGATAGATTTATATGAATACAGTGCGTTAATTTTTTTAAAATTATATAATAGCATGATTATCATTGATTTTCTATGTTTATTATATGCACTTGTATGATTAACAATGCGAAAGATTCAGGATACCTTCGGGACCCGTCTTGAAACACGGACCAAGGAGTCTAACATATGTGCAAGTTATTGGGATATAAACCTAATAGCATAATTAACTTGACTAATAATGGGATTAGTTTTTTAACTATTTATAGTTAATTAACACAATCCCGGGGCGTTCTAAAAAGTTATGTGTAATAATATTTATATTATTTATACCTCTAACTAGAACGTACCTTGAGCATATATGCTGTGACCCGAAAGATGGTGAACTATACTTGATCAGGTTGAAGTCAGGGGAAACCCTGATGGAAGACCGAAACAGTTCTGACGTGCAAATCGATTGTCAGAATTGAGTATAGGGGCGAAAGACCAATCGAACCATCTAGTAGCTGGTTCCTTCCGAAGTTTCCCTCAGGATAGCTGGTGCATTTAAATGTTAAATAAAATAATCTTATCTGGTAAAGCGAATGATTAGAGGCCTTAGGGTCGAAACGATCTTAACCTATTCTCAAACTTTAAATGGGTAAGAACCTTAACTTTCTTGATATGAAGTTTAAGGTTATGACATAATGTGCCCAGTGGGCCACTTTTGGTAAGAGAATGGGGTGGGAAACGTAATGTTACGGTGCCCAAATTAACAACTCATACAGAAACCATGAAAGGCGTTGGTTGCTTAAAACAGCAGGACGGTGATCATGGAAGTCGAAATCCGCTAAGGAGTGTGTAACAACTCACCTGCCGAAGCAACTAGCCCTTAAAATGGATGGCGCTTAAGTTGTATACCTATACATTACCGCTAAAGTAGATGATTTATATTATTTAATAATATAAATTTTGAAACTTTAGTGAGTAGGAAGGTACAATGGTGTGCATAGAAGTGTTTGGCGTAAGCCTGCATGGAGCCGCTATTGGTACAGATCTTGGTGGTAGTAGCAAATAATCGAATGAGACCTTGGAGGACTGAAGTGGAGAAGGGTTTCGTGTGAACAGTGGTTGATCACGAGTTAGTCGGTCCTAAGTTCAAGGCGAAAGCCGAAAATTTTCAAGTTAATAAAGTCATAATAATCTATATATTGCAAATATAAAACACTTGAATAATTTTGAACGAAAGGGAATACGGTTCCAATTCCGTAACCTGTTGAGTATCCGTTTGTTATTAAATATGGGCCTCGTGCTCATCCTGGCTACGACCATAAAGAAGCCGTCGTGAGGTATCGGAAGAGTTTTCTTTTCTGTTTTATAGCCGTACTACCATGGAAGTCTTTCGCAGAGAGATATGGTAGATGGGCTAGAAGAGCATGACATATACTGTTGTGTCGATATTTTCTCCTCGGACCTTGAAAATTTATGGTGGGGATACGCAAACTTCTCAACAGGCCGTACCAATATCCGCAGCTGGTCTCCAAGGTGAAGAGTCTCTAGTCGATAGAATAATGTAGGTAAGGGAAGTCGGCAAATTAGATCCGTAACTTCGGGATAAGGATTGGCTCTGAAGATTGAGATAGTCGGGCTTGATTGGGAAACAATAACATGGTTTATGTGCTCGTTCTGGGTAAATAGAGTTTCTATCATTTATGATAGTTATTTGTTCCCCGGATAGTTTAGTTACGTAGCCAATTGTGGAACTTTCTTGCTAAAATTTTTAAGAATACTAATTAATTTTAATTAGTTCTTTTAAATTAGAACGATTATCAATTAACAATCAATTCAGAACTGGCACGGACTTGGGGAATCCGACTGTCTAATTAAAACAAAGCATTGTGATGGCCCTAGCGGGTGTTGACACAATGTGATTTCTGCCCAGTGCTCTGAATGTCAAAGTGAAGAAATTCAAGTAAGCGCGGGTCAACGGCGGGAGTAACTATGACTCTCTTAAGCCTTCAGAAACTGTTGGACATCACCGTCGATTTCTTATCGTCGGTGGGACTCACCCTTAACGCTGATAAGTGTTTCACTGTCAGTATTAAGGGGCAGGCCAAGCAGAAATGTACTGTCGTTGAACGGCGGTCTTTTTGTGTAGGCTCGCGCGAGTGTCCTTCACTGAAGCGCACAGAAGAGTGGAAGTATCTAGGCATCAGGTTTAATGCGGATGGGCGGGCTCGTTTCGATCCAGCCGACGACTTCGGTCCGAAGCTATTACGATTGTCTCGGGCCCCTCTGAAACCACAACAGAAGTTGTTTGCCCTCAGGACGGTCCTTATCCCACAACTCTATCACAAGCTAACCCTTGGGAGTGTGACGATAGGCGTTCTGAGAAAACTAGACAGGTTGGTACGATCTACCGTTAGGAGATGGCTAGATCTCCCACTGGACGTGTCAGTAGCTTTCTTCCACGCCCCCCACACTTGTGGGGGTCTCGGGATTCCATCATTACGATGGACAGCGCCGATGCTACGTCTGAAACGATTGAGCAATATCAAATGGCCTCACCTCGAGCAATCCGAGGTAGCCAGCTCCTTCATTGACGACGAGATGCAAAGGGCCCGGGATAGATTACTAGCGGGAATTGGTAGGCTGCTCACTCGTGCAGAGATAGATTCGTACTGGGCAAACAGGTTGCACATGTCTGTTGATGGTAGCGGTCTCCCTGAAGCTGGACATTTTCGCCAGCAACATGGATGGGTTTGTCAGCCCACGCGTTTGGTAACAGGAAAGGAATATTTAAACGGAATTAAGCTGAGGATAAATGCCCTACCCTCGAAGTCTCGTACTACGAGGGGAAGGCACGAATTGGGGAGACGGTGTCGTGCAGGATGTGATGCTCCCGAGACAAAAAACCACATCTTGCAGCAATGCTATCGTACGCACGGGAGGCGGATAGTTAGACACAACGGCGTAGTAAATGCCCTCAAGCGGGGACTTGAGCGGAAAGGCTACGTCGTCCATGTTGAACCAAGTCTTCAGTGCGAGACCGAATTAAATAAACCTGACCTGGTGGCTATCCGACAGAATCACGCTTATGTGATTGACGCACAGGTTGTGACAGACGGACTTTCCTTAGATGATGCGCATCAGCGTAAAGTCGAAAGGTATGACAGACAGGACGTACGTACGGAATTGCGGCGAATTTTTGAAGTGACTGGTGACATCGAGTTCCACTCCGCAACACTCTACTGGAGAGGAATTTGGAGCGGTCAGTCGGTTAAACGATTGATTGCGAAGGATTTCCTCATCACCGGTGATAGCAATATCATCAGTGTCAGAGTAGTGAAAGGAGGATTACTGTGCTTTAAACAGTTCATGCATTATTGCGGATACTCTCGAGCTTGGACTTGACCAAATACCTGGTTCATTATTTGCTTGCTACCTTGGCATAACATCAAAGGTACAAACATCGCACAAGTGGAAAACACGAGGAGGGTTTTAGTACGTAGGCGCTGTAGAATTTCCAACATGAGGATTTTCTGAAGAAGCAGTGAATCGTGCATGCTAGGAGAACCTAGTATCTTTCGAAGATTTCCCTACCTTGGCGATCAAAAAAAAAAAAAAAAAAAAAAAAAAAAAAAATAGCCAAATGCCTCGTCATCTAATTAGTGACGCGCATGAATGGATTAACGAGATTCCTACTGTCCCTATCTACTCAGTCTCGATTTGACAGTCGTCTTGTGCGGACGTGTTTTCGGAGTGCCAGTCGCGAATTAGTGTCGAAAAGAGATTGCGAAATATATCGTGGAAAAAACCCAGCGCTATAACGGTAACGTGTTTACCAGTTAAAGCACACAAACAAGTGGATTAGCCGTCGGTGTAACGGTGCCTTGTTTACAAGTTTTCACGTGCGTGTGAAACTGTGCTTGCGGTGTGTGTGTGAGTGCACAGAACAATTACAAAACTTTTGATTTGCCAAGGGCAAATGAACGGCATGGAGAGCCGTTGTGGAAGCACCGCCAGCATGGTGAGTGTTTCCACGGTCGCTGAATCGGTGGAGGATTCAGTTGCGGAGTCGGGCGCGGAATCGTCGGTGAGCCTTGCTGGCTCGGTCGCCGTCGGTAGCCGTAAGAAGGGGCGCAAGGCCAAGGCCCGCACAGCGTCTGTGCCGGACCTGATGGTTGATGAGCCGTCGGTTGCCAAGAGGGTAGCGTTGGACAGCGTGTCCATGCCCTCAGTCGTCCCCGCCGCCCCCGAAGAATTTGTGAAGCCGGCCAAGCCGGTTAAGCGAAAGGCAGCCGCTGCCGTTGCTGCTGCCGCTGCTGCTGCTGCCGCTGCTGACGTCGCGGACGATGTCTCTGCTGGCGTCGCAGCTGTTGAAGGCGTCGCTGCCGCTGTCCCGCAATGCCCAGCTTGGCGCATTGTGGCCGGTGGTACGTCGGCAATTCTGGCAGAGATCTCTGCTGCTGGAGAGGGCACCCGCAATGCCATTGTGGGTGTGGACTCGAAGGCCGCAAGGGAGATTTCGGCGGCTATCAAACGCCTGGAGGAGCTTGCGATGTCTCTGGCCGTAAGGAATGCCTTGTTGGAGAGCCTCTCGGGTGGACCGCCCACACCACAGCTGCCTACTCCCGCTGCCACACACCTAGCAGCCTACCACGCTGCTTTCCCCGCTGTCACCAGCACCGCTGCCCCCGCTGTCCCCGTCCCCGGAGTGCCGATCCCCGCTCCACGGTTCAACAAGCCAGTTGAGACGTGGTCCGCGGTGGTCACGAGTCGATACCCGAGCGAGTCGGGTAAGCAGGTGGCCGAGCGGGTGATGAAGGAGGTCGCACCATCGCTGGGCGTGCGTGTCCATGAGGTGCGGGGGTTGAAGCGCGGCGGCGCAGTCATCCGTACGCCTTCGGTGAATGAGATGAAGCGCGTGGTGGCGAACAAGAAGTTCGCAGAGGTTGGATTAAAAGTCCAACAGAGCAAAACAGCCAGGCCGAAGGTGTCAGTGATGGAAGTGGACACCATCATTTCCCCGGAGAAATTCATGGAGGAGCTCTTCGCAAAGAACTTCGATGGATCGATGACGGAAGCGGAATTTCTGAAGGCTGTGCACTTAGAGACGAAGCCTTGGTCCGTCACTGATGGCGCCAAAGTTAATTTGACGCTTGAAGTGGACGAGAAAGCGCTGGCTGTACTCGATAAGACCGGTAGGGTCTATGTCGAGTGGTTTGCTTACCGTTGCCGGCCGCTCGTACGTACTTATGCTTGCCATAGGTGCGTCGGATTTGACCACAAGGTGTCTCAGTGCCGATAAAAGCAGGATGTGTGTCGCCAGTGTGGACAAACTGGCCACATTGCAGCGAAGTGTGTAAATCCGGTGGACTGCCGGAATTGCCGCTTCAAAGGGCTACCCTCAGGGCATCTGATGCTCTCGGGATCATGCCCGATTTACGGTGAGGTGTTGGCGAGGGTGCAGGCTAGACAATAATATGTTTGGTCTCATCCAAGCTAATTGTGGTCGGGGTCGCCTTGCGTCCATCGATATCGGTGTACGTATGTGTGGTTCTGGCCACCCCTTTGCGCTGCTGCAGGAGCCCTACACAGACAAGGATGGCCGGCTCACTGGATTCCCATCTGGGATGAGAGTGTTCGGTAGTCGAGTCTATGAGAAATGTAGAAGAAACGCTGCCGTCATCGTCAACGATCCAGATGTCACCTGCCTACTGGATGAGTCACTAATCACCGAGATTGGAGTATGTGTGAAGATCTCTGGAAAATTTGGCTCATTTTTCCTAGCTTCACTATATTGCCATGCGGAAGATGATTTAACAACGACGGGTCTATTGTACATGGATGCCGTACTGCTACTGGCGAGCAGTACTCCGGTCATCCTCTGCCTTGATGCGAATGCTGTATCTCCTATGTGGTTCAGTAAGCGTCACGATAGTTATCGCGACCAGCTGAACTACAGACGGGGTGAGCAGCTGGAGGATTGGATTCTCGGGAGCCGAGCCGGAGTGTTAAATCAATTCAGCGAGGTGTACACGTTTGATAATCGCCGCGGACAGAGCGATATTGACGTGACATTGGTCAGTGAAACAGCGTCTGCGTGGGCCACGTATGACTGGAGTGTGGACGACTGGGAGATGAGCGATCACAACATTATTACTGTTGTTGTTTCGCCTTTCCAAGTTACAGTTGAGAGCACATATGCTCCTGTACCGTCCTGGAAGCTCACTAATGCAAACTGGCGAATGTTTGACTCAATCCTAGTAGAGGAAATTTTGGAGCACCTTCCCTTGGAGCACATCAGGATTTCGCCGTTGGACTCCTCGGTGTCTGCACTACGCCTTGTCGTCCAGTCTGTGTGCGATAGGGTGCTGGGTCGCAGACCGTTGCGAGCTGTGGGAAAAGTGAAGTGGTGGACCTCGGATCTGAGTACCAAACGCCGAGAGGTCAGGAGACTGAGGCGAAGGCTCCAGGATGCTCGGCGTAGAGGCGATGACTCTGCGCAGTTTCTGGCAACTCAACTGCGGGCAACCGTCCGCGAGTTCAAGAAGCTCATCCTGAAGACGAAGGAGGAACACTGGCGAAACTTCGTTGGAGACCATAGGGATGATCCATGGGGGCATGTCTACAGAATATGCCGAGGACGAAAGCGATCCACAGATCCGAGATGCCTTCGGTCGGATGGCGAGCCGGTCAGAACATGGCACGACTGTGCGAGTCTCCTCCTCCGTAACTTTTTTCCAGTTGCGGAAGCGAGTGATGACATTGTCATTCCGGATGAAGCTGCACCAGCTCTCGAAGCCTTCGAAGTTGGAGCATGCGTTGCCCGGTTGAAGAGCAGGCGCTCTCCCGGATTGGACGGCATCACAGGTGGTATCTGCAAGGCAGTGTGGCGTGCCATTCCCGAGTACATCACAGCGTTGCTTTCCCACTGTGTAGCAGAGGGATATTTCCCCCTTGAGTGGAAGTGCCCACGTGTAGTGGCGCTACTTAAGGGCCCCGACAAGGATGGGTCTGACCCAGCTTCCTATCGGGGTATCTGCTTGTTGCCAGTATTTGGCAAGGTGTTGGAGGGAATCATGGTGAATCGGATGAAGGAGGTGCTCCCGGATGGAAATAGGTGGCAATTCGGCTTTCGACCTGGACGCTGTGTTGAGGATGCCTGGAGTCATGTTAAGGCCAGCGTTGCCGCCAGCCAGGCAGCATACGTGTTGGGTCTTTTCATCGACTTCAAGGGTGCCTTTGACAACGTTGAGTGGAGCGCTGTGATGCGCCGCTTGATCGACGCGGGATGCCAGGAAGCCAGCTTATGGAGAAGCTTCTTCTGTGGCAGGAGAGCCAAGATGACCAGCGGTTCTGGAGAGGTTGACGTGGAGGTCACACGAGGATGTCCACAGGGATCCATCAGTGGGCCATTCATTTGGAACACCATGATGGATGTGCTGCTCCAGAGACTGGAGCCCCTGTGTACATTCAGCGCGTACGCGGATGATCTGCTGGTTCTCGTCGAGGGAAGGTCGAGAGCCGAACTGGAGCGTCGTGGAGTGGAGCTGATGTCCGTCGTGGGAGCCTGGGGAGCAGAGGTCGGAGTCTCGATTTCGACCAGCAAGTCGGCGATGATGTTGCTAAAGGGGAGATTGGCCCACACGAGGCCGCCCCTGGTACGGTTTGCAGGAGCAAGCCTACGCTACGTCAGAGAGTACCGATACCTTGGCATCACAGTTGGCGAGCGGTTGAATTTTCAGCCGCACATTGCGGGATTGCGCAGTAAGCTGATTGGAGTCGTCGGAGCATTGAGTCGCGTGCTACGAGTTGACTGGGGACTCAGTCCTCGAGCAAGACGCACCATTTATGCCGGACTCATGGTGCCATGTGCACTGTTTGGTGCCTCGGTGTGGTATTCCGCGGTTAGGAGAGAGTCGGGTGCCAGGAGGCGCCTCATCTCCTGCCAGAGAGTTATGCTCTTAGGATGCCTTGCGGTATGCCGAACGGTGTCCACTGTGGCACTGCAGGTACTTGCTGGAGCTCCACCATTGGATTTGGTTGCCAGACGTTTGGCAACCAACTTCAAGATCAGGCGTGCCCACCCGCTGGAGGAAGGCGATTGGCTGTTCGGTCTGGATGTGGCAAATCTGGATCGGAGGCAGATGAAGGCGATGCTGGACGAGCATATGTGCTGCGAGTGGCAACGCAGATGGGATGATGATGAGCACGGTCGACCGACTCATCAGTTTATCCCGGACGTATGCTTCGTTTTCAGCCGGAGAGACCTAGGATTTGGCCTCCACGCTGGATTCTTGCTGACTGGCCATGGATCGCTGAACGCGTTTCTGCATCAGAGAAGTCTGAGTGCAACGCCCGCGTGTTTATGCGGTGCGGAGTGCGAGGACTGGCGGCACGTTTTAGTTGCCTGCCCACTCTATGCAGATCTGCGAGACCTCGACGGACTTGGTGTGATTAGGGAGAATGCCCGTTGGGACTTTTCCCGGGTCCTAGAGACACCAGAACAGCTGGAGAAACTGGAGATCTTCGCGAGAGCGGCGTTTAATAGGCGACGAGGGATGTACCAGATTGCAGCCAACCAGGATCAGCCAGTGCCGGGCCAATGATTGGCCAAAACTGGTAGTAGTATGGGACTTGGCCCATACTGCGAGGCCGAACCAGAGCGCCTTAATCTGGTAGGCGAGCCCCATATGGGGTAAGCTGACGGATGACCCATTCCGTGTTTGTCGTGAACAAAAATGGCGAGTAGCTTCGGCTGCGAACAGCCGACCAAAGCTGTTAATTTGGTACTACGGGATGGGCTAGTGCCCATTACTAGCCCAGTGTGGTTGGCCCCCTTGTGGGAGATCGTAGTGGCTGTGGTTTAATACCCAAATGCGGGGAGAGCTTTTGGCTCAGCGTGGAGTTGCGTTTAACAACCGGGTGCTGTACCCATAGACCAGCAGAGGTTTTAGATAGGCCTCGCCCTTTGCCAAGGGGAAATGTCATGTCCGACAGCATGCATTTCATTCGGCACCGAAAAATTGTTGCATTTGCAGCAATTTTGAGGGGCGCTGGCCGGCGCTTTGTTTCGGCCCGCTGTACTATATGTCACATGTGTGACATATGTCACATATGCGGCATATTAGAGTACCGTGGTAGTAAACCCCTAAGGGTACACGCCACGTTAAACAAATTCGACTTTATGTCCCTATCTACTATCTAGCGAAACCACAGCCAAGGGAACGGGCTTGGAATAATTAGCGGGGAAAGAAGACCCTTTTGAGCTTGACTCTAATCTGGCAGTGTAAGGAGACATAAGAGGTGTAGAATAAGTGGGAGATATTTTTCCTTGTGTTTAATATCGTCAATGAAATACCACTACTCTTATTGTTTCCTTACTTACTTGATTAAATGGAACGTGTATCATTTCCTAGCCATTATACGGATATATTTATTATATCTTATGGTATTGGGTTTTGATGCAAGCTTCTTGATCAAAGTATCACGAGTTTGTTATATAATCGCAAACAAATTCTTTAATGAGAGAATGCATTTATGTATTTTCAATTTGAAATTTTTGGTATAACTCCAATTACTCAGGTATGATCCAATTCAAGGACATTGCCAGGTAGGGAGTTTGACTGGGGCGGTACATCTCTCAAATAATAACGGAGGTGTCCCAAGGCCAGGCAAATGCTGACTTGATCTCGGTGTTCAGTACACACAGGGACAGCAATAGCTCGGCCTATCGATCCTTTTGGTTTAAAGAGTTTTTAACAAGAGGTGTCAGAAAAGTTACCATAGGGATAACTGGCTTGTGGCGGCCAAGCGTTCATAGCGACGTCGCTTTTTGATCCTTCGATGTCGGCTCTTCCTATCATTGTGAAGCAAAATTCACCAAGCGTTGGATTGTTCACCCATGCAAGGGAACGTGAGCTGGGTTTAGACCGTCGTGAGACAGGTTAGTTTTACCCTACTAATGACAAAACGTTGTTGCGACAGCATTCCTGCGTAGTACGAGAGGAACCGCAGGTACGGACCAATGGCAAAATACTTGTTCGAGCGAACAGTGGTATGACGCTACGTCCGTTGGATTATGCCTGAACGCCTCTAAGGTCGTATCCGTGCTGGACTGCAATGATAAATAAGGGGCAATTTGCATTGTATGGCTTCTAAACCATTAAAAGTTTATTTTATAAACGACAATGGATGTGATGCCAATGTTATTTGTGACATAGTAAATTGGGAGGATCTTCGATCACCTGATGCCGCGCTAGTTACTTATTAAAACATTATTTAATACAATGACAAAGCTAGAATCAATTGTAAACGACTTTTGTAAAGGAAGGTGTTGTAAGTGGTGAAGAGTTCTTTGTGGGTTGAATATATTAAATGTTTATTATTTATTATTATATATTGTTTTTTATAATAAATAATATATATTTATATATGAATAATATTTCATAGGGAAGTATACATATATGAGATTGCAAAAGCTGAAATTAAAAGGAATTCACGGAAAGGCACCAGCAAGTAGTGAAGCCAGCAAACAATATTATATTTATCAGATATATCAGAAAATAAAGTATATACACTACTTTTTCATCAAATATATGTATATCCAATAATCCATATAGATATATAAAGACAATTCGATATCGCCGCCCGCTAGTTCTAACCATAAAAAATTGTCATATATAGCTTTCTCAGTAGCTTCATAGGGAAGTATACATATATGAGATTGCAAAAGCTGAAATTAAAAGGAATTGACGGAAAGGCACCACCAAGTAGTGAAGCCTGCAGATAATATTATATTTATCAGATATAAATATAAGAAAACAAAGTATAAACACTTTTTTATCAAATATATCTAAATCCCATAATCCATATGGATTTTCAAAGGCAATTTTGGATACCGCTTTAGTCCTCTAACCAATATTCAATTGTCGGCAAGCAATTGAGTGTACATGAGTGTGAGTAGCTCTCTCATATCATGCTTCAGTGGGAATTATATTATATGATTGCAAAAACTGAAATTAAAAGGAATTGACGGAAAAAGGCACACTATTTTTGGGGATTTCAACAACACGGCGAAAATTTATTTAAGTCCGAACATAAGTGTTTATGAAGTGATGTGATTGGTTAATTTACTAATAATGAACAAAACATAAATATATTAAACAAATTTCTTCGAGCATATAAAATAATATAAAAATAAATATTTATATATATAAATTATATGAAATAAATTAAAATATCTCAATATTAAATAATTTAATATATTTATTAAATATTACACTAAAATAATACATATGAAAATTGAATATTAAATGAAAATTTCATATATTATTGAATTCAATATTAAATGGAAATTTCATATATTATTGAATATTAAATGAAAATTTCATATACTATTGAATTGAATATTAAATGAAAATTTCATATGTTATTGAATATTAAATGAAATTTTCATATATTATTGAATATTAAATGAAAATTTCATATACTATTGAATTGAATATTAAATAAAAATTTCATATATTATTGAATATTAAATGGAAATTTCATATATTATTGAATATTAAATGAAAATTTCATATACTATTGAATTGAATAATAAATGAAATTTTCATATATTATTGAATATTAAATGAAAATTTCATATATTATTGAATTGAATATTAAATGAAGATTTCATATACTATTGAATATTAAATAAAAATTTCATATGTTATTGAATATTAAATGAAAATTTCATATACTATTGAATTGAATATTAAATGAAAATTTCATATATTATTGAATATTAAATGGAAATTTCATATATTATTGAATTGAATATTAAATGAAAATTTCATATGTTATTGAATATTAAATGGAAATTTCATATATTATTGAATATTAAATGAAAACTTCATATATTATTGAATTGAATATTAAATGAAAATTTCATATGTTATTGAATATTAAATGAAAATTTCATATGTTATTGAATATTAAATGAAAATTTCATATGTTATTGAATATTAAATGGAAATTTCATATATTATTGAATATTAAATGAAAACTTCATATATTATTGAATTGAATATTAAATGAAAATTTCATATGTTATTGAATATTAAATGAAAATTTCATATGTTATTGAATATTAAATGAAAATTTCATATGTTATTGAATATTAAATGAAATTTTCATATGTTATTGAATATTACATGAAAATTTCATATACTATTGAATTGAATATTAAATGAAAATTTCATATACTATTGAATATTAAATGGAAATTTCATATATTATTGAATTGAATTTTAAATGAAAATTTCATATATTATTCAATATTAAATGAAAATTTCATATACTATTGAATTAAATATTAAATGAAAATTTCATATATTATTGAATTGAATATTAAATGAAGATTTCATATACTATTGAATATTAAATAAAAATTTCATATATTATTGAATATTAAATGAAAATTTCATATACTATTGAATTGAATAATAAATGAAAATTTCATATACTATTGAATATTAAATGAAAATTTCATATACTATTGAATTGAATATTAAATGAAAATTTCATATACTATTGAATATTAAATGGAAATTTCATATATTATTGAATTGAATATTAAATGAAAATTTCATATACTATTGAATATTAAATAAAAATTTCATATGTTATTGAATATTAAATGAAATTTTCATATATTATTGAATATTAAATGAAGATTTCATATACTATTGAATATTAAATGAAAATTTCATATATTATTGAATTGAATATTAAATAAAAATTCCATATATTATTGAATATTAAATGAAAATTTCATATATTATTGAATTGAATATTAAATGAAAATTTCATATACTATTGAATTGAATATTAAATGAAAATTTCATATACTATTGAATTGAATATTAAATGAAAATTTCATATACTATTGAATATTAAATGGAAATTTCATATATTATTGAATTGAATATTAAATGAAAATTTCATATAGTATTGAATATTAAATGGAAATTTCATATATTATTGAATATTAAATGAAAATTTCATATACTATTGAATTGAATAATAAATGAAAATTTCATATACTATTGAATATTAAATGAAAATTTCATATATTATTGAATTGAATATTAAATGAAGATTTCATATACTATTGAATATTAAATAAAAATTTCATATGTTATTGAATATTAAATGAAAATTTCATATACTATTGAATTGAATATTAAATGAAAATTTCATATATTATTGAATATTAAATGGAAATTTCATATATTATTGAATTGAATATTAAATGAAAATTTCATATGTTATTGAATATTAAATGGAAATTTCATATATTATTGAATATTAAATGAAAACTTCATATATTATTGAATTGAATATTAAATGAAAATTTCATATGTTATTGAATATTAAACGAAAATTTCATATGTTATTGAATATTAAATGAAAATTTCATATGTTATTGAATATTAAATGAAATTTTCATATGTTATTGAATATTACATGAAAATTTCATATACTATTGAATTGAATATTAAATGAAAATTTCATATACTATTGAATATTAAATGAAAATTTCATATATTATTGAATTGAATATTAAATGAAGATTTCATATACTATTGAATATTAAATAAAAATTTCATATGTTATTGAATATTAAATGAAAATTTCATATACTATTGAATTGAATATTAAATGAAAATTTCATATATTATTGAATATTAAATGGAAATTTCATATATTATTGAATTGAATATTAAATGAAAATTTCATATGTTATTGAATATTAAATGGAAATTTCATATATTATTGAATATTAAATGAAAATTTCATATATTATTGAATTGAATATTAAATGAAAATTTCATATGTTATTGAATATTAAATGAAAATTTCATATGTTATTGAATATTAAATGAAAATTTCATATGTTATTGAATATTAAATGAAATTTTCATATGTTATTGAATATTAAATGAAAATTTCATATATTATTGAATTGAATATTAAATGAAAATTTCATATACTATTGAATTGAATATTAAATGAAAATTTCATATACTATTGAATTGAATATTAAATGAAAATTTCATATACTATTGAATATTAAATGGAAATTTCATATATTATTGAATAGAATATTAAATGAAAATTTCATATACTATTGAATATTAAATGAAAATTTCATATACTATTGAATTGAATATTAAATGAAAATTTCATATACTATTGAATATTAAATGGAAATTTCATATATTATTGAATTGAATATTAAATGAAAATTTCATATACTATTGAATATTAAATGAAAATTTCATATACTATTGAATTGAATATTAAATGAAAATTTCATATACTATTGAATATTAAATGGAAATTTCATATATTATTGAATTGAATATTAAATGAAAATTTCATATACTATTGAATATTAAATAAAAATTTCATATGTTATTGAATATTAAATGAAATTTTCATATATTATTAAATATTTAATGAAGATTTCATATACTATTGAATATTAAATGAAAATTTCATATATTATTGAATTGAATATTAAATAAAAATTCCATATATTATTGAATATTAAATGAAAATTTCATATATTATTGAATTGAATATTAAATGAAAATTTCATATACTATTGAATTGAATATTAAATGAAAATTTCATATACTATTGAATTGAATATTAAATGAAAATTTCATATACTATTGAATATTAAATGGAAATTTCATATATTATTGAATTGAATATTAAATGAAAATTTCATATACTATTGAATATTAAATGAAAATTTCATATACTATTGAATTGAATATTAAATGAAAATTTCATATATTATTGAATTCAATATTAAATGAAAATTTCTTATATTAAATTGTTAGTTAAATGGTATTTTCCTTCATAACTGCGCGATTTATAGAAAACGTGGCACAAAACCTATATATGTGGTGTGATGTCGAGCGTTGGTATATTAAATGAATTAAAAGTAAATATCTCATATTCATATGATTTAATACATTTAATATCGGCAATGTCTATTTATTTATATAAAAGTATGAAGTCTTAAGGTATTTTTAAAAATACATATGAAAATTGTTACGTGAGTGGTACCTTCCTTCATAACTGCGCGACTTACAGAAAACGTGGCAAAAAACCTCTATATGTGGTGTGATGTCGAGCGTTGGTATATTAAATGAAGTAAATGTACATATATCATATTCATATGATTTAATACATTTAATATCGGCAATGTCTATTTATTTATATAAAAGTATGAAGTCTTAAGGTATTTTTAAAAATACATATGAAAATTGTTACGTGAGTGGTACCTTCCTTCATAACTGCGCGACTTACAGAAAACGTGGCAAAAAACCTCTATGTGTGGTGTGATGTCGAGCGTTGGTATATTAAATGAAGTAAATGTACATATATCATATTCATATGATTTAATACATTTAATATCGGCAATGTCTATTTATTTATATAAAATTATGAAGTCTTAAGGTATTTTTAAAAATACATACGAAAATTGTTACGTGAGTGGTACCCTCGGTCATAAATGGTCGATTTATAGAAAACGTGGCACAAAACCTACTCATAATGGACAGTTGATGTTCATTACTTGTTATAGTAAATTATTATATTATAACAATTACTCTATATATGATTAGTGTGTCGCAATTATAACTTGGCGGCGGCATTACTTATCTATTTTAGATAATGAGGGAACTTGCCAAGCTCTATGTATTTAATTTATATTACATATTAATTGGTTCCGGATTTATCGTTAACGCTTATCCCCAGAATTCGTAAATAAAAGTTTCACTGGATTTATTTTATTTTCAATGGCTTCCCTGTTTGCGAATTCTGTAAATACCTTATAAATGCAAGTTATTATTTCTTTTTCAGCATACATTCATCATTAACATTGTAATATTTAAATAATATTATAATAATAGTGTGCATTTTTTCCATATAAGGACATTGTAATCTATTAATATAAACCAAATTTATCATAAAATATGACTTATAGTTTATTTAAATTATTTTGCTTGCAATTTAACATAAAATAAATGTCATTAATTTGATAAAGTGTTGATAGATTTATATGAATACAGTGCGTTAATTTTTTTAAAATTATATAATAGCATGATTATCATTGATTTTCTATGTTTATTATATGCACTTGTATGATTAACAATGCGAAAGATTCAGGATACCTTCGGGACCCGTCTTGAAACACGGACCAAGGAGTCTAACATATGTGCAAGTTATTGGGATATAAACCTAATAGCATAATTAACTTGACTAATAATGGGATTAGTTTTTTAACTATTTATAGTTAATTAATTAATTATCACAATCCCGGGGCGTTCTAAAAAGTTATGTGTAATAATATTTATATTATTTATACCTCTAACTAGAACGTACCTTGAGCATATATGCTGTGACCCGAAAGATGGTGAACTATACTTGATCAGGTTGAAGTCAGGGGAAACCCTGATGGAAGACCGAAACAGTTCTGACGTGCAAATCGATTGTCAGAATTGAGTATAGGGGCGAAAGACCAATCGAACCATCTAGTAGCTGGTTCCTTCCGAAGTTTCCCTCGGGATAGCTGGTGCATTTAAATGTTATATAAAATAATCTTATCTGGTAAAGCGAATGATTAGAGGCCTTAGGGTCGAAACGATCTTAACCTATTCTCAAACTTTAAATGGGTAAGAACATTAACTTTCTTGATATGAAGTTTAAGGTTATGATATAATGTGCCCAGTGGGCCACTTTTGGTAAGCAGAACTGGCGCTGTGGGATGAACCAAACGTAATGTTACGGTGCCCAAATTAACAACTCATACAGAAACCATGAAAGGCGTTGGTTGCTTAAAACAGCAGGACGGTGATCATGGAAGTCGAAATCCGCTAAGGAGTGTGTAACAACTCACCTGCCGAAGCAACTAGCCCTTAAAATGGATGGCGCTTAAGTTGTATACCTATACATTACCGCTAAAGTAGATGATTTATATTATTTAATAATATAAATTTTGAAACTTTAGTGAGTAGGAAGGTACAATGGTGTGCATAGAAGTGTTTGGCGTAAGCCTGCATGGAGCCGCTATTGGTACAGATCTTGGTGGTAGTAGCAAATAATCGAATGAGACCTTGGAGGACTGAAGTGGAGAAGGGTTTCGTGTGAACAGTGGTTGATCACGAGTTAGTCGGTCCTAAGTTCAAGGCGAAAGCCGAAAATTTTCAAGTTAATAAAATCATAATAATCTATATATTGCAAATATAAAACACTTGAATAATTTTGAACGAAAGGGAATACGGTTCCAATTCCGTAACCTGTTGAGTATCCGTTTGTTATTAAATATGGGCCTCGTGCTCATCCTGGCAACAGGAACGACCATAAAGAAGCCGTCGAGAGGTATCGGAAGAGTTTTCTTTTCTGTTTTATAGCCGTACTACCATGGAAGTCTTTCGCAGAGAGATATGGTAGATGGGCTAGAAGAGCATGACATATACTGTTGTGTCGATATTTTCTCCTCGGACCTTGAAAATTTATGGTGGGGATACGCAAACTTCTCAACAGGCCGTACCAATATCCGCAGCTGGTCTCCAAGGTGAAGAGTCTCTAGTCGATAGAATAATGTAGGTAAAGGAAGTCGGCAAATTAGATCCGTAACTTCGGGATAAGGATTGGCTCTGAAGATTGAGATAGTCGGGCTTGATTGGGAAACAATAACATGGTTTATGTGCTCGTTCTGGGTAAATAGAGTTTCTATCATTTATGATAGTTATTTGTTCCCCGGATAGTTTAGTTACGTAGCCAATTGTGGAACTTTCTTGCTAAAATTTTTAAGAATACTAATTAACAGGATTCTGACAACGCAGAAGGGGCTCACTACCGTAATTCGTTAGTCGTTGTCAGTTTCAAGTCGACTCGAAACCTCCTCGTGGTGTTCTCTGGGTGCTTTCTATATACTAGGTTCTAGAATATAGAAGTAGCTGATTCGAGCGGCGAATGGTCCTTGGGGTTGCCATCCCCTTGGATGTCTCATGTTGGCGAAAGTATGAATAGTGCGCCTCGGATAACGGCTTTAACGGCCACAAATTCTACCCCTACGGCGAATAGCCTAGGGGCCCAACATGAACCAGGCACTGCGGTCAATCCTGCTAGTCAGGTTCCGTGTATGGTGTGTGGACGCCTGTTTAAGACTAGTAGGGGTCTTGGTGTTCACATGTCACATCGGCACAAAGACGAACTTGATACAGCTCGTCGGAGAGTCGATGTAAACCTCAGGTGGAGTGAGGAAGAAGCGTATTTGTTGGCGAGAAAGGAATTGGAGCTCGAAGCAAGTGGTAATTTGAGGTATCCAAATAAGAAGCTAGCGGAATTTTTTAATCACCGTAGCTCCGAAGCAATCAAATGCTATCGGAAGAGGGGCGAATATAAGGCAAAACTAGAACAGCTCAGAGGGCAAGTTGCTCACGCCCCAGAAGCATTGGAACCAAATACCACACAGCGTCGCCCTAGTTCAATCGAGCGAAGAGACCGAGTATCAACAACAGATGCGCCTCCAATCATGATACCACAACAGTCGAACTGCGAAATCCTGCGGATACTTCAGGGCTACCGCCCTGTTGTGTGCAATCCCCGATGGAGAGCCGAGGTCTTGCAATCTATCATAGATAGTGCGCCTGACTTAGGAAGGGAAACCACTCTCCAACGTTTGTCCATTTATCTCCTGGAAATTTTTCCGAAACCCAAGCAAGTTGAACTGTCGAGACCTCCTAGGAGACCTCGCAATAGAAGGCAATTAAGGAGACAACAGTACGCAGCAGTGCAACGTAACTGGGACAAGCATAACGGGAGATGCATAAAATCCTTGCTCGATGGAGCTGATGAGTCGGTATTGCCAAACCGAGAAATTATGGAGCCATATTGGAGGGAAGTAATGTCACAACCCAGCACTTGCTCTTGCGATAACGCCATGTTCCACTTGGAACATTCGCTTGAAAAAGTATGGTCCGCTATTACAGCACATGACCTAAGGGTTAATAAAGTGAAATTATCTTCCTCTCCAGGGCCTGTTGGGATATCTCCTAAGACTGCTAGGAGTATTCCAACAGGTATTATGCTACGCATAATGAACCTAATTCTATGGTGCGGCAAAATACCCCAACCTATCCGACTGGCCAGAACCGTTTTCATTCCGAAGACGGTGACGGCAAATCGTCCGCAAGACTTTCGTCCGTTTACACATAGACTTCTTTTTGCTGCAGGCATTGTATATCTCGAAATCATCCTTATCGGATAATTATATCATATAGCTCCCATAGGAACGATAGGTCGGGAATAAAATTAAGCTTTCATAACTTTGTTGTTTTTCAATCGAACATTACGAAATTTGTATTAAATTAGTCTAAGATACTTTTTAACATATTCACCAAGTTTTATCAGAATCGGTTGATTATATCAGATAGCTCAGATAGGAACGATAGGTCGAGAATAAATTTAAGCTTCCACAACTTTGTTGTTTTTCAATCGAATATTACGAAATTTGTATTCTATTAGTTTAATTTACTTTCTAAAATATTAACCAAGTTTCATCAGAGTCGGTTGATTATATCATATTGCTCCCATAGGAACGATCGGTCAGAAATATAGTTTTAGAGCAATAACTTTTTTTTTTATAGGTTTTATTTATTTTGTTGGATCTCTTATTTAACTTTATAAGACTAACAACAATTTTCTAATTTTATCTTAATCTAATACGTAATCTAGCATTTGAAGGATGCTACGTTGATCTATGGCCCTGATTATTAGTTAGAGGGTTGGAAGGTCTTTTCTTTGGAGACGAATTCTGTCACATACTCGGGTTAATGATTGGGCAAGGAGATTTCGGATGTGCCTGCAGTTTAGCGGTGTACTTTAGCTGTTGTACCTTTATTTCGGTTGTTACACTATTAATATGTGGATCTTTCTGCACGTTTTCGTTTCGGATATAGCAAGGTGCTCCCGTGATAGTTCTGAGAACCTTAGATTGTGCCCATTGTAAGGTTTCGATATTGCTCTTACTTGCGTTTTCCCACAGTGCAGAGCCGTACATCCAGATGGGTTTTAGCACCGAGTTGTAGAGAAGAACTTTGAACTCTAAACATAGGGGAGATCGTGCATTGATAAGCCAATGTAGTCCGGTTGCTTTAAGCTTTAGCTGCTTTTTCTTGGCTTCGATGTGCCTACGCCAAGTTAATCTTCTGTCTAGGTAAACTCCAAGATACACAACATCGTCGGATTGAGGCACTGGCACGTTGTTCAGTGTCAATGATGGGCACGTTCGTCCGTTAAGGGTAAACGTAACGTGCTTGCATTTCTGTTCATTTACACGGATGCGCCAATCTGCTAGCCACTTTTCAACCTCATTTAAATGGGTTGCCAGTTGCTCAGCAGCTTTGGTCGGGCATTTAGAGCGGCTACGGATGGCCGTGTCATCGGTGAAAGTAGATGTGGTAAGTGTAGGGCTTGTTGGTATGTCCGAGTTACTCCTGCCTTTGATTCAATGTCGTCAGAGGTGAAGCTTTTACATCGTACAGCGAATTTTCTATCGGATAGATATGAGTCCATTAGCCTGTGTGTGTGTTGTGGGAGCGTCGCTTTTATTTTGTATATTAGGCCATCCAGCCAGACTCGATCGAAGGCTTGGGCGACATCAAGAAAAATTGCTGTGCAATATTCTTTTTGCTCGAATGCTGTGCGGATCTCTGAGGTGATACGGTTGACTTGCTCAATTGTGCCATGCTTTCCACGGAAGCCAAACTGACGATGTGGGATTATATTTTAGTTTACCAAGATTGTATTTATACGGAGTTGTAGAACTTTTTCAAATAGTTTTGAAAGACTTGGTAATAAACTGATGGGTCTGTAAGATGAAGGCTGTGTTTTGTCTTTTCCGGGTTTTGGGATCATTATGATTACAGATTTTTTCCAACTTATGGGAAAGTGAATATTTTTTAATATCGCATTGAAAAGTTTGCAGTTGTGTTGCACGGCGCAGATCGGGAGTTCTCTGATCACTTTCGGGGTTATTTTATCATGACCGGGCGACTTTCTTGGATTCAGATAGTTTCTAATAATTGCAGAAATTTCCTCCAATTGGAATTTCAGTTGCTCACTTTACGTTGGGGTGCGCAGGGAGGTGAGCTGAAAAGAGTTTGTTGACGGATTTGGCAGAAAGACCGTTTTTTGGTGCTGGTAGGGCTAAGCTTCTCGATATATTGCCGCTGTGCCCTTACTTCTTCTTGCCTAAGCGCTTTTGCTAGAATTCGAGAAGCTGTTCTTAGGCGAATTTTTGCTGCCGGGGATCGAGACATTTGCCATTCTCGCCTAAGCCGTCTTTTTTTTTGTTACAAGTAGTTCAATTAGCCGGTTGTATGACCTGTGTTTTTCCCGGGTGTATCCGATTCATGGGGTGGAAATTTCTGCTGCTTCGATAAGCATCGACTCTAGAGCCGAGGTGCTAAACTCGATGTCATCTTCATCGTCCAGTTTGGGATTCAACTCAACATGGGTTTTTATATATTTCTTAAATCTGAGCCAGTTTGTTTTATAATTTGTTAGGCCGGATGGGTGCTCTATGACTTGTGGGTGTGTTGAAACTGTGAAAATTGCTGGCAAGTGGTCAGATGACAATTCTGCTAGTGACTCTGCCGTTACTAAATTGTGCGCAATTCCCCTGGTGATTGCAAAGTCTATTAGATCTGGGAGCTTGCGTGGATCTGATGGCCAGTATGTGGGTTTATCCGGTGACGCATAGCCCATTCTGTTAGTTGGGTTGATGATTGTATTATACAGCTGTTTGCCTTTTGGATTTACCAGGCGGGATCCCCAATGAGGGTGCTTGGCGTTGTAGTCTCCTGCAGCAATAAGTCGTACTCCAAGTGTGTTGAAGAAGTCAGTAAATTCTTTTTCAGAGATCGAGAAGCGTGGTGGGCAATAAAGTGCAGCGACGGTTGTACTACCAAAAGTGGTTTGGACACTTAAAGAGGTTGCTTGTAGGTATTGTTTAGCAAATCCATTTTGGAGTGAATGTTTGATCCGGTTTTTGATTAGGATACCAGTACCTCCGTGAGCCTTGCCGTCAGGGTGATTTGTTGCGTAGAATGCATATTTAGGTATTTGAAAGTTGTTTTTGTTGGTAAGGTGAGTTTCCGATAACAGCATGATATCAATATCATTCGAGTCCAGAAACAGTGACAATTCTTGTTTGTGCTTGGAAATGCCGTTTGCATTCCAAAGTCCTATATGTAATGCTGACATTATTTATTGCTGTCCAAAAGCTTTTGATTGAGCAGTTTTCGGTGCCGCAAAAGTTCCTGCATGCAATTTTGCATGAACGTCATGAAATTTGTCATGTTTTGATTAAGCGAGATCAACAACGTTTCGATCCCGTTGGGTTGCTGGCCGAGTGCGGATAGACTTGGGGCTGCATTGGTTGAGATTGCAGCGGGATTTACAGTTGTAGAGGGCTGTGAACTTCCGTTGAGCAGCACGCTTGCGAATGTTACTCCAGGAGTAGTTGTTGTTGGAGCTGCTGATGACCTTATAGCTCTTGAGAAGAATAATCCCGGTGTGGTTTGCGACGGAACAAGTGTCGAGCCCTGGATACGAGCCGTAGGTTTCTTTGCGTTAAGACGGACCTTCAGTTCCTTATAGACAGGACATCCTCTGTAATTTGCGGTGTGATTTCCGCCGCAGTTGCTGCACTTCCTAGTGTTGGTGTTTGATTTGTTGTCGGAGCAGACACAGTGTTGTTGAATTTGTCCGCAGCCAACGCAAACTGAGCGAAGGCTACAGAATGATTTTGTATGCCCAAACTCCTGGCAATTGGTGCATTGTAGAGGGTGATTCCTCTTGTGTGGCTCTTCGACAGTGATTCTGCGGTGTAGCAAGAGTTGTAGATTATATGTATATCGGGTGCACTGCGTTGGTTTTTAATGTTTTACCACACGTGGGCTGTAACTCCACTTTGAACAGGGGTTGTGGTACTTTACTTCTGTTCAATATGTTTGAGACGGACTTTACCTCAAAGCCCTTCTCCTCCAATGCTTCAACGATTTCCTGCGTCGGGACTGTAGGTTCAAAGCCTTTGATCGCGGCTTTTACAGTTGTTGTTGGATCAGTAGAAGCAATTGTTGCTGTTGTGAGCGCGCTGACGGCGGTCGGCGAACCCAATGACCCAATTAAAACTTCAGGTGTCAGCGAATTTGAGAGTGAAGCGCATTGTGCGCTCCAAGACAAATTGTTGTTGCTGGTTGATGTAAGCAATTTGCTCGTACTTGCACTTTTGGATTCAGCGCTCGTTGTTGTTGTTGTGGTAGTTGGAGATACTACTGAGAAATACGCATTGTTGCGTTGCACAGAGAGCCGACGCTCATTTTGTTGTTGGAGAATTTGTTCTTGTAGCTTCTGCTGGCGAGAGTCTAGTGAAGAAGGGCCCGAGTTAATCTCTTTACTCGTTGGCATTACTAGTAAATTTAGTTATTTACTAAGTATTGCTATTTGTAGATACAAATAACAATATAATTGTGGTTGGGCGTCTCTGTGGCGACTGAGAGCCCTGTCACTTTTTTGTTTTAACGTTGTTTTATTGCTGACACCGAAGAACTCGCGGAGTGCAATAAAAAGTACGTCCGATCGCAGTGACAGTCAATTGTGATCAAAAGAGCAATAATTTGAGTGTTTATAAAGCGATTGTCCCGAAATTTTCTATTTAAAAGTTTAGTACATATGGAAATGTCCCATAGGAACAATCGAATCAAACATTTTTTTTTGTCAAATTACATTTTTTACGTATTTTACAGTAGGAACATAATTTACTTGTAGTCAAAATCAAGATTTATCATCAATAACATATTTATTTTTATATTTTGTTATCTGTTACATCAAATAAGTCTATCTTCAATACATTTTACACAAACATTTCGGTTATGAGTACGCTTACATACACCTTTTTGGCAAAAACAGCACAACGTTTGATATACATAGTTCTTAGTTTTCGACTTCTCGCTATAACAAATGTGACATCTAGCTTTTCCTTCGATATTCGGAGGAACACTTTTGGATCTTTTTGGAGGAATGTTGAATGATCGTGTGTAATGAACAAGCGGACAAACTGACTATCATAGACAAACAGTCATTCCAAATTGTCTCAGAAGGTTATAGATTCGAAGAAGAGCGTCGTATGGGACAATCGGAAACGGCCAGCAAAACAGCCTGTGGGGGGGTTCTTTTCCTATCTCCTAGTCCTCTTCCGAATACATATCACATTGTGATTAATCCCTAGCCAATAAACACAGAAAAGTTTAACATGACACGATATCGTTGCAAACATGTAACTATAAAATTATAAATAAAATTATAATTTTATTCCTTCATTTATGTACAATAATAATTTTTCATTGTTGGCTTCGAAAACTTTCTACCCATTAAATTACCTAGATACCTCTTGAAACTTCATTATGTTGGCATATAGCAAAAAAAATATTTATACAAATTAAAAATTATGCAATTAAATTCAGTTTAGGCAAACATTCAAATTATTTATGTATAAAAAAAATAATAACTAAGATAAATTATCTTTAAACATATCTAACGATCAATGCGCAAATAATGGTCGATCAATTCAATTCACCTCGGATGGCCGCGACCTTGCACACATCTCCAAACTAAAATGATCAAAGTCAACTGCTCGAACTACATCAGCTACATGTTCTCTTTGTTGTTGCAGTTGTTCTTCAGATTTTACTAATCTGATGTTAGCACGTGACTAAATATGCACAATTTTTTTGTCTTATTGCCTTTTCGTTTCCCTATGCAATTATTAAAATAAGATTACCTCACTCATCGCGACTAGTAGTTACTCTTGCGAAATTTTTTTTCTCTTTTGTTGTTTTTTTTTTTCACTTTTATGTTTTATAGCATTGTGGACTTGAGAAATAATAACATGGGACAATTTTGCTTCACTTACCCCTCGATGTATCCGATGAAGGCCTTCGATGAATGACACGCTGTTGAGGAGACTGCCAAAATATATTGCAGTTCACTTTTTCAGTATGCTCTGCATACTTGTTCAAATCTGATGGAAATAATTAAACATGTTAAAATTCCTGATGTCACAATGCAAAATAAACAATAAAATTTGTTGGCCTTTAAAACCAACTGATTCGATTTACCGCTTTTCTTTTACCATTCGCAATTTAACATTCGTAATTTTGCCTGAACTATACGATATCCCTCATTTGTGCTTAGGTCTTGGCCACCCAAAGCTACTGCAAAGACCTTTTCCCTTTGCAAGAGTCTTCAAAAAAAACAAGCGGCATAGGGTCCGCCCTGGTCCTCCCTCTCCGTCTCCGCGTCATGGCTTCGCTTCTTCTCGTCTCTTTTCCTCTTAGCTTCTGCTCGTGTTCCGCCTACGCAGCGGCGCATGCGGCCAGCCCTTTGCTGTCGCTTAGTAGGTGAATACTGCTTATGCTTAATAGGATTCGGCGGCTACCAATATCGGCCGCTCTTCGTGTTTTTTGCGATGCGTCTCTTCCGCAATGTTTGTCGCTCCCTCTTTGCATGTGCCAGTATATGCACCGGCGGTACATCAAAGGCGATGAGCTTTTGCCAAATTGACGACAATAGAATTTTGCTCTCTCCCTCCCGCTTTAAAGTATTGGCAAATGAAGATAGCGCTGCTTCTGCCTTGACTTTTTTTCTTTCTTATATTTCTCTTAAATGTTTGGAGTCAATTTAGACTCAGAAAAATTGGGGGCGGGGGTCTTTGCTGGGGACAAAAATGATCAATGCCGACTCTAGCTTAATAAACCCCTTGTCTTACCTTGCAAAAAGGTCAAGCTCTTAACTTGATTTATGCATCCAGTTGCACCACTAATTAGCACTTATTAACTTTCACTAAATTATTTCCACTCGCGGACTGCCTTGGTTACAATTTATACTTCCAGACAAATACGTCTGGTCACGAGGGTCAATCAAGTTGAAAAGAACTCTGTCCGGAAAACGGTCTCAAGGCTTAACCTTGCAAAAGAAATTTTGACACCTCCTGCCTAAATTGACTCACAAATTCGCCGCTCCTTTAGGTCAGATTTTTCGCCTCCTTACGGATCGAGTGAATCGGTACGCGGGAAAACTAGAACCTTAAAAAAAAATAATCATCTCAAAAAAAAAATTCCTCACAAGACTGGATAATCGGCTGAATCCCAATTACGGCCGATTAGCCTGAAACTGATCTTATTGACGTATATCCTTTGCATGAAATTTTCCTATCACCTTGCCTTGAAAATTTTCCAACAAATACATCGAGTTGCCCAATTTCTGCAATACTCTTGCTTTTACAAACGTTGGGCACAACTTAGCCGATATATTCTTTTCAAAGTTGCTTCAAAAAAAAAAATCCGTCTGAAAATTTCCTGACCTACTTTGTAAAAAACGTCTCTTGCTCGGAGATTGTACTGTCGAGCATTCTCGGTGTAAGCTTCAGTTATTCTTTCTTGCACTTTACTTCGCGCCAACACTAACTGATCATCTCTGGTCAAACTCGGATTTGGGTCTTCCAAACTGCTTAAATTTCGTAACAGCTGATACTGTGAACCATGAGTTACCATGTCGAACCCAAAGAGAATATGGTATGGAGATAACTGCGTACTTTGATGCACCGAATTTCTTAAGTCACAACTGATGCTGTCCAGATTGACATCCCATTCTTTTTGATCTTTTTTAAGGTATGCTCTAATAGCGGCTATCAGTGATCTGTTCACGCGTTCCGAAGCATTTGCTTGGGGCGAATACAAAGCTGTTAACATATGCTTCACACCTAACGATTGCAAAAATTCTTTAAATTCTTTAGATTTGAATTGCGTCCCATTGTCGCTAATCACTACTTCCGGCACCCCATATCGCAAAAAAAAATCAGATTTCTCAAGAACTGGATAATTGGTTTCGTTTGAAACTTTTTCAGTGCACACAGCTAAAGATACGTACTTTGAAAAATGATCTAAAACGATAAAGATTCCTATATGACCTGCCTTACTCCTAGGGTATGGTCCAAGCATATCCACGTATAATCTTTGAAAAGGGCGATTAGATTCAGCTTGATTTCCCATTGGTGGGCGTGATATTGTGTTTGGTGCCTTTGTTGTCTTACAGATTTCGCATGAACGTACAAAATTTCGAACTTGCACCACCATTGCGGGCCAATGAAAGTATCGTCGAATTAATTCTAACGTTTTTCCCATTCCTCCATGAGCTGCTACTACAGAATCATGAGCCCCTGAAATAACCTCCTGGGTTAAATTCGTTGGGATCCATAGCTTCCACAAAAATTTCTCTCCACCTTCTACATTATCTTCGCGGATCTTACAAATGTACACTCGGCCTTCAGATATTCTCAAATCTGGCAATTTTTCTGCGTTCTTTACGATATGAGCTTGCAGATCTAAATATTCTTTACCTTTAAAACTTGATGACTCTAAGTCAACTAATGGACCTATTTCATCTAGCTTCAAGGATATCTGGCCGCAGTATTTGCGAGACAGTGCATCTGGAACGACATGATCATGGCCTTTCCGATGATTTATTTTAAAATTATAACCTTGCAATTGCATAACTTATCTGGCAAGTCTTCCCTTAAGATTTTGTTGTCGCATTAACCAAACTAGACTCGCGTGATCCGTCACGACTTCAAACTTTTGTAATTCGAGATAACAACGAAATTTCTCAATAGCCAGAACAGCCGATAAGCATTCGCGCTCCGTCACACTGTAATTACGCTGGGCGGTATTCAGCTTTTTGCTCATGAAAGCAATGGGATTCTCAGATCCATCTGCTGATTTCTGCACCAAGACAGCTCCAATGCCTAAATCGCTAGCATCACAATGCAGATAAAATTTCTTCGAAAAATCGGGATTATGTAAAACTGGCGCAGTTGTCAAAACGTCTTTAATTTTTCCAAATGCGATTTGAGCTTCCATGCTCCAGAAAAACTTTTTCTTGACCGACAACAAGTTGGTGATTGGAAAAGTTAGATCAGAAAAGTTAGGTATGAACCTCCGATACCAGCCGACTTTTCCAAGGAAACCTCGAGCTTGTCTTAATGTTTTAGGACTAGGCCATGACCGTTGAAATACCCCCGTTACCCAACACATATCCTTGATACTTGACTTGAGAAACACAAAATTTACTTTGTTCCTCGAAAGTATCTGACACTACCAGAAGGTCATCTAAATATCCAAACGCACAGTATTTTAATTCTGGAGGGATTACCTCGTCCATTAATCTGCACATTGTCTGTGACGCATTGCATAACCCAAACGGCATTGCCACAAATTGGTATAACGGCCGACCAGGGATTGTGAAAGCTGTTAAAGCCTTCGACTCCTCTAATATGCGTCCTTCAAATCTATTTTTGATATAATGTTAGCCTTCGGCAAACGAGCTAAAATTCCATCAATACTAACTAGGGGATATGCATCCTTCACAGTGACTTCATTTATTTTTCTAGCATCCAAACAAACTCGAACTTTTCCTGGCTTGATGACAATTCGCATGGGCGAACTCCATGGACTTGATGATGTCTCAATTACTCCTAGTTTTAACATGCGATCTATTTCGCCATATAGCAATTTCTCTACTGCCGGCGATACAGGGTAAAACCTCTGTTTTATTGGCTTGGCTTCTCCTACATTAATTTCATGTTTTATTAATAATGTTTTTCCTAAACCTTGTGCTTCAAAACTTGGAAAAAGGGATATAACAAAATCAAGCATCCAAACAAACTCGAACTTTTCCTGGCTTGATGACAATTCGCATGGGCGAACTCCATGGACTTGATGATGGCTCAATTACTCCTAGTTTTAACATGCGATCTATTTCGCCATATAGCAATTTCTCTACTGCCGGCGATACAGGGTAAAACCTCTGTTTTATTGGCTTGGCTTCTCCTACATTAATTTCATGTTTTATTAATAATGTTTTTCCTAAACCTTGTGCTTCAAAACTTGGAAAAAGGGATGTAACAAAATCAAACTTCTGTTGCTGTTCTCTACTTATTGGACATTTTTCCACATTAACCTTATTAACATCAGGCGCTGTCGCATCTACCGTCGCCACTAATCCTGGCGCTAATTCAAATAATTTCCAAAAATCTACACCTAAAATGACTCGTTTACTTATGGATGGAATTATCCAAAATTTAATAGGCTTAGTGTTATTCTTAAATCTAACGTCTACAGTAATATTTCCTATAACTGAATGGCTTACCCCGTCTGCAGTTTTGATGCTACCAGAATTTTTTTTTAAAACCTTGAAGATCGTTCCAGCTAACTTGTGCCAAATTTGATCCAATACAGCTAATATTAGCTCCGGTATCCAACAGACCTAATTCTTCATATTCTAAAAACGACACAGGTGCATAAAAACGACCATCAATTCCTTCGGTGATCATGCAGCAAGATAATAATTTTTTCGTGGCTTTGACTTCTTTCCAATACTTTCGCGCTCGAATTGTCGATCGCTTTTTCCACTTTTTAAGCTCATTCGAAAAAACTTTATTCCTAACTTGTTCGTAATTTCTCAAGCGCTCACTATAACTCCTATTTCTAAATTTATTGAGTTCCCTTTCTTTATTGAATTCTGTATAATTTTGTATAGTTCCTACTCCGATTACGTCGGAACTACTCTCTTTTGGATCCACTATCATTGGATAGCCATCCATAGACTCTTTTTTGAGTATTTTAATTACTTCGGGGCCATCCGATCCTCTAAGTCAAATGGACCGTTGACCAAGTTTCCCGTTCGCTTGGCTATACAGTTGGGACATCGTGGCTTGTGCACATTTTTCGCTCCACAGCCATAACAAAATACTTTGGGGTGCTCAGTGCAATCATCCCAACAGTGCCCTTCTTTATCGCAGTTCCAGCAAACACATCGTCGAATCGGTCTAGAAATTGCTTCTATCTCGACCTCCTCGGCATAAGTATCTGTTAATTCCTCTAACTTATCTATTTCATTTACTCGCTTACGCCGCTGTCCTTCACCGGAATATCTTGTAGCGTCTCTCATATTATATTCTTCTGCTAATAAGTTCTCTCGCATTTGCACTAACTTTCTCAACTGGCTCACAGATTTGAGTTCTTCATATAATATTTGATGACGAATATCCATACGTAAGTTTCGACTCAAAATTCGCAATAAACGAGATTCTTCTAATGGTTGTGAAAGTCGTCTGCCGATTTTCATTATAGCTTCATAAAAAGCATCAAAGTTTTCTTCTACAAGTTGTTTACGCGACCTCATATCTCCTTCAATCTCTTCATCCAATCGGTAATCCTAAAATTGACGCTTTAAAGCGGTGCAAAAGCTAATCCACTCTATTGCCCCTACTTTTTTACGATATTGCCAGTACCATTCCTTGAATTTTCCTACCAGCAATAAATGCAAATTCCTACACACTGGTTCATAATCGTTTCCCAGGCTATCAAAAGTAAAAGACCGAACTCTGTATAAAAATTCATCAACCGTTAGGCCTGTCTGAGTTCCATCAAATCTTAAATTCCAGCTTTGTATAAGTTGAGCCACCCTTTCTGGACTCAATTTGCAACTTCCTTGATTCGGCAGTCTTGCCATGCCTGAGCTTAGTCTCTGCTGACCTATCATTGTGTTTTGCTGACTTTGCCCATTGGAACTAGGTGCTCCAAATGACATTTCCGACATTTTCCTTTCGATTACTTCTTCTAATTTTTGCACGATTAATTCATAATCAACAGTTAACGGGTCCCTTCTGGTTTCCTCACCTGCTCCCGCCAAGTTAACGTTTGATCTTGGAGGATTTCCTCGATCTTGCCTCCTCGAATCGGTTCTTGGTCTACCCCGACCACGCTGAGATTCCGGAGGATGCTCATTTCTCTGCCTCCCCTGGCTACGCGTGTTGTATGCTTTAGGAGTAGCTCCAGTACTCAAACCTAATGTTCCTTGCACTCGCTGCTGCTTCGAACCCACATTGGTTTTCCTAAAATCTTTTTGATGAACTAAACGTTTACAAATTGGACATTCTGGATTTTCGGTAATAATTTTTATAATGCAATCCGAATGAAACATATGATCACAGTTGGTAATAGCTCCTATCTCGAACGCGCCTATCTTTTGTAAACATATTAGAAATGCGGGTATTTATGAGGCAGACCAGGGACAAGTTTAAGAAACTGTCATCTGGTTTTCGTAAACTTTATGATGAGTTTAACGCTTTGGAGATGGAATTCAGCAGCTACAAACTGTTGAACGAGTCCCCTAAACGTAAGAAAACCAGTATGCGGAATCTCTCCTTGCATCTGCCGGTACCAAATCCTGTCTCGGCCGCGATACCACAATCCCCTTCACTGCCCACAACCAATCCGCCACAGCTCATTTCGTTTGCTAGGCTATTTCCGTTTCTCCAGGAAATGGTCTCTCTTTGCAGACGAATCAAGCCGTAGTTTCCAAACAGTCCGGGCAAATATCAAATAATATTGATATTGCCAATAGTTGTCCAGTTAGAGGTACACAAGTACTTAGGCCTCTAACTGGCGTACCACCAAAGAAACACATATTTGTTTCAAGGCTTGATCCCGAACATTGTTCGGATGACGTCTTAAGTTACATTAAGACAAAAGTTCAAGTCTCCAAAATTGCGGTGAAGAAATTTAAGTTTAATTATTCAAGGGATATATCTTCCTTTAAAATCAGTGTTCCCGTTGAACTGTTTAACTGCATTTGTAGTAACAGTTTTTGGCCGGATCACATTCTAGTAAAAGAATATACGGCCGAAAAAAAATCTCGAGGTCCAGTTAGGCTTACTATCCCTCCTAATACTTCCTCCTCCGGAACGTCAGCATCTGCTGGTGTTCCAAAAAACTAATTTCGTCCCTTCATCTGACCTATCAGAATGTGAGAGGACTTAAATCTAAGCTTCCTAGACTCTATCTAGATAGTCTAGAATTTGAATCTAAAATTTTAGTTTTTACGGAGACATGGTTAAAACCTGATATTAACGATGCATCCTGTTCTTTCTGCAAAATTTTCAATTTTTAGATGTGATTGGACTTCTCGTGTAGGCGGAGGAGTTATGATTGCTGTTGACTCGGCCTTAACTTCTGACCAAATCCGTTCACCGGACACTCTGGATATAAAGTTTGTTAGTGTTAAGGTCAGATTCAAGTCTTTCTCTGTCTACATTACTTGTTTTTACATCCCGCCACAATCCGACATGGCGGTGTATGCAAAACACTTAGACTCTATTCGACATATTTCTTCATTGCTTTCTGATAGTGATATCTTAATCGTCTTTGGTGGCTTTAATTTACCAGAAATAGCATGGTCTCAATCTGATGAATCTGCTTTGTTGCTTCCTTCTAAATCTCACTGCTTCGTTGATGGCCTTTTTGAGTTATCATTAGCTCAAATAAACCCTGTGCGAAATAACATAGGCAGATCCTTAGATCTGATATTTGTGGTGGATTCCACCAACTGTGCAGTTACTAGAATGGTCTTGCCTGAAGACAATTTTCATCCTACTTTGGATTTAACTCTGTCGTTTCGTGCACCTATTGTTAGTGCCAGTCCTGTGATTAAATCTCGGAATTTTCTTACTTTGTTAAACTAAATGAGCTCATTCTGAGAACCGATTGGTCATCCTTATACAGTTGCTCAGACATGGATCTTGCTATCTCGTTGCTTTATGATACTCTTGGTTTTCTCGTGAGCTATCCAACTTGAAAAATGTTAAATCCAGATATTATAACAAATACAAGAAGTCGGGACGTTCTTCAGACTTTGCTCTTTACGCAGTTGCTTGTTCCAATTTTATGTTGCTTAACAAGCACTGCTACAATAATTACCTCAAGCGTTGTAAGCTAGAGTTTTCCCGTGATCCTAAACAGTTTTATAGCTTTGTGAATTCTAAACGTAAGATGGTTGTCCACCCATCAATATTATCGTTTAAAAATAATACAGCGGACTCTGATCAATCGATTGCTGATTTGTTCGCTGATTTCTTCACAACAACATACTCCTCAACGGAATACCGAGCGAATCTTCCGTATCCTTATCAGATAAAAAGGTCTAATTGTAGTTGTAGTCCTTCGATCGATGAAAGTTCGCTTCTTAGCGTGCTTAATTTAGTAAAACCTGTGTACACACCTGGTCCTGATGGAATACCTGGTTGTGTACTCAGATTTTGTGCTGAGGCTCTATGTAAGCCGCTTCAAAAACTTTTTTTGTTGTCCGTTAAATCATGTCATTTCCCATCTATATGGAAGGAATCTTATATAATTCCTCTTCATAAGAACGGTAAAAAGTCCGACGCGTCTAATTATAGGGACATTTCTAAATTGTCCGCCATCCCTAAAGCTTTTGAAAAGTTAATCACTTCTCAACTGCAACATTTTTGTAGATCTATTATTTCACCATCTCAGCATGGTTTTGTGAAACGTAGATCTACTACCACTAACCTATTGGAATTTACATCTTTAACGATCGAAGGATTTAGGAATGCAAGACAAACTGATGTCATTTATACTGATTTCAGTAAGGCTTTTGATTCTGTTAATCATACACTTCTTCTTTTAAAATTAAACAAAATTGGCTTCCCAAGCCCTTTAATTAGTTGGATTCGTGAATACCTGACAGACAGAACACAGAAAGTTCTATTCAGGTCTTCAAGTTCAAGGACCATCCAAGTAAATTCGGGGGTGCCACAGGGTAGTCATCTGGGACCACTGCTATGTACTCTTTTTATTAACGATCTTCCATCCGTTATAATACATTCTCGTGTCCTCATGTATGCAGATGATGTAAAGCTTTGTCTCAGCTACAGAGACATTATATCTCCTTCACGGTTGCAGTCTGACATCCAAAACTTTCAATCTTGGTGTCAACACAACTTATTAAATCTAAACACATCTAAATGCAAGGTCATGACTTTTTTCAGAAATACTCCTCAGTTGATTACCTATTTTCTTAATAACATTCCATTAACTAGACTTAACGAGATGATCGACTTGGGAGTACTTATGGACCATAAATTGACTTTTAAGTCCCATATATCTACAACCGTCGATAAAGCCATGGGTGTTTTTGGATTCGTAAAATGATGGTCAAAGGAATTTGATGATCCATATACTACCAAGATTCTTTACACCTCATTGGTTCGTCCAATTTTAGAATATGCATGCTGCATATGGTCACCCCAATACGATTCACATAAAGCAAGAATAGAATCAGTTCAAAAACAGTTCCTTCTCTTTGCTCCTCGTGGTCTGAGCTGGGATCGTAATATCAACTTGCCTTCGTACTCAAGTAGACCCCTTTTACTTGGCCTTCCTTCTCTTACTAATCGTAGATTAATGCTTGGCGTCATATTCATGCACAACCTTCTTAATGGGGATATAAACTCTCCCGAGCTATTGAACCGAGTAAAACTAACAGTTCCTTGTAGATCTACTACGTGTGGGCAATTAGTGCTCCCGTTGAGATTCGCGCGTAAAAAAAAAAAAAAAAGATAGTGCATTGTTATTCGGCTTGGGCTTCTTGATTTTCGACGTCTGCTTGTGTATTTAATCTTATCAGATCCTCTTCACTACGCCCTATTAAAGCCATGATGATATTGATTTAATTTTTTGTGTCTGAATTAAATAATGTTATATCAGAGATTCCCTAATTACGGTTAATAGAATTAAATATAAATATTTATAAATTACGGGTTCCCTTCCGTAAGAAAATTGGATATTATCTTTTTCATTTTTTTTTGTTTTTTTTTTGCTATCGGTTATGTTAAACAAATGAGAAGTAGAAAATAGAAATTTACAACATAAGCAAAAAGAAAAGTACTAATACATATCCCTCGCAAGCCGCTAACTCTGTTGTATGGGCCGGACCTTTAACCGATACCTATATTCAATCAAAGTTGAAGTCTTACCAATGGGTCTTACCTTTTTTTCCGCTAATACAAACAAAACATAATTTAATGCAGTTTATCAACGACTATGTGTCATTCGAACGAACTACTCGACGTCTTGCCAAATATCGTGATCAGTCTGACAACCGCAGTCAAAGTCAACCATTCACAAAATATATTCACTTTCACACCCCTGTAGACTTTTTTTTTTTTTAAAAAACTAATCAAGGCTGCTTGCTGAATCAATATCATTTGTTTTGTATGATAGAGTTAGAGTAGAGATAGAGTAGAGACTCTTCGTGACCTTATTGCTTTGGTCGGAAAATTCGACGTTGCATCAAATATCTGATTCCTAAAACAAATGTTCCCGAAGATTGGAAAACGACAAAAATATAAACACTAGAATAAGTTGTTACGATCAGAAAGTACACCTTGGGTAATTTGTCTTCCCAGCGCTTTCGGTCCAATGCCAAAATACTGTTCGGCTTTTACCTTTAGGTCAACCATCTTTTAAGAAAAGGATATCTCACATTTAATTAGTGACGTTAACTCAGATAGTCTGTCTAACCACTGAGTCAGCCCCACGTTGGGCGCCATATAATATGTAATGAACAAGCGGACAAACTGACTATCATAGACAAACAGTCATTCCAAATTGTCTCAGAAGGTTATAGATTCGGAGAAGAGCGTCGTATGGAACAATCGGAAACGGCCAGCAAAACAGCCTGTGGGGGGGTTCTTTTCCTATCTCCTAGTCCTCTTCCGAATACATATCACATTGTGATTAATCCCTAGCCAATAAACACACAAAAATTTTAACATGACACGATATCGTTGCAAAGATGTAACTGCAACATGGCTTTTGTACCCTCCCTACCCGAGCTCTCCATCAACCCTCTACTGCATGACCATAGAAAAAATAAAGAAAAAAATTTTTTTTATGTAAATATGTGTTTATTTAGGTAAAGATAATATATATTTGGACTTTTTTTTTTTGGGGGGGGCTTAGTTTGGGGGGAAAAAATTAAGCCATATATGGCTTTGTATGCATTAAGCGCATTTTAGAGTTTGCCATATATGGCTTTCTATGCAATTAGGTGAAAGTTGGTGAAACAGTTCCTTTTGTCATTATAGCATAGAAATACATTGCATTTGTCACAAAAAGTGTATGAGCGGAAAGAACAATTATTTTGACAGAGTTGCCTTTGCTTTTTCCATGTGGGAAAATGCCCAATATTGTCCACCCGAACAGAATTCAAGGGAATTTCCTAGTGTTTTCTTTTGCTGGCCAAAGGAGTACCTTCCCTGCTTGTAGCCGGTGTTGAAGTTGGAGTCATAGCAGGACGCCCGCGCTTTTTTATTTTTCCTGCCTTGACCAGGTGCTCAGCTATTAAAAGCTTGAAGTCGAAGAGTCCCATGTATTGATCTGACTTACGACGCCATAAAATCCATGAATTAACCACGCACATATCAATCATATGGAAAAAAATTTTTTTATACCATTTTCTTGAACGCAATTGAATTCTATAAAGTCCCAGTAAAGAATCCAGTAAGTCAACGCCACCCATATGGTAATTGTACACATCAACTACCTTAGGAGAGTCGTTCTCTATATACTTTTTGTCTTTCTTACTGAATCGGTTTTTCGATGAAACAGGATTGCTTCCCACGTAAGTAGAAAGAATGTTGACTACTTTATTGTCAAACCAAGAGACGAGGCCAAGCTGAACTCCATCGGTATTAGTAACTTTTTCGACCATGCTTCCACGTCCTTGCTTTTTCAATTCTTTTTCAGTTGGCATCTTCGAATTAGGTACTCGATTAATCCTTACCGTACCCAAAGCCAATATGCCACTTTTCATAAGGTAGACTTCAAGATTGGGACTAGTGAACCAATTGTCGAAAAATTGTTTGTAGTTTTTTCCTTTTGGTATGGTTGCCGAAAGTCTTGATACAACATTTCCGCTTACTCCCAAATTAGGTGCTCCTTCCGGATATGTATCACTTTGGGCTCCCGCAAATATATCAAAATCATAGCCAAAGCCTGATACTCCACTCAAGACAAAATTTTTGAAGCCCCATTTGTGGGGCTTTGCTGGATTATATTGTTTCAAGTGGTGACGGCACTTCGTAGGAATAATTTGCTCATCAACCACCAAATGTTCTTCCTTAGGTACGAGCAGTAATTGATTACGGATTTTGTCTAGCACCGGTCGAATCTTGAATAGTTTGTCATACCCGGCTTCACCTGCCAACTTTATATCGTCATTATTGTTGAAGTGAAGAAAACGTTTTATAGTTTCCCATCTGTTGCAACTCATGGTTCCATGTATAAATTCTTGACCAAGAGTCGTATTCCAATATAGTCTTGAAGATGGTAATTGCACTAACGACATGTATATGGTCATGCCGATAAATTGCTCTACTTCATTTCGAGTAATATTAGCGGGCCTATTTATATCAACTTGGAGTGCATATAGATTTGACTGATCAACCAAGAAATTCATCAGATCGTCGTTAAAAAAAAAATTAAAAAAGTCTGCCGGTGACTCTAGTTCACTGATACAAGTTGGAAGATTGATATTTCCTTCAAATGGAAAGTTCTCATCCGAATACGGTGGCAAGTGACCAGTTTTCCATATCGGTGCTCTTATCTTTTTTGTTATTGGCTTTGGCTTTGCTTTCGAAGTGCACGGCCTTTCACAGCTGTAATCGGAACTATTGTCTTCGGTCTCCGAAATATAAACATCTTCCTCTAGGACTTTTTTATTTTCAACAACTTCGTCTTCGGAATCGGGTGTGTTGTCGTGTTTACTTAGAAGCGGATTATCGATTTCGTCCACGTAATGCAAATTACCGTAAAATGATTGTGCATTCATTTCTGAAAAAAAATTTCATGTGTATGTACATACAATATATAATGTATGCGTTACTGCATGCAGAGCCATATATGGCTTCCTCAGTTTTTTGCAGAAATTAGTACTTGTGATGCTTACCTATACTCAAATTATTTATTTTTATAAAAGTTAACTTTATATTCTTTAAAAATAAAAATACTTTTCAGCGACAAAAGTGTTTTTTAGTAAAGCAAATTAAATTTTAAATTCCGCAAAATTAGCTTTCGTTCATCTGCTTGAGATGCTTGCACAAAACTGATTGAAACTTGCGATAAGGCCACACAAAAATCTTATGAACATCGAATTCCAACAGAAAATAGTGCAAAGAGAATAAATGATAACAAACGGTAAACGTAAGTACCGTTTTACACAAAAAAAAAAATTATTGAAAGTGAGAAGCCATATATGGCTTTGTATGCGGTAGAGGGTTAATTGGTAATGCCATCATTCTCGAAGAACTCGCAAAAGTGGTCCATTATCCCATTTCCCTACGTTCGGAAACCCAACTCTTTAATATAACAATTCATTATAATTTTATTCCTTCATTTATGTACAATAATAATTTTTCATTGTTGGCTTCGAAAACTTTCTACCCATTAAATTACCTAGATACCTCTTGAAACTTCATTATGTTGGCATATAGCAAAAAAAATATTTATACAAATTAAAAATTATGCAATTAAATTCAGTTTAGGCAAACATTCAAATTATTTATGTATAAAAAAAATAATAACTAAGATAAATTATCTTTAAACATATCTAACGATCAATGCGCAAATAATGGTCGATCAATTCAATTTACCTCGGATGGCCGCGACCTTGCACACATCTCCAAACTAAAATTATCAAAGTCAACTGCTCGAACTACATCAGCTGTTACTCTTTCAAATATTTATTGTAAGCGATTTTATGTTCCCTTTTGTTGTTGCAGTTGTTCTTCAGATTTTACTAATATGATGTTAGCACGTGACTAAATATGCACAATTTTTTTGTCTTATTGCCTTTTCGTTTTCCTATGCAATTATTAAAATAAGATTACCTCACTCATCGCGACTAGTAGTTACTCTTGCGAAATTTTTTTTCTCTTTTGTTGTTTTTTTTTTTCACTTTTATGTTTTATAGCATTGTGGACGTGAGAAATAATAACATGGGACAATTTTGCTTCACTTACCCCTCGATGTATCCGATGAAGGCCTTCGATGAATGACACGCTGTTGAGGAGACTGCCAAAATATATTGCAGTTCACTTTTTCAGTATGCTCTGCATACTTGTTCAAATCTGATGGAAATAATTAAACATGTTAAAATTCCTGATGTCACAATGCAAAATAAACAATAAAATTTGTTGGCCTTTAAAACCAACTGATTCGATTTACCGCTTTTCTTTTACCATTCGCAATTTAACATTCGTAATTTTGCCTGAACTATACGATATCCCTCATTTGTGCTTAGGTCTTGGCCACCCAAAGCTACTGCAAAGACCTTTTCCCTTTGCAAGAGTCTTCAAAAAAAACAAGCGGCATAGGGTCCGCCCTGGTCCTCCCTCTCCGTCTCCGCGTCATGGCTTCGCTTCTTCTCGTCTCTTTTCCTCTTAGCTTCTGCTCGTGTTCCGCCTACGCAGCGGCGCATGCGGCCAGCCCTTTGCTGTCACTTAGTAGGTGAATACTGCTTATGCTTAATAGGATTCGGCGGCTACCAATATCGGCCGCTCTTCGTGTTTTTTGCGATGCGTCTCTTCCGCAATGTTTGTCGCTCCCTCTTTACATGTGCCAGTATATGCACCGGCGGTACATCAAAGGCGATGAGCTTTTGCCAAATTGACGACAATAGAATTTTGCTCTCTCCCTCTCGCTTTAAAGTATTGGCAAATGAAGATAGCGCTGCTTCTGCCTTGACTTTTTATACCCTTGCAGAGGGTATTATAAAATTGGTCAGATGTTTGTAACGCATAGAAATATACGTTTCCGACCCCATAAAGTATATATATTCTTGATCAGCATCAACAGCCGAGTCGATTGAGACATGTCCGTCTGTCCGTCTGTCTGTTTGTTCGTCGCTTTTCGAACTTAAATTTTAAGCTACGAAGTTGAAACTTGGTAGTTAGCTTTCTTAAAGGTGTAGGTAGACAAAGTATGAAAATCGGTCGCATCGGATTACTATATGATATATCCAATATCGGAATAATAGGGTTCCAATTAAAAATTTTTTATTTTTCTTTTGGAATATAAATCTAATTTGTACCAAAACACTACCCACTAAGTTTGACTCAAATCGGATAATTATTACGGCTACAAATCAATAAAACAAATCATCCATATAAGCTATTTACTCCAGCAACAAAAAATTTCAAAGAAATCTGCCGTACCAACACAAGAGACCCGAGTTCGAATCCGCGCGGCACCAAATAAGAAATTTATAAAATTATTGTTTTTTTGTTGTTGCATTTAAATTTAATTTGTATCCATACACTATACACCAAGTTTGAACTAAATCGGATAATTATTAAGGTTACAAATCAATACTCATATGTGATAGAAATTAAATGTATTTCAATGCTCACGCTCACACATACATATGCAAAAAATTAACCACCACGCGGTGTGTGAGAGAGACAGAAATATTTTAGTTGTGTTCTTACACAGAACGAAATTGAAAGAGCGAGATGCAATGGGTTTGCATATATATCGAATTAGCTTACGCTAGCAAAGTAATGACGGTGGCGTAGTGTGTAGAGATCGGTGGCACGATGGGCTTTGGCGTTTGATGGTTCAATGCTCGGTGAAGAAGTGAAAATTTTTAGGTGTGTTCTTTCTTCCTTTTTGTTTTTTTTTTGATTTTGTTAAACATTTACACCAATTATTTTGCTGCAAGGGTATACAAACTTCGGCAGAGAGAGAAGTTAGCTTCTTTGATATTTTTCTTTCTTATATTTCTCTTAAATGTTTGGAGTCAATTTAGACTCAGAAAAATTGGGGGCGGGGGTCTTTGCTGGGGACAAAAATGATCAATGCCGACTCTAGCTTAATAAACCCCTTGTCTTATCTTGCAAAAAGGTCAAGCTCTTAACTTGATTTATGCATCCAGTTGCACCACTAATTAGCACTTATTAACTTTCACTAAATTATTTCCACTCGCGGACTGCCTTGGTTACAATTTATACTTTCAGACAAATACGTCTGGTCACGAGGGTCAATCAAGTTGAAAAGAACTCTGACCGGAAAACGGTCTCAAGGCTTAACCTTGCAAAAGAAATTTTGACACCTCCTGCCAAAATTGACTCACAAATTCGCCGCTGCTTTGGATCAGATTTCTCGCCTCCTTACGGATCGAGTGAATCGGTACGCGGGAAAACTAGAACCTTAAAAAAAATTATCATCTCCCGAGATTCACTTTTTAATATCTATTTAAATATCTATTTATCAAAAAATATTTTTTAATCAACAAATGAGTTTTTTGTGCTAAATTTATGCGGCAGGAAATGTCAAGAAATTTCATGAACATCGCTCAAAAAAATTTTTTTTAAATGTATAAAAAAGATTCGTTTTGTGTGGTTTTCCACACAAGGGTGAGATTAAGGTTAAGCTATTAACGTCTTATGTAGGATTGACTTGTTTTTTATGCTCTCCAATGATTTTGGTTCGTTTTAAATATGTAAATATCAAATAATACTTTGTCAAATTTGCATGCACTCTTCTTCTCCCTTGTACCTGGAACGCGTTTTGAAGGCGAGGTTGCATTAGTTTTTTGAATTTTTGACAAATTTTTGCAAAAAAGCGTGAGACTACACTATATAGGTCTGATAGGTGAATGTTCCCTCTATCACGTGTATATGATTAAATCGTGAATCTCTGTTGATTCTACTCCACCAAAGTTTAAAAAATGCGAAAATTTAGTGTGTTTTTGAAACGTCTCCAATTCACTAAGTATTCCAAAACTTCTGAAGTATTATCTGTTGATTTCACTTTTTACTTTTGCCTACTGCTACTTCTGCTTTGCAATTTTGATCAATCAAAATTTTTCCCTCGTGAAGTTGTTATTCTCTGCTTTTAACTAAGTTTCTCTGCTACGACTGTAATGCGATTTTGATGTCGAAATTTCCATCGTGGATATGTTCTTCTCTGCTTTAAACTAAGCGTCTCTGTTGCGATTGTACTGCAACCAAAAAAAATGCTACCAAAACTTTTTATCGTGAATTTTACTTCATCTGCTTTACTTTTGGTTTTCTGTCGATGATTGTATAGACTCTGCTGGGGGTTAATTAGCTATGTCGTTCGCTTTGTAACCTGTTCTATCGCTGACTTATTATTTAGCCTTCTGTAGATGATTCTACGGGCGCTCTACCGAAATTGGTTCTGCGGACCGTTCTATCGCTGACTTATGTTTCTGTCGATGATTCTACGGATGCTCTACCGAAATTGGTTCTGCTGGTCGTTCTATCTGACTTATGACTTATGTTTCTGTCGATGATTCTACGGATGCTCTGCCGAAATTGGTTCTGCAGGTCGTTCTATCGCTGACTTATCACTTCGTTGCTTCTTTGTTATTTCCTCGGCTGATGACTGTTGATTTACTTTTGAATTTGGGCCGTACCATATGCTAACATTAACTATAGTTCACTTGGATCAAACGGCTATATAGGGTAGGATGGGAAATATGCATATAGGGTATGTACATGTGACATATGTGTAGCTGCATGCAAGTCTCTCAAAAATATGAATTTCATTTATATGGTTCTTGAAATCAAAAATGAAAAAAATATAACAATATATTTTGGCATGCCAAAAAGGTATATATAGGGTATGTGGAGGTGGTAATATATATATGCATGCAACAGAAAAATATACGAATTCTTTTCATTAGGATTTTGAAGTAAAAAAAAAAAAAAAAGATGTCTTGCCATAGCAAAAAGGCTACAGTGAATATATATATGCATGCATTTTAGCGATTTTAATTTTGGTGGGTCTTTATTCCACTCAGTTGGCATTCTCATTGTTTATGTAAAAACGCAAGAAGAAAAACAAGGTGTAAATATATATTTATTTATATTTTATTATTTATAATGTAAATGCCCCTAGAACATAATCTAGTGGCATAGGGCTGTTGCAACCAACACTTGAATTGGGTGGACCACGAAGGTTGAGAATTGTATTGTAATTGGGGGCCAAAGACACAGCGATGCACACCCGTTGCTTACATATAGATATAATTCTACTTAGCCTAAGAACTAGACTCTACTTATATAGGCCCCGCTGCATACATAGGTCATTTAAGCTCCACCTTTCATTACGTAGCTGCTAGGTCAGCAACTGATTGATTATTGCTGACCCTAGCAGGGGTACTCAATGAATTGATAGCCAATAACTGCTATGAGAGGGATACCCGAGATTTACTTATTAATTATGGGTCACATGTGTTTACAATATGGCAGTTATTTGCTATTATTTAGTTATTATAATTGGGGTAATATTTGTGTAGAATGTAGTGGTGTTTTGTGTACTTATATCTATTTAAACCAAGCAACAACGCTCATTTTACTTAACAATTATATACATATATATGGAAAAGATATTTTTAATGTTTATTTTTAGTAATGACAAAAAAAACTTTATATATATAAGTTAACGCCCCTCATTACCTTAGTAGGCTATTACTAAAATATTAGCCCAGAAAGCACACTACGGATTTGTGTGTAATTGTTCACACAATTTTCTGACACAATTCCTAACTGGTTTTAGCTAAACATTGCTGACATCTCCTATGGGGGAAGCCAGAATCAATTACTTCGAATATCAAACCAAAACAAAATCTGACCGAATAAAGTACAATTGTCAACTATCTGAAAAACATAGTACTAAATTAAATAAAACTGTTGTAAAACTCTCAACACCCGAACCCGACGTTAACTGGCGCCCGAGCAGGTACCCTCACCATACACCGTGAGTGATTTCCACAAGTGAAAAAAGTTTAAAAAAAAAAGAAGTAAAAATATAAGGAAAAGAGAAAATTAAAAAAAAATAAATGAAAAAAACAACGCAAATCCTAAAAAATTGTGTTGGGAACAAGCAAGAAAAATGAGGTAAATTTTCGACAAAAAGTGCATTTGGAGTATATTGAAGACATAAAACAATAAATGAAACCAATATAATACTTATTAAAAGAAAATTTTTTCAATTACATAACGAGGACAAACCATCGAGTCTACGTGTTCGTTGGAATGAAATCGAGATAAAACATTGAAAGAAAATTACCGTGGCGATAGCATTCCGTCTTCGCGCGGCACTTAACACATATGTCAATGTCGCTTCTGAAAATTGTTAATCCCACAACTAAAATTATTTTAAGCGTTTATTTTAGTTTAGATTTAAGTATTTATTTTAGTGTGTAGATTTAAGATAGTTATACACGTAGAATATTTTAAATTCCTGTCAGGGACCGTTCGTTTTGTTAGCTTTCTTTTTATGCCGAGGTTACCGCCGCGTTCCGCAATCTCTTTTTGAACTTCTTCTCACTTCTGTCGTCGATAGACAGGGTTGCAGTCTCTTAGCTTGTGATCGGCCCAGGGATAGAAATAATCATTTTATCGATGACAGCTCGGCCAATCCTGAATTCGGATCGTCCTCGATCTGGTCGTCGTCGTTGTCGGATACATCTAGCTCAGGGATGCTAGAACACCAAGGTTTCATCCTGTCGGAAGAGTACACTGAATTGTATTTTCGCCCAGTAATTTGTATACCTGGAATATCTGCTATGACATAACGATCGTTTCCAAGGACTTTGATAACTTCATAGGGGCCTCGGTATCGGGGTTCCAACTTGCGTGATTCACCTGTGGCAGCTGGCTCGTTTTCAACTACTACTAGATTTCCTGTAGAATAAACAGAGGGGTTAGAGTGTTTGGAATCAAATCGATGCTTCCACTTGGCTCTCTCGGTTGAGATGTTAGCTGCGGCCTGGTTTCTGTTTTCGATGACAGAATCCTTGATTTGATGCTGGCCAATATCCGCGTGTATGGCTGCCGTGAGATTATTCTGTAAGACGTCGATTGGGTTGAAATTAAATACGAGGTCGTTAGGGCTGAATCCAGAGGTGTTGTTCTTCTGAGAATTTACACTCCATTGAAGATTTTGCAGCGTTAGGTCCCAATCTTTAACGTTGTCGTTCATAGTGCGAATGTAGTTAAGTATGATCTGGTTTGCACGCTCCACCTGACCATTTGCACGAGGTGTACGAACAGCATTCTTGACATGTTGGATGTGGTTATGAGTACAGAAATTTTCAAATTGTTTCGAAGTAAACGCTGTTCCGCGGTCCGATATTATGATGTGAGGTAATCCAAAATAGCTTGAGACTTCGTTGAGGACATTAAGTACTGGAAGCGTCTTCGTACTTTTGACTGCCTTTACAATTAAAAATTTACTGAAAGAGTCTGATATGGCCAGTATATGGGTATTTCCACGTTTACTGCGAATAAAAGGACCTAAATGATCCACGTGAAGTCTGCGAAATGGAATCGGTTCTGTATCGTTATAATGCATGCTTCCCTCAGGTTTTCCTCCTTTCGATTTATAATAGCAGCATTGAATACATGTTGAGATGTAATCTTTTACGTATTTCCTCATCTTTGGGAACCAGAATTGTTTCTGGATCCGCCCAAGGGTTTTGTCTAGACCGAAGTGTCCGACATCGTCATGGCAACTTTTAACGACGCGCCACCTTACTGATTTTGGCACAACGAAAGCGATGGTATTTCCTAATTTCCGATATAAACGATGATTTTCTAAAAGATAATCAGAATGAAGTTGCTTATGCTGGTTATTTTTATAGTTTCCCTTTAGAGTAGCGATGATTTCTATAAGCGATTTGTCTTGTAGTTGCATTGTCAGCAGCCAATCGTCGACATCTGTAATTATGGTTCGAATAATTTCATCTAAAGATATTTCAGGGAGCATCTCAGGTGCTCGACTCAAAGCATCAACGTGAGACATCTTGCTTCCATCACGGTGAATGAATTCGCAGTCGTAATCCATTATTTTAATCCACCAGCGGGATACTTGCGGAATAAGCTCTTTGTTCATCTTGACCTTGGCAATAGCAGAGCAGTCAGTTATAAGACGGAACGGTTTTCCCAAAAGATATACTCTAAATCGTTGAAGCGTTTCGACTACTGCTAAGGTTTCGAGTGCGTAGCTGTGATATTTACCTTCTGCGTCTGTACAGTGCCTGCTGAAGTAACATACGGGACGCCAGTCCTTTTCATCGTAAGACTGTAGCAACACTCCTGCAATACCAATGGCACAAGCATCGGTGTGAACTTCGTGATATGCTGAAAAGTCGTATAAGGTTAGTACTGGGGCGTTGCATAATTTCTCAATGAGTTCGTTGAATGCCTGCTGTTGGGTCTCTGTCCAAAGGAAAGTATTTTCCTCTGTTTTCCGTAGAAGACGAGTTAATGGTCTTGATATCAGTGAATAGTTTTCCACAAATTTACGAAAAAATCCTGTGAGACCTAAGAAGCGTCTGACTTCTTTTACGTTTGCCGGGGCCTTAAAGTTTTTAATTGCGCTGACTTTGTTTTCTCCCGGGGTGATTCCATTTTTATTGACTATATGTCCTAAAAACGTAATTTCGGTTTGGAGGAATCTGCATTTGTCCTGATGTAGTGTTAGTCCACTTTCGTTAAGAATATGAAGAAATTGTTCTAGACGCTGAACTCCTTCATCAAACGTTTTACTTGGTATTATGACGTCATCCAAATATGCGAGTACCTCACCTGGTTCCATACGTTTAACAATTTTGTTCATTACAGCTTGAAATACTGCCGGAGCATTAACGAGTCCAAATGGCATTCTGTTGTATTCATAATGCCCGTCGGATGTAACGAACGCTGTGTATTTCTTTGATGATTCGTTTACTTCAATTTGATGATAGCCCATACGTAAATCGAGTTGTGTGAAATAAGCGTTTCCAGCTAGTTGTGCATATTGCTCTTCCAAATTTGGCATAGGAAAGGGTATTTTTACCGTAATGCGATTAAGACGACGATAGTCGACACATAGACGATGTTCTCCATTCTTTTTATCAACTATGACTATTCCCGAAGCGTACGGAGACTCCGAAGGACGAATGATGTTGCTTTCAAGTAGCTCAGATATCATGCTCGCAACGATCGGTCTGAGTGCAAAAGGTGTACGATATGGTTTCGTATAACATGGAATGTCTGAAGATAGCGCAATTTCCATTTTTGCCAGTGAACAGGTTCCAAGCTCGTGAGGTTCTTTTGCGAAACATTTTGCGTTGTTTAATACCACCTTTTCTATTATTTCGTTCTGCTCAGGCGTAAGATTGTCGTTTGCTTCTAGCTGACGTATGTTTTCGATGGAACATTCATTACCGCGAATGATAAGTTTCTTTCCGTTACGACAAAGAATATCTTTTCCCAATAATACGTTTTCTGAAATTAAATCATTTTCGACTATTAGTACTTCAGCAATATAAACGATCTGATCAATTATTATTTTTGCCATTAGTTTTTCTTTGCAGATGAATTTTCCTCCAGCAAATCCGTTGAGTGTAACTGCACAATGCTGCAGTATCCCTATGTTTTCGGCGAAAGATTTTCGAATCAGCGTACGTGTGCTACCTGGATCTACAAATGCAATTGTTTCGTTACCGTTTACCAAGATACTTTTGCGAATATCTCCCTTAGAAGTAGAGTCGATTTTATTTATCTTTACTTGAGATTTTAATTTTTCTGGACAGCTTGCAGAATCGTGAGTCGTACGGTTACAGTGAGTGCATCGTGGTTTACGCTGAGGCTCCGGACATTTCGAAGAATAATGTCCTACTTTTTGGCAATTAAAACATTTGACTGATAACTCCGCCTTCTCGTTTGTTCGTTTTCCAATCGCTGGCTGATTTGATTTTTGACAATTCACGTTAGACTCCCGTTTGCTTTGAATATTAAATGGACTATGTTTGATTTCATTGTGCGCAGAGTATGCCAGTATATCGCGTAGAAGTTCATTGCAAGTTACATAGTCGTTCGATATTTTCCTCTTTAGATCGTAATCGTTGATACCATTAATAATGTGTGTCGAAATCGCAGAATCAGATAACTCACCCTTCCGTCCAATGGCTAACATTTTATAAAAATAATCTTGTGGGGATTCCGATAACTCACGTCTTGTTTTTGACATTTTTAAGTGCACGTCTGCAGAGTTTCTAATGCAAGGAAAATCTTTGAGAAATTGTGAGGCGAACTCTGACCATGTCTGAAATATTTGTTCCGTTGAATCCACCCAATATCGAGCAGCACCTAGCATCTTCTGTTGGACCGCAAAGATTATTTTACGATCACTCCAACGATATGCGTTTTTCAGACTTTCAACACGTCGTACAAATTGATGCGAATCTAATGATTTTCCGGACGAGGGATTGAATTCTGGGAGCAGAGCCACAATTTCACTTATGTTTCCATTATTATTTTCGACGTTTGCATATTGTACGTAATTGTTGGGTATAATATTTGTTCCCGATGACAAATATATATTTGGGTTGTTCAAATACTCCGGTCCATGCTGCGTGTATGGATTTGGCTGTTGCGTATTGTGAGCAAAATTCTCCGAATTCGTGGCACACTGACCTATATTTTCGTTTGACCTAGTTCTGTTCTGCAGAAACGTAGCAAAGTTCTCGCGTTGCTGTAACGTAGCGACATTAACGTATTGCTGTGGCGTAGCAAAATTCTCGTGGTGCTGAAACGTAGCTCCATTTACGTATTGCTGTGACGTAGCAAAGTTTACGTGGCGCTGAGACGTAGCACCACTTACGTATTGCTGTGGCGCAGCAAAGTTTACGTGTTGCTGCGGCGTGGCAACATTTGCGTTTGGTTGTGTCGTTGCAACATTAACGAGTTGCTGTGGCGTTGCAACATCAACGTGTTGCGATCGCGTTTGCTGAGACATGTTTGTTGGAAGCGTACTAGAATGTTCGTTGAATTGCGGATTTGCGTTAATTTCACCACTGACATTTCGTTGACCAATTTCCACATTGGGTTCAATGGGTGATGAAATCACAGACGGTTGGAAAGAACGTTCTCGAAGTTCTCTGACTGTTTTTTCTAGATCGGAAATTTTTTTAAGCATGGATTGATTTTCTGCACTTGCGTAATCATCGTCACTGTTTTGCATATTTAACTTTCTTTGTAATTGATCTCGATTTCCCGACGTTGACAATCCAGCTTCTTTGCATTTATTTTGCAATGCTTTTTTCAATACATAGCGTTTACCCGGCATTTTCGTTCTCTTAATTGTTCGTTTTCGTTTTCCGTGTAATTCGTTTTACTCGCGTCTCTTTCTATCTCGTTCTTACACACACGTTATTGCTTAGGGCACTTTATCCCACTTCTGAAAATTGTCAATGTCGCTTCTGAAAATTGTTAATCCCACAACTAAAATTATTTTAAGCGTTTATTTTAGTTTAGATTTAAGTATTTATTTTAGTGTGTAGATTTAAGATAGTTATACACGTAGAATATATTTTAAATTCCTGTCAGGGACCGTTCGTTTTGTTAGCTTTCTTTTTATGCCGAGGTTACCGCCGCGTTCCGCAATCTCTTTTTGAACTTCTTCTCACTTCTGTCGTCGATAGACAGGGTTGCAGTCTCTTAGCTTGTGATCGGCCCAGGGATAGAAATAATCATTTTATCGATGACACATAAAATAAATTAATATAACAAAGTGATTGGCTAAATAAAGACCCATATGGTCCAGAGGTAAGGATATCCGGCTCTCACCCGGAAGGCTCGGGTTCAGTTCCCGATATGGAAATACAAAATATATACGGCGGCATCTCTCTAAGGAGATGGATTGCGCGTGCAAAACTGAATAACAAATACGTGTGAAGAATTTCGCACCTTAGTAGGTGATTGTAGTAGGGCGAAACTTCTGTCAAGTGATATAGAGCCCAGACTTATTACTCAAGTGTTGAAGGAAATAAAAACGCGCGTTAACTCGATTGAACACAGGCCAGATTTATTGTAAAACAATACACGGACCGGGTCACAATGTTAATATAAGGAGTTATCGGATATAAGTGGTTTTGTGTAGAACTAAGAGGCCAAGAAAAAATCTCGGGTGACGATTGTATATACCGGGAGGAAAAAACCAACTTAGCATGATGGAGTTTTCCTTAGTACTTGCTTAATAATTAAGTCAGTGTGCCCGTTCGGGGATAGTGGCAAAACCCCTCTTCATTCCCCTGCTGGTCACTCTTTCTGGAGTGAACATACCGCACCCCTTGCAACAAGTTGCAGTAGACCGGGTGGACTGGTAAGGATGGGGAGCAGCAACGTTCTGGAGCGCCGAACTAAAGCAGTTTCGCCCGAACTGGACACATAATTGGATTGGATGTCCTCAGGATAGAGGTATGCCTCGTGGGCGCTCGGGGTAAGCATTTAAAGTTGGACGGTAGATTCGTTGCGGTAGATTCCTCTGAGAAGCACATTGTCGTGCTACGGACGCAGTGGGATGGAGGAGGGTATGGTGTTTTCCACACAATCCTGTGGAGTGCTCGTGGGCGAGGCAGTTAGGACAGTATTTGTGCTCTAATACTGCCTGTAGTCGCCTTTTCGCGCAGAGATTGAGGAACTGCCGACATTTTCGGAGCGCATGAACTCCTCCGCAGACCTTGCACTGGTCGGAGTTCTCTCGATGAAGTCCATCGCTTCCTTCGAGGCTGGGACGTGCGGTTCTTGGAGTCACGAAAATTTGAGCTGCCAATTCAGACGTGGACCCAGTGGTCGGCTCAACTGTGGGACCGCACAGAATTCACCCGAATATCGTCTCCAGAGCAAGGAGGGTCCCGCAGATGCCCTTTTCGATGCGCTTTCCTAAAACGCGGGGGAGAAGATCCACACCGATGATTAAGTCTACTGGAGAACTTTCGTGGAAATGTGGATCTGCCAAAGTAAGACGCGGAATGCTCTCCTTTATCTTTGTGGGAACTAGGCAGAACGAAATCGCGCTAGGAATGTTGGGCAAGACGAATGCGTGCGCTTCCACGTGCTTGAAAGGATCTCTAGGAGACGAGATTTTTAGTTTGCATACTTTGTGAGAGTTGGTGGCAACACAATTGGAGATGCCACTGATTTCAGCGTCAGTGACATGGAACCGGGGTCTTACCAGATCGAACATCCTTTTGGATAGGAATGTTCCCTCAGATCCGGTGTCTATCAAGGCGCGTGCTTTGAATTCGGCACCTTGGTGACGTATAATTACCATGGCCGTACCCAGCAAACCTTTACGAGGCGTGGATATTCGGAACTTCTGGAGGCCATGGCTTGGATTTGGGCGCTCAACTGACTCTGCAAGGAGAGCATTTGTTTGTTGTCGCCGAGGATTTATTTTTGGTGGCTGCACACTGGAAGTCGTTACTGTGGAATTGTTAATGCGATGCAAGAGTGTGTGGTGCCGCTCCTGGCATATGCGGCAAGAATGAAGACTGGGACACTCTCGCAATTGATGGCCACGTGCAAAGCAATTAAGACATAAATTCAGAAGTTTAATTGCCGCCACTCGTTCTTGCACGGGCATATCAGCGAATTTTGGACAGACGCGGATTGGATGGTTCTCTCTGCCACATAATAGACCTTATTGACAGTGACGGTAGTGGTCAAAGACTGGAATCTAGTCGGAGGCCCAGATTTGCGGACGGCTGCTGGGATTACTTGTAGCGCAGGAGTAGGCTTTCGACCTTCCAACATTTCTAGAACGCGATACCGATCTATTAGAAAGTTGTTCAGGTCGGACAAGGATGAGAGGTCAGTCTTGTTTGGGATGGATTGTTCCCATAATGCGACGTCCCAGTTCTCCGTGCTAACACCGGATCGCGTGAGCGTGGTTAAGCACCCTTGGATGGTGGTCTGGATATCTTTCATGGCGGCGCAAGTCTCGTGAACGACTGCTGGAAGGTTAAAGAGAATCTTCATCTGGCTGGCAACAAGCTGTCTCTTGTTTTCAAACCGAGCTTGAAGATTCTCCCAAGCCGCTTGGAAACCATCATTAGTGAGTGGGGAACTGGAAACAATTGCCTTTGCCTCGTCGCGCGTTTTGGCCACCAGATGATACAGCTTTTCAACTGGTGCCAACCTCGGATTGTTCACATACAAGGCTGTGAACAGGTCGCGGAACGTGGGCCACTGATTATAGTCGCCCGTGAACACGTCCACCTCACACGGAGATAGCAGATAGCCAGCATGGACGTGCTGTTCTCGGATTTCGGGGGCGTTCTGGGACGCCGGAGCTGTAGTGGACGACTGCAGTCGCTCTAATCGTTCTCCTAATGTTCGTTCTCTGTACGTACACCATATATACATATGCATATTTGGAGTGCATCGTCACCAAATTGGACATGCTTTCTTTGCTCGCGTCAGCCGTAAGGGCTCTGGTACATGACAAGTACTCGGATTCGACTCTGCTCCACAGGACCTTTGTCTGCTCCAAGTGCATTTTCATCGAAAACAATGGCACATCACCCTCGAGGGAGCCCATTGTGTTGACCTCGAAATCGGTCAGACCGTCACAAGCGGCGATAAAGTGGTTTACGGACATGTCAGCTGCTTCGGACAGTCGCTGGGACTCGGATCGGGTTATTGTGACCGTGACGCGTGGAATTGATTGGGAGCTAGAGTCAGAGTGCGCGGGCGAGGGAATGCGACTACAGACGGATGCTCTTTTGGGCGTAGTGCCAGAAAGCTGGGAATAGCTGGATTGAACTAGAACGAGTCACGAAGGATATCGTGTTGGTCAACGAATTTGACCTTAGTGGACTGTATGATATCGAATTTGGAAACCGAACGGATGCGACGGCAAATCGATGAGTTGAATAACAATAAATAAAAATATATATTTTGTAGATGAAATCCAAGATAAAATGAGAATAAATGATTTTAAAATGTGATTTGTGTGGTGACTGTAGTTTATGTGGTCCAGTGGAAACGGACCAAAACCATTAAGCGCTATTTCGATTGCAGCCTTTCGGATTTATTTGTTCAGATGATTTTATTTGCTGCAAGCGGGTCGAAAAGCCGCTAAGATTTGTCCGTGGCTGGAATGCCCTGTGCTTTATATTGCACGGTATTTTATTAGGTTTGAAATTTTGGAAAATTAATTATAAAAATAAAAAACCGGAATATTTCGAATCGATTCCGCTGGAAATACGGAAAGAGCGCAAACTTTTTGTGGAAATTTGTCAACAAAATTAAATTTTATTGACGGAAATTATTGGTCACACACACACGAAAATGCCGAAATTATTAATTCGGAAGTGGAATAATTTTTTTTAAAATATTTATTCTGAATTTTATTTATTTTCACTTGAGAAAGTTAATTTTTATTTTATTTATTGATGGAGAAGCAACTATCGTGACCGTAATCGCAGTCGTGATTTGTGATCGTCACGGGCCACCACTAATGGACATCAGCTGTGCTGCCAATTGGTGGTTTGTTTACTTTTGGAAATTTGCAAATTTTTATTAGTTTAATGTGTTGAATTAAAATGCAAGTGAAATGCAAGTCTGAAATTTGTGAAGTTAGTGCGGAAAACCAAAGAAAAAGAACGAATGCCGATGCCGAAAGGCTTCTGCACACAGTGTAATTTATAATATAATTTTTATTTAACTTCTTTTGGTTAGTACGATTAATACTATGACTGGAAGATTTGATTACAAGAATAGAACTGAACTAACTTCTATTACAAAACATTGAATGAAGGCTCTGTCTTCATGCATCGACGTCGGCAGCGGCGATGGCTTTGTTTATTTCCCACGTTTGAGGATCGAACTGTTGTCATTGTGGGTGGCCCGATACAATTAAAAATTGTATTGGCATTTTTAATGTTTACCGAAGTGTTGCAGTTTTAATTTGAGGATGTTTATTTTACTGAGAATATTGATGTGACAAAATCTGAGTGCGTAACAAGATTTGATTAAATTCCAGATTAAGATTTAATTATGCTCCAGATTTTGTTTATATCGATCTTGGGTCACTAAGTGGTCCATAATTTAGGAATGTCGGGTGTTAAATCCCCCCAACTTAAGTGCGGACGTCCTCGGTCGCTAAGACAAAGTGGACTTGTGGTGTGAAGTCATCGCTTTTTGTTTCGAGTATGATGTTGCTTGTGTTGTTTGTAGTTTTGCATTTCATTTTTATGATTACATAAATTATTGCTCCAAGTCCTAGTAACAAGTATATCAGCCAGTTGGATGACGACATGATGATGCTTTTGGTATATATTTTCTCTATTTCTTCTGTGTTGTTAACATGTAACTCCTTGATCATCTCAAGGGACAGTACTTCTTCTGTATTATTTTTATTTGATATTAGTTGTAGTAAGGGTGGCATAGCGTCGACTTTTGCGCTTGTTTTTAATATGTACCAGCTGTTGCCAATGGTTATAGTTGTATTTTGTGCCTGAATTAAAAAGGTACCTTCCAAATTTAGTGTTTCGTTCTCGATTTGTACTTCTCCTTTGAAGTCGTTGAGTAAGATGACCCCTGGTAAAACTTCAGAGTGTGGTCGTATGTGCTGGCTATTGATGGTGAAGCATTGTGGAGGTCTTCTGTTCAGATATGCCCCTATACACTTATTACTGTCTATATCTATCAAATCCTCCAGTTTACAAATGGTTTTAAAATGATGGGTCTTACAATCTTTGAGTAACCCGTAGTTAGTATTATTACATCTAAGTATATTTGAGAAGTCTATTTCATCTATGGCCATTTTCTTCTTTACTAGTATAGCTAAAATGGTTTTGCAATTTTCTATTATTACTCTTGGTAGACTAATAATATATAGAAGGTCTTTACCGTCTGATGCTATGTTTACTTCTGCAATTTCTTTTAATTCCTCTATGTTTACAAAAGTTGTGTTATCCTGCATTGTTTCTTGAATTAAATCTATTTCTTTACCTGAAAGTATAAATGAATTTATTGTATTGGCCTTGGCCCAATCAATGGCATAGATGACATTTGTTATTTCTTCTCTTAATAAGCTTAATTTATATTTTAGGGTTTCGAACTCTGGGTGTTCTTTATCTTTCTTCTCTTTTCCTTTCTTGATTAGTTCATTCGTGATGGTAATTAGTTCTTGGATCTTATCTTCTACTAACTTGTTAATTACAACTTGTTTATTATTACTAATTAACTGCCTGTTTATCCTGTCTACGACAATTTCATAATCATTGTGATCGGGACTGCCAGCTAACCATTTCCACGCCATTCCTAAAATATCTAACGATCTCTTATATCTCTTTTGAATTGGTCTCAACTTTTTTGGTTCGCTTTCTACTCGCAATATCTCGTAAAAGAGGAAGGGATAGATTGGTTTAGATGCCGTTGCATTTTGAACGAGGTCCTTCAGGACAGCTAAGGCTAGTTCGTAGTTAAAATCGTACGATTTTAAATGTTCCATTTTCTTGTTTGTATTTAGGTGTTAGCTTGGACCCTAATCTCCTATCTATTTTCGCATAAACTTTAACTCCTGCGGTGTATTTTTTCATTCTTTTCTTTTTTTTGTTATGATATTCCAAATCTTTTGTTTGTTTCTGACCAATCTTTTCTTCTCTTGGGTAAGCTGAGTTGCAAAAAATACTTCTATCGGTTTTTTGTTTGTGGTGCTATGAATTGACCTGTTATACTCTTCTACTGCCTTGAGCATTATGTCTTCAAAATTTATGTTGTATATGTTTGAATGCCTAATTGATTATTTAGTAAGAATTTAATCGTGGCTGAATTTAGTGACTTTTCGTTGTCCATAACTACGGTCATTGTTGCCCCAAAAGCTATAAGGAGTTCTCTTAAAGAAATTTTTAAATCTTCTGCTGCTTTAGATTTTACCAGCCTGACCTGGGCATATTTTGAAAATTGGTCTATTGCTGTCAAAATAATTTTCCCTTGTGTGGAATACAAGTCTATATGTATGATTTCCCTAGGATATGAGGGAATGGGTGTTGCTTGGATTTCAATATTGGGCGGATGCCTTTGATATTTGGATAGTTTGCAGGTTTGACAGCTATTTACTATAGCTTCGATTTTCCTTTTCATCCCTGCGAAGAAATACTTGGATAATATTTGAATTTTGTTTTCAATGGCATTTCTATGTGCTCTTGTGTGTTCTCTGATTATAATTTCGTCCTGTTCAGCTTTTTCCCTTACATCAGTGACCTGTCTCTTAGTATATCTCGCTTTGTAGTTTCTGAAGTGGGCTAGATAAATTTCCTGCATTTTTCCCATTATCGTTTCGGATGTAAAAATTCCGTAAACCATTTTTGGATCCATGTTTTCTTTTAGAATTTTAATAAGGTCTTGTTCTGTATAGTTATGCTGTTTAATCATGTGCCGGTGATAGGTCGGAAATACTTTTTCAAAAGTACTGCTTGTGTTATCATCTGTTAAGATAAAAATTTGGTTTTTGAATACATTAATTGGGACCTCCATAGTTGGGATAAGTTCACGCCCTGAACTGTCATCACTATGTATTGTAGCTGAGGTGCTGCTAGCATTACTTTCTGTACTGTCCGTTGGATTTCTTGATAATGCGTCTGCTACTGTATTGGAATGGTCGGGCTTATATTTTAGTTCATAATTGAACTCTTCTAAGTAACTTTTCCATCTTTTCAACTTTCCGTTGTGATTTTTATTACTTAATGCGAATGTCAGGGGTTGATGGTCTGTGTGAATTACTACCTTTGATTTACCATATAGATACATTCTTAATTTTTGTAAGGCACAAAAGATGGACAACATTTCCTTTTCGTTCGTGGCGAAATTCTCTTCTGTCTTTGTAAGCGTTCGTGATGTGAAAGTAATTGGTTTTTCTTCTTGTTCGAGCACTGTTCCTATGGCAATATTTGAAGCATCTGTTGTTAGATGAAAAGTCTGTTTAAAATTCGGGTAGACTAATATTACATCTTGTGATGTTAGTGTGTTCTTGATTTTGTTAAAAGCGTCCAATTCTTTATTTCCCATTTTTATCTCTACTTTATCAGATGAACCCGTTTTAATCTTCCTGCTACTCCTCGCAATAAAGACGTTAATGGCTTCGCAAGCTTTGCAAAGTCTCGAATGAATCTACGATAATAGTTGGCAAGGCCCAAAAATGAACGTAGTCCTTTCAGTGTTTTTGGCACTGGAAAATCTTTTACTGCCTTAATTTTTTTCTGAGTTGGTGCTAACCCCTTCTCTTGATATGATTACACCTAGAAATTCTACATTGCTTTTGAAGAAATCGCACTTTTCGATTTGAACTTTCAAATTTGCCAATATTGTCGTGACGATAGCATTTAAATGCTGAAAATGTTCCTCTTCTGTTTTGCTGAAAATTATTATATCATCGATATAGACATAACAGATCTTGCCTACATGACCTCTAAGGATATCGTCTAAGTCACGTTGGAAAATTGATGGAGAATTCTTCCATCCGAATGGAAGTCTAGTAAACTCGTACTTTCCTCCATTAACAGAGAAAGCTGTTTTTTCGATATCAGATTCCTTTAGTATAATCTGATGAAATCCACTTTTTAAGTCTAGTACTGTAATTAACAATGATGGATCCTTTCAGTCTACATGATTTTGATAAATCATGAGGGAAATTACAAACGAATTTATTTAGAGCTTCCGCTCTTGGTTAAGTCCAATTTTATTCTGTTTCTACTGTTTCTATACTGAATTTGGCTTAAGCTTAGGTACAAAAGGTCTTACTCAGCTATTATGAGTGTTACTGTATGTGTCAGGAATAAGCATAAGTGGTTTATTTAATAGTTTTAAGATACAAATGATATTATTAAGACTTCATTATCTTGAGCTCTACAATTCACGTCTTCACTCAGCCGCTTCTCGAACAAGACTCCCTGATCTCTCCCTCGCGTATTCTCCCAATGCCAACTCTCCACTCTGCTCTCTTACGCGTTCTCTCCACTAGTACTGTCATTCTTGACATCCGGCCTTTCCTGACTCGTTTTCGTCGTCACTTATGTAGTTGTAGCATTCCTCTACGATGTCCAAATTCGGAATTAAAGCACACCATGGCTTCATATGGTCGTTTGACATAACATTACTATATCGTCGTTGAGATATGGAACGATCCGGTAAGTCTTCTACTATGTAACGATCGTTTCCCAAAACTTTGCTGACGACATATGGTCCTTTAAAAGCTGGATCTAGTTTGTGTGTTTCTCCTGTCGCTATCGGATTGTAATCAACGACGACCAAATCATCAACTTCAAATTTTCGTGGGTGGCAGTGCTTTGTGTCGTACCGTTCTTTCCATTTTTTCTGTTCTGCTTTGATGTTTGCCGCTGCCTGAGTTCGATTTCCTTGTACATCTAGTTTTTCGTAGCAATCCTCGGTTATTGCTTGGATAAGCTGATTGCATGTTACATCTCTGGGATTAAAATTAAATACTAGATCATTTGGAGTAAATTTCGTTGTTGAGCTTACGTGCGTATTCATACTCCACTGTATTTTACATATATTCTGATCCCAATCTTTATCTTTGTCTGTACAAGTTTTCAGAGCATTTAAAAGTGTTTTATTCATCCTTTCTGCTTGGCCATTAGCTCGGGGCGTGCGTACTGCTGTTTTAATATGTTGTATTCCATTGTTTTTGACAAATTCTTCGAACTCCTTTGATGTAAACGATGTGCCTCTATCTGATGTTATACGTACTGGTTGGCCAAAGATACTAAATATTTGTTTAAGAGCTTTTATTACCGGGGCTGTCTTTGTATTACGTGTGGCTACCAGAATGGTATACTTGGTAAATGCGCAAACCATTACTAAAATGTGACAATTTCCACTCTTGCTCTTTATAAAAGGTCCAATGTGATCAATATTTATGGACCGAAATGGTATTGGTATTACTTCTTGTACATGCAGTTCTCCATCTGGTTTTCCACCTTTTATTTTGTTTACACAACATTCTGGGCACGCATCTATGTACGACTTTACAAAATTTCTCATCCTTGGAAACCAAAAGTGCCGGCTTATCCGATCCAACGTTTTCTGTATGCTGTAATGACCTACATCATCATGATTGCTCTTAGTGATCCTCCATCGAATTGCTTGAGGAACTACTAATTTGTCTCCGTTATCGGTTTTTCGAAATAGTCTGCTTTGCGAAACAGAATAGTCTTTTTTCACTTGTTTCCAATTAGAGTTAACATCTTTGTTCTTGAATACTTCAAAAACTTCTTTTATCTTCGGATCTTGCATTTGCATAGTATACACCCAATCTTCATCAATCGGTGTAATTTTATAAATTCGTTCAGTTTCCTGTAATATACTTTCTTCTTTTAGAACTGGCTGACGACTCATTCCATCTACATGTGGTAGTTCTTGTCCTGGTCTATGTTTGCATGTGAAATCAAATTCCTGTAGCCTTAGCCACCAACGAGCAATGGGTGGTTGGAGAGCCGTTGAGTTCTTTAACGTTGCCACAGCATTACAATCCGTAATTACTACAAATTTTGATCCAAGAAGATATATGCGAAATCTCTCCAAAGCTTCTGCTATTGCTAATACTTCCAGTGCGTGACTTGAGTAGCGACTTTCTGCGTCCGTACAAACTCTACTGAAATAAAATATTGGCTTTGTCTCCATTTCCTCTTCTTGAAATAATATTGCTGCTATTCCTGAGCTACTTGCATCTGTATGAACTTCGTGCTTTTTATTTGGGTCATATAATCCCAAAACCGGTTGTGTCGTAATAGCATCTTTTAGGCTATTGAAAGCTTCGCTTTGTTTGTGCGTCCATATAAATTTCTCATTTTTCTTTAAAAGCATGCTCAATGGTTGTGCTATTAAGCTATAATTTTTAACAAATTTTCTAAAGAATCCTGTGATTCCCAAGAATCTGCGTATTTCTGTCTCATTCCTTGGCTGTGGATATTCTGCAATACATTTTGTCTTCTCTTTTCCTGGTTGAATACCATCCCCTGTTATTACATGGCCTAGAAATTGTACCTCGGTCTTCATAAATTTACATTTTGATGGGCGAAGAGTTAATCCTTCTGACTTAATTGCTTCTAGAAATTCATTTAAAATGATCATTCCTTCCTCAATGGTTTTGGATGATATAATAACTTCATCCACATAGCTAATTATATTTCGTTGATATTCCAGTTTTCTTATAATATCCGCAATAATCTTTTGGAAAACCATTGGTGCGTTGATCAATCCAAAAGGCATGACATTAAATTCAAATAATCCGTCGGGTGTCATAAAAGCTGTGAATTCCTTGCTTTCTTTGCTCATTTCTACTTGATAGTAACCAGATGTCATATCCAGTGTAGTGAAGTATCGATTTCCTGCCAATTTTGCTAGCTGCTCCTCGACTAATGGCATCGGGTAATGTTGTTTAACAGTGACTTCGTTGAGTGCCCTGAAGTCCACACATAATCTATGTTCTCCGTTGGGTTTTGGCACCAAAATCGATGATGCTGCATGTGGTGACCCGCTACGTTGGATAATGTTGTGTTTCAGCAGTTCATCTACTACTGATCGTAAAGCATCCCTCTTTGCAAATGGAACTTGGTATCGTCGTCCCACTATTGGTTTTGTTGTTGACACCTTGATTTCCATCACCGTTGATTTGCATCTGCCAATGTTTGAAAAATTTTCGGCAAAGCATTCATTATATGACTTTAATAATGAGGCCAAGGGTCCTCAGCGCCTATATCGAACTCGCATGTATTCTCGCTTTGAGCTACTAACCCTGGTTCGATATTGGACTCTTTTTTTCCGTTGCACAAAATGTCTCTTCCTAGCAGAACTGTGTATTGTAGTACCTCGTCTGGTACCACTTGAATTCTCGTATACAAACGTTGATTATCCATTTTGAACTCCGTCAAGATACATTCTTTTGACTCGACGATTGCACCTCCAAAACCTTGCAAACGCTTTACTGAATTCTGTCGAATCGCTCTTTTGGGTACTTGAGACTCCTGAATTAAGGTATTATCGCTACCAGTGTCTACAAACGCTTCATATTCATGACCTCCGATATAAACTTTTTTCATAATCGGTGGGCAAACATTATCCTTTGGATCTTCAACTTGTGATACCGTTGATCCCTTGAGTTTGCAATCTTTTTCTTCATGTCCCAGTTTCTGGCAGTATGTACACCGTAATTTCTTTTTCTGTGGAGCTGGGCATTTAGCTGCAATGTGACCAAATTCATTACAATTAAAACATTTTGGACCTTTAGCCTTTATTTCGTTGCTGCTTAATTCTGTTGGTTTCGTATACCCTGCTGATCCGTACTCGGTGGATTTGTAATGTGACCATTCTTGAGAGGATTGCATATTTTCCAATGATCGACACAATTCTGCACATGTGGATAAATTCATTGCTAGTAATGCTTTTGTTGACTCATGTTGATTTAATCCGTTGATTATATATGAGTTTATGGATCGTTCGTCCATGTTAGCTTTCCTTCCGATTGCCATCATGGTATAAAAGTATTCGATTATTGTCTCATTAAACTTTCTCTTTCGTCTCATCATTTGCCGGTGCACGTCTGCTACATTTACAACACTTGGAAAATCTTTAAGTAGCGCATTTTTAAATTGCTCCCATGATCTATATACTGCTTGAGCATCTATCCAATCCTTGGCCACTCCTTTTAATTTGTGCTGAACAGCGAACAATATGGTGGCATTATTCCACTCATAAATTTCTTTCAACTGCTCTACTTTAGTAATAAACTGTTCCGATGACAAATTTTGTTTTATTGGATCAAACTCAGGTAACATTCCAATGACATCTTTCATGGAGCTATTACCAGTGACTTCACGGGGACTTAATCGTTGTGTCTCAACTTGCTGATCCAACTCTTGGCGATGAACATCTTCTCGTTCTGCGGTCCGTGCTTCAAGCCTTTGCTGATCCGCAGATAAAACTTGTGTTCGTATGTTTATTGACGCTACTGCTTCTGATAGGGTTGATATCATTTGCTTCAGTTCATCCATTTGCCTTTGCATCATACTATTTTCCACTGAAATTCCATAATCCTCCGTATCAATTTGGTCCGTTCCTAGAACCTGCGTTAGAGCATCGATCTTCGATTGTTTGTTTCCCGTCATTTGGATATTATTTGTCTGTAGAATAACATCCAATTCCGCGACGCGTAGTGTATTTAATTTTACTAGCATTTTTTTTTTTTTTAAGCTTTTTACTTTTGCCACACTTTTTCCCGTTTTTTCGTTTTCTTATTGTCTCTCGCTTTTCTAGTGATGACAGTCTCCCTTGTTATCGATAGAATTATCGTTATTATCGATACACTGGCGTACTTTTCGAGATGACAGTTTTCCTTTTTCTTTTCGACTTAACTTTGTCTTTTGGTTATCTTCCTTTCGTGGAGATATCTTTCACGACCGTTTGCCTCACCCTTCTGGTTTGCTCTTGTCGCTTCTCGATCTCGCCTTTAAAGTCTCGCAACCTAATTTTATGGAAATTTCTCGACCGTTTTGCTTTATGCCGTTGCGTCTTTTTTTTTTTCCCACTATTTGTTTAGCTTCTATATCTGTCTCTTTTACTTCTATGGGAACTTTGGACCGTTTTGCTTTAAGCCGTTGCGTCTCTTTTCTTTCCCCGCGTCTTGCTCGCCACATTAAATTATTTCACCATTTGCGAAAATAAGTTTTAACACTTTTGTCTATAATGAAGCCGTAAGTTTGTATCCCACTTCTGATTTGTCAGGAATAAGCATAAGTGGTTTATTTAATAGTTTTAAGATACAAATGATATTATTAAGACTTCATTATCTTGAGCTCTACAATTCACGTCTTCACTCAGCCGCTTCTCGAACAAGACTCCCTGATCTCTCCCTCGCGTATTCTCCCAATGCCAACTCTCCACTCTGCTCTCTTACGCGTTCTCTCCACTAGTACTGTCATTCTTGACATATGTATGTTGCAATCACACTGTAAAATGCATGCTCAGCATTTTACATTTGCCTCTGTCAGTCAACATTGCATTAGTTGATCGAGTTTCGAGTGCTCTACTTTTGTTTATATATTTATGTGGTTGCTTCATATGTTTGTATGTTTATGAATAAGTGTTAAATGCTCTACAGAATATAGTACACCTCCCGTTTTAGAGAAATGACGTAATATTCTATGGAGTCATTTTATGTATTGTGTGCAATGTATTTTGTAGTGATAATGTAATGTGGGGTATAAAAAAATGTTTTTTTTTTTTTTTTATACCCTTACAGAGGGTATTATAAAATTGGTCAGATGTTTGTAACGCATACAAATATACGTTTCCGACCCCATAAAGTATATATATTCTTGATCAGCATCAACAGCCCAGTCGATTGAGACATGTCCGTCTGTCCGTCTGTCTGTTTGTTCTGGCGTTTTCGAGCTTAAATTTTAAGCTACATGGTTGAAACATGAAAAGTTAAGTTCCTTAATGGTGTAGCCAGACCAAGTTTAAAAATTAGTCGGATCGGATAATTATCACCGGAGTTATTAACTAAAACGTGGAGGTACCTCGAGTAAAATAAGCAATTTTCTTTGGCAGCAAAGAAACAAAAACAAATTCCAAGCAATCACGCACACACACACATGTGCAAAAATTCGTCACCACGCGGTGTGTGAGAGAGACAGAAACATTTGCGTTGTGTTGTTGCACAGAACGAAATTTGAAGAGCGAGATGCCATGCGTTTGCTATATGTATATGTATGTCGAACTAGCTTAAGAGAGTTAAGTGAGGATGGTGACGTAGTACGTAAAGATCGGTCGCGCGATGGTTCGGTGTTTGGTGGATTCGACTCTCGGTGAATTCGGGAAAATTTTTAGTTGAGTTTTCTCTTCAATTACTTAAAAAATTTTGTTTTTAAATTAAATAATAAAACAATGAAGCTGCAAGGGTATACAAACTTCGGCAAAGCCGAAGTTAGCTTCTTTGATATTTTTTTTTTGAAATTGATAATTTTTTATACCCTTGCAGAGGGTATTATAAAATTGGTCAGATGTTTGTAACGCATAGAAATATACGTTTCCGACCCCATAAAGTATATATATTCTTGATCAGCATCAATAGACGAGTCGATTGAGACATGTCCGTCTGTCTGTTTGAATCACGATGACAGCCTCAAATTTCAAGCTACATGGTTGAAACATAAAAAGTTAAGTTCCTTGATTTATCAAGTATGGTGAGTTTGAAAATTAGTCGGATCCGATAATTATCACCGGAGCTATTAACTAAAACGTGGAGGTACCTCGAGTAAAATAAGCAATTTTCTTTGGCAGCAAAGAAACAAAAACAAATTCCAAGAAATCTGCCGTACAAACACAAAAGACCCGAGTTCGAATCCGCGCGGCACCAAATAAGAAATATATAAAATTATTGTTTTTTTGTTGTTGCATCTAAATTCATTTTTTACCCATACACCCTACACCAAGTTTGAACAAGATCGGGTAATTATTAAGGTTACAAACAATAATCATATATGATAGAAATTAAATGTATTTTAATGCTCACGCACACACATACATATGCAAAAATTCAACCACCACGCGGTGTGAGAGAGAGACAGAAATATTTGTGTTGTGTTCTTACACAAAACGAAATTGAAAGAGCGAGATGCAATATATGCATATATGTCGAATTAGCTTACGTCAGTTAAGAAAGGACGGTGGCGTAGTATGTAGAGATCGATCGGTGTCACGATGGGATCGGTGTTTGATGGTTCAATGCTCGCTCGGTGAAGAAGTGAAAATTTTTAGATGTGTTTTTTTTGTTTTTTTTTTTTATTTTGTTAAACATTTATATCAATTATTTTGCTGCAAGGGTATACAAACTTCGGCAGAGCCGAAGTTAGCTTCTTTGATATTTCGTTTCTAATATGGGTCACCGGTTGGAGTAGCGCTACTCGTAATGATTTTAAAATTTTATTGCCCATTGACTTAAAAGTATCTATTGAAATAAATTCATAGATCTTTTCACTCGATGCCACCTTGAGTTTGCTTATTTTTAGTATACCGGCCTCTTTTTCCAGGCTTTGGAAAAACTGATCTAAGTCAAGTATTCCATTGGTATACATGTTGCAAACATCAATTCTTGCGATCACTTTGTTTCCATGTTTTAGTAAACATTTTGATTCAGTTAATCGTAAGGTCACTACTTTGCGTACTTCGTCATTTGTTATGACTTCATGTACGTTGGGCTTAGAAACATCCTTATTTTGCCTTAGCAATAATATTGTTTTATTCTCTGCGCAGAGATTTTTTGTCTACTTTGTTGCCTGGTAGTGACTTTCAGGACTTTTGATTGTAAGTCTTTTAACTCAGATATGGTAATCCGGGAAAGGGCATCAGCCACGTAGTTCTCTTTTCCCTTAAGATATTCCACAGTGAATTCATATTCTTCTAAATCAAGCCTCATGCGAGTTAATTTTGAACTTGGATTGACCATTGAAAATAAATATGTTAATGATCAGTTTTGACAGTAAAGTGCCTACCATATATATATGGTCGAAAATGATTGATAGCCCAGTGAATTGCTGCTAATTCTTGTTCTGTCGTGCTTTTATTGCTTTCGCCTTTTGTAAAAGCACGAGATGCATAAGCAACTGGGAGTTGAAGTAAATCGTAGTTCTGCGTTAGGACTGCTCCACATGCTTCTTTGCTTGCATCTTTTATTATGCAAAATTCTTTGCTAAAATCTGGGTATTGCAATAGAGTCGGTTTGACTAATTGTTCTTTGAGATATTCGAATGCTTTTTGACAATCTTTTGTCCATTCGAATTGAACATTCTTTTTGCATAGTCTAGTTATATGTCTTGAATAATTGGAAAAATTTTTTATAAAACGTCTATAATAGTTACAAAATGCGACGAATTTTCTAGCGCTGTCTGCGTCCGTTGGGACTGGATATTTTTTAATGACATCATATTTCTTGTCATCCGGTAAAATTCCTTTATCGGTACACTTATGACCCAGAAAAGTCACTTTGTGCATAAAAAATGAACATTTATCAGGGTGTAACTTGAGATTGTTTTTCCGACATAAATCAAAAACCTGTGTAAGATTCTTGCTCATGTGTTTTTCCGAACACCCGATGACAATTAGGTCATCCATGTATAAGAATGCCTGGGATGGTTCAAGACCAGAAAATGCAATTTTCATCATCCTTTGGAAAGAATTAGGCGCTATTTTCAATCCATATGGTAATCGCGTAAGACGATAAGAGCCATTGCTCGTAGAAAAAGACGTTATGTTTCTTGAATTTTCTTCAAGCTCTATTTGGTGAAATCCAGACATAAGATCTAGACAGGAGAAATATTTTGCTCTACCCAATTGGTCAAGAATATCATCTATTCTCGGAAGTGGAAATTTATCAGCTAACAATTTCTTATTAACTTGGCGATAATCTATTACTAAACGCCATCTCTTTTCTTCTGAACCCGGTAAGGGTTTTTTCGGTACTAATAAGAGAGGACTATTATATTCTGAAACGGCGGGCTCTACTATTTTGTCTTTGATCAATTTATCTACCTGCTTTGTTATTTCAGCATGGTGGCTTTGTGGAATTCTATAGTTCTTAATATACGTTGGTTCATCACTTTTCAATCTTAATTTTTGATTATAGAAGTTGTTGGTTGAAATTGGTTCGTAATCCAAACCGAATATATCAGTGTATCTGGTGCATAATTCTAAGAGTGCGTTTTTAAAGAGTGGTGGGCAATTCTTTTTTAATTTTTTAAGTACTTCATTATCTCTTTTGTTTTCAGAGTTGTGTACGATATCATAGTTTTCTATAGTATCAAATCGGACTTTGTCGAGATTTAAGACTTTGTTAGAATTGGTCATGTTTAGGACTCTTATGAAGGTATTTTCGGAATCCGAAATTGTACTAGCTATTATGATTCCTTCTTCTATTTCTTGACATGGTATAAATACTTGTTTGTGTTTAGTACTAAGCTTTATTTGTCGGACAACTTCGGAACGTGATGGTAATACTGTTGTGTTATTTTCAATAGTGTGTGCTATTGGAATTCTAATTGGAAAATGAAGATTATTGGGTCTCAATGTAAGAAAATCTACATCGTTTTGAAAGTCTAACTGACAATTGAATTTTTTAAAAAAATCCATACCTATTATTCCATCACATGGTATGGGGAACTCTTGTTGGACTAAGTGGTAGTTGTGAGGTATTACATACCTGCCAGTAGTAAGTTCTACAAAAGCTAGTCCTTTAGAATTAATTGTTCCTTCACCAATTCCGCTAATTTTTGTTTTTATTGAATAGTCGATACTCTGGAAATTATCTGAATTTTGTTTCAATATTGAGATATCTGCACTAGTATCTAGCAAAAATGTGAGGTTTATTTTTGTCTCCTCATTTTTTAGTTGTATATATATTGTAGTTGAGATTGATTGTGTGAATATACGCATTCGAACATCTTAAGGGTTTTGTTCGTTTTCCGAGTTACCTTGTGTAACTCGAACATGATTTCTATTGTTATTGTTTTGCTGGCCGTTGTTTCGGTAGTAGTTATTCCTACCTCGGGTGTTACCACGGTTATTACCACCGCGATTATTGTAACTGCCCCGGCCCCTGCCATCGTTATAGCTATTGCCGCGGAATCGGTTTCCACCGCCGCGGTTGTAATTTACTTGCCGGTTCCTATAGAATAGTACGTTATTTGATCGGCCGGTTGCATCTGTGCATGCATTTACAAATTTGGCAACAACATCATTCATGTTGTTAAATGTGCCGGCCTGCATTATCGTTTTTACCTGTTCTATAGCACAGTTTTGTGTTATGGGTTTTATGGCCGAAGTCATGCTGTATTTGTCGGCCAATTCTTGGTTTACTCCTTCACTAATATAAGCTCCTTGTAGGGCTTTAGTGAGGATTTCCACCTCATGGGTGTATTGGCTCGCTGTTTTATTTTTCTGCTGCAAATTTAGTATTTTGGCTTTAATGGCCTCCACAGACTCTCCTTTGACTGTTCTTGATAGTTTTTCTATTATTTCGGGTACTGTCTTTTCAGTACTTATTAGGTTTCTTGCGTGGCCTTTTAATCTTGTTTTTATTATGTTTACGGCTGTTGTTTCGAATTCGCCTTTTATAGAATCCACAAGGATCAATGCGTCTAGGAAACTTCGTAAATCGTCTGGGCTTCCATCATAATTTGGTATTAGCGGTGTCGCTAACTTCATGAATTCTGCCATTGTTGATGTCATGGTTGTTTGAGGTCTTTTGTGAACTTTATGTTCAACTGTGTCATCTAACGATTCTATATCACTATCTACTTCTAAATCGGAGTCAGTTTGTTTTGACTCATCTAGATTTTCTAATTGGTTAGGATTGAAACTAGCCAATTTGTCTAACTCCGAGGGCACATTTATCTTGATGTTCCTCCTACGACACAGATTTATTAGTCTTGTGTTCAGTGATCTTATTACTTTAAGACATCTGTTCCTGTGATCTGTAGTTAGTCTATTCTCAAACTTATTTATTATCTTCACTATATTGTTATATTCGCTTACAATAATTATAGTGTGGTGTGTTAGCGTTTCGACTTTTAGTATTGTATCTTTATTTATACATTTATAGGATTTTTTCAAAAATTTGCCGAAATTCATCTATTTGTCGCGCAAACACGCCCCATTCCAAATAGTGGAAAATATTTTTTTTTATTTATTGAACGAAATTATAGTTATGTATTAATTTTCTATCTGTGCAAGCGCACGTAAAAAGTGTTTGCCAGGCCTAATATGGGATGGTCTTCACTAACTAACTTTACCCTTACGTATGGTAAGGTCTCTAGAATAATTGCTTTCTCATTCTTGCCACAATTTATTAGTGGGCTAAAATTAATGTCATACGTTTCCGTATACTCACTTTCGAACTCGTAAGCCGATATATAATCTGTGAAATTTCTTAGAAGTTGCATAGCCTGCAATCTGAAATTTGGATGCTCAGCGTAAACCTGATCGATTTCCCTTGGATCCATTGTACTTATAATGCTTCTAGTACATTTGCATTGTTTGCTCTCCTTGTGTAACGATTTTTAATAAGCTTATTATGCTTGATATAGATGGTCAATAGAAATTGACAAATTGTTACAATTGTTAGGATAAGCTCTTTCTTGAGAATCCAAATCGAAAATAATTGGTCTGTGTGGTAAACTATTTTGACATTATTGACCACATTAGCCGTATTACCCTTAGCTTGATTTTCTTCTCCAAACCAACCCATTTTGAAAGATAACTCCTATCGATCTAATTTTCCTAATTTAGCATGTTAAAAAAAATTGTTTTCATACAGAGAATCCAAATCGAAAATAATTGGTCTGTGTGGTAAACTATTTTGACATTATTGACCACATTAGCCGTATTACCCTTAGCTTGATTTTCTTCTCCAAACCAACCCATTTTGAAAGATAACTCCTATCGATCTAATTTTCCTAATTTAGCATGTTAAAAAAAATTGTTTTCATACAGACGTATCGTCTTGTTTTATTTGTTCGATTTATACATATATATATATATTTATATATTTATTAAAAGAAAAAAAATTTTCTCTTTTAAACTATTAATTCTTTTTTTTCTATTTGAAAATTTTTATTCCATTTATGAGTCTTTGTTTTTTTTCGAAAGTAATGCAATATTGTTTAATTTGTTTGTGTTTGAACTTTAATTATGTAATTATTTTGTTTAAGAGGTGAGGGTAATAAAATTTTTTTTTTTACTTGAATTGTTGAATAATTATTTGACTTTAGTTTAATATGTTTCCCTGCCTATATTTGCGTATGGTTTTCAGACCACACTCTAATCGGGCAACTGTTATGTCGCTCAATTGTACATCATTTCTTTTTAATATTAATTATGCAGCGCAGTGCATTTTAAAAAATATTTTTAAATTAATTATTTGTTGGGCGCACTTGGAAACGCTGTCGGTTCACTTTTCCTTGGTCTGGCTTGATACGCCAGACGGTGCCGATGCTGGCTGCATAGGCTCAATTCTTATGTAATTAAAATGATGGGGTACCGGTGCTGGCAGCACAGGTGACATGACTTCTTCAGCTTCGGGATTTCCTTTATTTCAGGTGGAGATTTTATTAGTTTAGTTTTTGCAATGTTTTGTATAGCAGGGTAGGTGGATGTGTGTGTTGCTGGTGTTTGGCTTTTTCGAACTGATAATTGGTTTTTTATGTGCTCAACTTCGGCATGTAGCTTGACCGGGTTGTTCCAGATTATGAATTTTTTTTTTTGTTTAACATCTTAAGCAGTTCTGCTTTTCTAGCTTTAAGCCTTTTAACAACACCGCTTCTTTTTGCACACATCGCACTCTACTCACTGCGTTTTTCTTCTTTGTTTCCCATGTACGCCATGTAATTTTTGTTATTATTTGTTTGTTTTTGTAGTTGTTCCCTTGTCTTGTCCTTCGATGTCCAGGTCGCTTTTGGACCTATGTCACGGTCGCCATGTAATTAACAATGATGGATCCTTTCAATCTACATGATTTTGATAAATCATGAGGGAAATTACAAACGAATTTATTTAGAGCTTCCGCTCTTGGTTAAGTCCAATTTTATTCTGTTTCTACTGTTTCTGTACTGAGTTTGGCTTAAGCTTAGGTACAAAAGGTCTTACTCAGCTATTATGAGTGTTACTGTATGTATTAGAGATGGGATCGGGAAAGAAAATGCTTCCCGTCCCATCCCGTCCCGAAATCAAATTTGCTTTTCCCATCCCGGTTATCCCGAAAAATTTTCAGTCCCGACCGCGGGTCCCGACATTTTCCCAAAAAAATATTTTCTTATATGCATATTATTATTTATATTATATTATTTATATATTTATTTTTCCAATAAACTCTTACTTTATATATCCATATTTATACCCTGTACCCATAGGGTAAAAGGGTATATTAAAGTCGCTAAAATGTATGTAACAGGCAGAAATATACATTTCTGACCCCATAAAGTATATATATTCTTGATCAGCATCACTAGCCGAGTCGATTGAGACATGTCCGTCTGTCCGTCCGTCTGTCCGTATGAACACCTAGATCTCGGAGACTATAATAGCTAGAGCTACCAAATTTGGTGTGAACATCCGTCTAGTGTCTACACAGGTCAAGTTTATTTCAAATTTTAGCCACGCCCACTTCCGCCCCCGCAATTTAAAAAAAACGATAACTAGGGCTGCTTTCAAGATATCTTGGTACACTTAATTATATACCCAAACTGGACCAGCTGAGCAAATTTTGTTGAAATCGGACAATAAACATCGGAGATATGCCTATATCCGTTTTGTACTGAAATGCCAAGGCGGCATTGGCAGATAAGAAAGAGCGAGATAGCATGCGTTCGCTGCTGCTGCATGTAAAGGGGAATTTTGTTTTGAATTGATTGCGATTTTGAGGTTGTTCGATCATTTGTCTAGTGACTACGCAGATCAAAAAAATTTAAAATTTTGGCCACGCCCACTTCCGCCCCCGCAATTCAGAAAAAACTAATTATTAGAGCAGTTTTTAACGAATCACATTCTTATTTGGCACACCTAATAATGTGGCTAATATGCATCATCTGACCAATTTAAGTCAAAATCGGACAATAAATATCGGAGAAATACGAATGTGCATTTTGAACTGAATTGCCAAGGCGACACTAGCTGGAAAGAGTGAGCGAGAAAGCATGCGTTCGCTGTTGCAGCATGTTAAAGAAATTTTTTTATGAAATTAATCGCTATTTCGAGGGTGTTTGACTTTATTTAATATAATAACTAGTAGGTACAGGGTATACTCAATGTCGGCAGGGACGACTTGCTTGCTTCATTTTATTTAAAAACAATATTTTTCAAATAATCCGAGTTCTTCTGCCTTCCAAAATTCTACTTGAAGTAGAAAAAACTCTTTCGCTAGTTGCAGAGGATGTCGGAAAATTTAAAGTTTGCCTAGCCAGCAATGCAATAATAATAATATATCCACATTTTTCTTAAGTTTAACATTCTTAATATAATTACTAATTTCTTCGTCAATATCATCTTCCTTTTCGGGTTGCATTGCACAAAGTTCCGAAAACCTATCTGGTACTATGGAATTGTCTTGATTAGCCACTTTTTTTTGCTGATTGGGTTGTTATCAGTTCAATTATTGATTTGACTGTCACGTATACTTCATTCTTCTCCTCAGATGTCAAAAAGCTTAAATCTTTAAAATGTGGATTTATTTTTTGGTCCCTAGTATTTTTTGGGTCCCGATAGTTTTTCCGGGACCTGCGGGAATTTCGGGATCGACCTCTTATCCCGTCCCGTCCCGGTTTTTTGAAAATCTTTCCCATCCCGCCCAGTTCCCATAAAGTTTTAGGGTCCCGCGGGATTCCCGAAAATCCCGATCCCGAAGCCCATCTCTAGTATGTATGTTGCAATCACACTGTAAAATGCATGTTCAGCATTTTACATTTGCCTCTGTCGGTCAGCATTGCATTAGTTGATCGAGTTTCGAGTGCTCTACTTTTGTTTATATATTTATGTGGTTGCTTCATATGTTTGTATGTTTATGAATAAGTGTTAAATGCTCTACAGAATATAGTACAGCACAGAGAAAAATTAATTATTTCCCAGTTGGGAAATGACTTCTCCTATTTCGGGGATAGGGTATCTATCCGACACTGTATTTGTGTTTAATTTGCGATAGTCAATGACTACTCTGAAATTCTTTTTCCCTGACGCATCTCCTTTTTTGGGTACTATCCAAACTGGTGCATTGTAGGGTGACCGTGAAGGTCGTATAATGCCGTCTTTAAGCAACTCCTGCATTTGCTCTTCAACTACCTCCTTTAGAGAAATGGGATATGGGTAATGTCTTCTGTAAACTGGTGTGTCGTTAATAGTTCGAATTTCACCTGGTGTATGTTAATTTTTTATTTGGGTCTGCGAAAAGGTTTTTAAATTTCGCGAAGAGAAGTTTCAGTCCGTCTTTTTGTGATATAGTCATATGTTTCGTCTTTACTTTAATACTATTCACTTGCTGTGCTGGCATTTGCTTGATTGTTAGTGTGTATGAGTTATCTATAAGTCGGTCATTTTTTACGTCAATTATTGCGTTCAGTTCTCTAAGGGTATCGTTCCCCTGAATTCCGTGGAATGTCTTTAAATCAGACAAAAGGAAAAATTTTATTGGCTTATTGATTTGGTTGAAAAGTCCTATGTTCACATGATGTGAAATTTTTGTTTGCCCACTTACTGCATTAGCGTAAAATATTTTTTCATTTGGTTTTGGGTTTTGTACAATTTGAAGTTGTATATAATTTTTTTGGATCCTGTATCGACTAAAAAATTATATTCGGTTCCGTTCTTCGCCCTACAGGTAAAATAAGGCAAAGAGGAACGGTATAGTATACAAAATTTATTATTGAAATTTCGGACTCTGTCTGTTCTGTTCCAATTGTTTGCTCTTCTGATTCTTCTCTGAATTGTGCTGGTAAGTCAACTACGTTTTCTTCTAACTGTTCAAAATGTGATCGTTCAGAATCTATTTGCTCATGGGTATACACGCCTTCATTATATCCTGTATCTATATGAAATTGTCTCTGGAATTCGTTTTGCACAGGTACAGTTGCACCGTTAGGGCGCTTAGCAGCGTATTGCTGATATTGAATGTTAGGTCTGTTAGCATAATTCACCTGCCTAGTATGAATGTACTGATCTACTTCCATAGGTATTGGCTTGGGTTGAGGTTTAGGGGCGAATGGTCTTGGTGGTGGAAATCGGTAATGACTTGGATTAAACGGATATTGGTTGTTATATGGCCTAACATTGAATACGGGTGGTGGGTTCTGCATGTTGGTAGCGAATGTTTTTTGTTGTTGATTTATGAAGTTTGGTGATTTTGGGTAATTATTTCTTGTCTGAATTCTTTGATTCTGATAGCCATATAATGGTTTAGGACCCACTGATGGTCTGGTTTCTTTGTGCCCAATGTTGTTCCTATATTTTTTTTTTCCAACATTTCGCAAAGTCTAAGCGCATGCTGTAAATTTACTGGCTCTACGAGGGCTAGTCTTTCGGATAAATCGCCATTAAGTCCGCATATAAAGGTGTCTAGCGCCTGCCCTCTAGCTTGGTCTGTCATGGTCCCAGCGGTTTCAGGACCATAACTCATGGTGCTAATGTTGTCTAATATAAGCGAGAGTTGTTGATAAACCGCGTTATAAAATTCGTTAACTGTTATGCGTCCCTGTGTCATGTTGTATAATTGGTAAGTCAGTGTCTTAATGTCTCTTTTGTCGGAGTACTCAGCCACTAATTGTTTTGAAATGGCATCCTAATATAAGGGTGTGCGGAAGGACTTTAAAACCGTATTCGCTTGTCCCACTATCTTTCCCCTAATCGTCATCAAAATAGCAAAGTATTTAGGGGTTCCCTGCATAAGTCTATATAGTTCCATGATTCTGGACACACAGTTGTGCCAAGTTATGAATTCCTCCCTACATCCTGAAAATCTTTCTATACCTCTGACAATATCTGGGACCTTATCTAACTCTGCCCATCCTGATCAGTATGCATGGATACATGTTTCACTATGTTTCCCATTTGTCCATTTAACACTGCCTCTATGGCGGCTTCTAAGCCCTGAATGGAAATGGCTTCTATCCTGTTGACCGAAGCACCTGAGGTGGAAGCCCCAGAAGCTGGTGTTTGCGCTTTGGATTGCTGTGCCGCATCCTGAACTATTGCTGACCTAACCCAATCGTCTGGCATTTTGAAAAAAAAATTTGTTCTTTCACGATCAACAATACTGGTGGAAAATGAACTTATTTGGTTTACTCAATTTTGCTTTGAATTTTTTCCTTTATTTACTTTTTTCCTTCACTTGCCACTCTACTTTTTCCTCACTTTTCACTTAAAATTATTTATGAAAGAATTTTTTCGTTTTTTAGATACTGGTATTATAATAATATTCAGATTATTATGTTGGGATATCTTTTAGAGTTGTATATTAATTTTTTCTTAATCTGTTCAATTTTTTTTTATTTTTTTCACTTTGTGTTTTTTTTTTTGAATTTTTTTTTTTAAATATTTTGTATTTTTTTTTATTTTGTATTTTTTTCCTTTTCTTGAATTAATTTGTTTTTTTTTTAACTTTTAACTTTTTCTTACTTTCTATAATTACTTAATTTACATTAATCCTATTATAGGTTTAGCTGGACTGGTCTTTTGGAATTATTCCTGTTTTCTACTGTAGATACAGAGGTTCCGCCGGACTCCTTAAATGGCCAGTTCCCTGCTAACGTATGCAACAAGGATCGCAATGGGGAGAAAAAACTGGATGCACAAGTTCACGAGTGTTGACTTCAGAGGATTTGTTTTTGAGGACTGATTTTAAAGCAATTGTGGCACGTTGCGTTCACTTGCACGTTTTTATCAGACCCGGTCCCTGCTCGGGCGCCAAATAAAATTGAGTTTTCTTCCCGTTTAAAAAAATATAATTTTTATTCAACTTCTTTTGGTTAGTACGATTAATACTATGACCGGAAGATTTGATTACAAGAATAGAACTGAACTAACTTCTATTACAAAAGGTTGAATGAAGGCTCTGTCTTCATGCATCGACGTCGGCAGCGGCGATGGCTTTGTTTAATGTTTACCAAAGTGTTGCAGTTTTAATTTGAGGATGTTTATTTTACTGAGAATATTGATGCGACAAAATCTGAGTGCGTGGCAAGATTTGATTAAATTCCAGATTAAGATTTAATTATGTTCCAGATTTTGTTTATATCGATCTTGGGTCACTAAGTGGTCCATAAGTGAATTTAGGAATGTCGGGTGTTAACTCATATACACAGATGTATGTATTCAAATTCCGGTGCACGTATGGCTATACATACATATGTACATATGCATGTGCGGGCGCATATGCATATACAAATGTGGGTTGTAAATAAGATTTTTGATTGGATTCTTTTTTTTTTTGAGTTTTTGGAACGACGGAGCACTGGTCGGAATTATGGCCAAGTCAATTACAGGTGAGTTTGTTGGTGATCTTGGGCCAAACACGAAAACTAAAGCACTTTTTAATTTCAGCTTGCACTTGCACTCACGTATACATATGGATATGTATATATGTAGATAATTTTGTCGGGATTGGAAACAATAAAAAATCGAAAGGAATGGATTAGAATTGCTAAGATAAGCTACTTAATCAGGATAGATGAATTAAAGACAATGGAATGTCCACACAAAGTTTAGTATAGTTTTCCTTAGAACTTGCTTAATAATTAAGTCAGTGTGCCCGTTCGGGGATAGTGGCAAAAGCCCTCTTCATTCCCCTGCTGGTCACCCTTTCTGACGTGAACAGTAGGCAATGCCAAAAAGGAATCATGCGAACCTTCCCGATTAACAACACAAAAATTTAGTTTTTAAGGTACCATAGTAAAGCAAAAGAATGTCAATTCACTAAAAGTAAAATTAAATAAACAAACTACCCAATGCTACATTTTTGCACAATACCGTCGAATGAGTTTACACATTTGAAGGAAAAATTCAAAAGCAAAAAGTTCTAAAAGAGCTGCCGACTACACATTAAAATAGAAAAAATGAGCTCATTTTTAATCTCAACTAATAAAATAATTCTTTATAACATTTTATACTCATCAGGAGGAAACATCGCACCTTGAAGGATAATCGCATCAACCACAACGGAAATAAAAAGATAAAGATAAGATAAAAGAATACTAAGGATACTGTAATGACAACTTTGGCTGTTTTAAAGGAAACCTTGGTGGGGGTACAAACGCAATTAGGAGAAATAAGAGATGAGTTAAAGAAACAAAACAAAAGAATCACTAAACTACAAGATGACCACGATAGACCGAATCTAGCTCTAGAGCAACAACAGCCACTTGCACGACCTTGGACTGAGCATTGCGTGAAGGAATTACAAGTTTTTGATGGAGATTGAGAAAAATATGTTTCTTGGTTGAATAGAGTTGAATCTGTTTTAAGGGAATACGAAATAGTAGCGAAAAACCTCTATTCCGCTCTAATTTTTTGCATATTAGGCAGAAAATACGGGGAAGTGCTGATACAGCACTGTGTTCATATAATGTTGCGGACGATGATTGGTCGGAGACTAAAAGAAAACTTGCCCTCCACTATGCTGATAAAAGAGATATACGCACGCTAGAATATCAACTAAGTAGAATGACTCAGGGAATTAACTCTGTGGGTGTTTTTATAGTCAGGTTAACCAACATTTTTCCTTAATAATCGGTTGCTTAAAAAATGGAAAATACTCTGTAGAGGTAACCAACGCGCTGATTGAACACCACCGAGACATGGCATTGGACGTGTTTATAAGGGGTCTAAATGGAGAAATGCTCCAATCACTGGCAATTGGAAAACCTCGTTACTTGCCTGAGGCGTATGCTAAGTGTCTTGATTTAGAAAATATGGCAATCAGAAACCATCATTAGCAGAATGGTCATCCAGGTGGTTACGTTCCAATGAGTGGCTCACGGAAAAATTTTGTTAATGCGTATTCTTCCGTGAGACTATTTCCAAATAACCAATTCTTCTTCCCTAGATAAAACGCTCTTATCCTTATCAGAATGCAATAAAATATTGAGCAAATAGATCTGGTCAATTACGTTAAAATTACTCTAGTAGCCATAATATTGATTCTTCATATTGGTATTGGCCTTACTAATTTCAAAAGTCAAACAGAAAAGGATATAAGGGGATTAATCGAACATCACCAGGAGGTGCTTATTAACAGAAAACAAAAAGGGTTCAGAACCTGTAAAGTACGCAGAGGTGCATTTAGCCAATGAAGAAATTAATACCAAGGGAAAATAGTTGTTTAATCTAGGACAAGTAAAAAAAAAGATAGAACTTTTTTTACTACAGACAAGAAAAATATTTTCACATATCTCACTTAAGAAGTTAATAAGAGGATGGGAATCTAAGACCAAAAAGACGACATCTTTATAGAATAGTTGGTTATAAACTAAGTTACATAGAAAACGAATTCGATTAATTAACTCTTCGCAATCTTCAATTTCTATCATTAAGTTATAAGAATTAAACTAACAAAAAAAAAAGAAATCTCTTCCGAAGATAGTTTTCTGTATTGCCTGGACTTGCAACACTCAATGAAGTGAGTACTATGGTTTTCCCACATACATGGAGAAGTTTGGCGATCTACAACTGCTGAAGGAGGATGCTTGCATGCCAGGCCTTTTGAAGGAAGGAAGTACATAACACAGTTTCTTATCGGACGGCAGGCAAATCGAAAAGCAATTGGATGATGGAATGGTCTTCGTCACTAGCTTCAACAGAGGGACCGCATTCTCACTGAGGACTGGTATTGAGAGGAGTACAGCTGCAAGTCTGTGCTCTTTAAGATGTCTTGATTCATCAAGTAACTGGTCGTCGGTGGGACGATTACAACAGCCGGTGTTAATAATCTGGTTGACCGTCTGAAAAATTTTACTAAAGGGCTTTCACAACTTCAAGATTTTGGACCTTTACAAGCTGCAACAATCCAATCATCTGCGGAACGCAGATCTTGAAGGAGGGAGGAGTTAACGCCCCTTATTACCTTAGTAGGCTATTACTAAAATATTAGCCCAGAAAGCACACAATTCCCAACTGGTTTTAGCTAAACATTGCTGACATCCCCTATGGGGGGAAGCCAGAATCAATTAATTCGAATACCAATCCAAAACAAAGTCTAACCGAATAAAGAATAATTGTCAACTATCTGAAAAACATAGTGCTAAATTAAATAAAACTGTTGTAAAGCTCTCAACTCCCGAACCCGACATTAACTTATATATATATACGCCTGTACAATTTTGACACCACTAATAAATAATATTTAAGTAAATGCATTGAATTATTGCTGCCTCCCAAACCTCCCTATTGATAAATTTGCTGCGCCATTTCCCAGTGGCTGCCGAACTTGCTTCTGATTCGCCGTCGTTGCAAGCATAGATACCCACATACATACATCCGCATAGATCCCACGCTCAGCTTAAACCACCCACACATGCCCATTGGTGCTCTTTCGGCTTCTTACTCTCTTGTTGCGGGCCGATTTTGCAATCGCAAGGACACCCGGGCCGTTACATTTGTAAATGCGTGTGTTGGTTGTACTTTTTCGGCTATACTTGTACATTTGTGCGTGAGTGTGTTCGCTGTATTCTTTTGCTTTACGTTGCTTCGGTTATGCTTATGCATTGCCGCATGCCTACGCCCGTTCACAAACTTACCTTCATGCACTTTAAAGCCCAAACCCACTGACGTCACCATTGTCAAAGTCCGACGACTTCTTATGCGCCGGCTTTGTCGATATTTGTTTATGTTGGCGTTGTGTATGTTTCGTTCATGTTGCTGGCGTTTTGTTTGTTTCGTTCGTGTTGCGGCAACTTTGTTGTCACCAACTGATTTTGTCATTGGTGCAGGTCTCGTTTTCCTTGGTGTGTGTCTTTGTGGAGCAGTTTTTGCATATATCATCAGGACTTTTGCAGATGGTTGTGGAGTGACCAAAACGTAAGGGCGAGCTCTTACCTTTTCGTATCCAATTCTTATGGATTCTGGAACAGTTTGTGAGGTAAATGTTATTATAATGAGTCCGGTTTTCATCAAAGTTTGTCCTGATTTTTAAATATTTTTCGGACTTCAGTTATGTTTTGTGTTGTCGATGTTGTGTAATTCGTTGCTATTTTTGGTGCAAATGCATGCTTAAAACACAACCCATGAATTTTTCAAAGTAAAGACCAATGCAGGCTTAGAATAGAATTAACCCTTACATATTTTCATATACACTGCACTCACACTATATTTTCATACAACACAAAATAGTCTCCCACATAATGTTCACACACGCAATCACAAATGTGCATACATACAAAACCAAATGTACATATGTACATGTGACCCCCTAGATCCTACAGTCGTGTCTTTAAACACGACCTTTCTCTTAATAAAATCAGTATTCATGCAACTCTTGTCATTTCATCATCGGGTGAGCATCGCTGTGTCTTTGGCCCCCATTTGCATGATCTTTCCGAAGTCCACCCAATTTCAAGCGTTGGTTACGACAGCCCTATGTCAGTTGTTTATGTTATCGGGGCAAACATTTTATTAATAATAAAAATTATAAAAGTTAATAACAGCTTTATATTACTCCTTTGGAATGGTTACGATATTTGTGTTTAGAGACTAGGGAAGTGATTCCATATCTGCCATATTTTTTAGGTTGAGCAGTTTTATTGCCTGTGTGTTGTTTTTTGTTTCAACCAGTAAAAAACATCCGCATGTGTAGTTTATTGTTATTTTAATAATGAAGTGTGATACTTTTTCAAATGTTTTGCTGTCTTTCCTAATGATCACAATATATTTTGGGTTATCCGTATTTGCATTTACATATGTTGTAAATTGATGTTGTTGTGAGTCGGTATATGTCAGGAGATTTGTCCATTGTTGGTATTTCCGATTGATCTCCTCTCTTGTCTTAACTCTCATTTCTTATATGGCGGAGAAAGATTTTTTTGGTAGTGAAAATATATAGGGCCCTGTTGCTAAGAATTCTCTGGGAAGGAAAATATTTTAGAAAAAAAAGCAAAGCAAGAAAGACTTTTCAATGTTCGCCTTTACCGGGAGCCGAACCAACACCTTTGACAAACGTTTGACTGATCTCTAACTACTTCGTTACCGACCTAATTTTCCGAATTTAAGCTATTTCGACACATCTAGCCAACGCATGGCATCTCGCTCTTTCAATTTCGTTCTGTTTCACACACCGGTGTGTGTCTGTGAGCATTAAAATAAATTGATGTTATGATCGTTTAGGAACTTTACATTACATATTTCAACTATGCAGCTTAAAATTACAGTCTCCAAAATTATAGAAACTGACAGACGGACAGATAGACTCGGCTGTTGATGCTGATGAAGAATATATATACTTAATGGGGTCAAAAACGCATATTTCTATGCGTTACAAACATCTGACCTCTGCAGGGGTGTAAAAAAAGCAAAACAATCAAAAGAAAGCATCGAGTCAAATATCGGTGAAAGCGCATTCAACGTTGGACCAAATGAAGCTGTAAGTGCTAAAAATTTCATAATTATTCTTATACATACATATATAAATAGAAGAAAAACACATCTTTCGATCATAAGAAATGCATACGATTACCACATCAAAAGTTAAATATTAAAAACAAAAAAAAAAAAAATATATATATATAAAGTTCCGTAAATTGTTCGTTACATATTTATGCTAATTATTCGCTTGCATTGCCTACACCCACGAATCAGATGTTCTGCGCTTCGGCTAAGTAGTATTGTTGAGCGCCTGATATATATATATTCTGAAGTAGACGTTGTTAGTTATTCTTTCGACAGCCAAATGCGTCTAAGAGTAAAGCTCGCTACTCAATGTTAATTTAATGCTAAATTTGTATCTTCCGATAAGAGTTTATGACTCTATTTTCCAATAATTTCTCCAAAATGTTAGTTTTAATAAATAAATATCAAAGAAGCTAACTTCGGCCTTGCCGAAGTTTGTATACCCTTGCAGCTTCACTGTTTTATTATTTAATTAAAAAACAAAAATTTTAAAATAATTGGCATAAATGTTTAACAAAAAAAAAAACCAAAAAGAAGAAAATACACATATCTTCATCTCACCGTCTTCACCGAGAGTTGAACCAGCACCAAATATCGAGAAATACGCCACCGCGCTTATTTAACTTACTTAAGCCAGTTCGACATATATAGCAAAAGCATGGCATCTCGCTCTTTCAATTTCGTTCTGTGCAAGAACACAATTTTATATAATTTATATAAAACAATAATTTTATATAATTCTTATTTAACCCCGCGCGGATTCGAACTCGCGTCTTTTGTGTTTGTACGGCAGATTTCTTGGAATTTTTTTTTGTTTGTCTGCTGCCAAAGAAAATTGCTTATTTTACTCGAGGTACCTCCACGTTTTAGTTAATAGCTCTGGTTATAATTATCCGATCCGACTAATTTTTAAACTTAACCTACATCATCGATTAAGGAACTTAACTTTTCATGTTTCAATCATGTAGCTAAAAATTTAAGTTCGAAAACGCCCGAACAAACAGACAGACGGACATGTCTCAATCGACTCGGCTGTTGATGCTGATCAAGAATATATATACTTTATGGGGTCGCAAACGTATATTTCTATGCGTTACAAACATCTGACCAATTTTATAATACCCTCTGCAAGGGTATAAAAAGAAGCAAGCAAGTCGGCCCTGCCGACATTGAGTATACCTTGTACTAAATAGTTATATTAAATAAAGTCGAACACCCTCGAGATCGGCATCAATTTATTTTAAAATTCCTTTTAACATGCAGCGACAGCGAACGCATGCTATCTCGCTCACTCTTGCCAGCCAATGTCGCCCTTGGCGTTACAGTACAAAACGCACAACCGTCCGGTTCTGACAAAATTTGGTCAGCTTGCGCAGTTTGGCTACATAATTAGGTCCGCCAAGTAAGAATAGCTCTTGTTGTTCTTTTTAAATTGTGGGGCGGAAGTGGGCGTGGCAAAAATTTTTAACTCTCTTGATCTGCGTAGGCACTTGGCAAGTGCTCGAGCACCCACGAAATTGCCATCAATTCAAAACAAAACTCCCTTAAACATCCAGCAACAGCTAACGCATGCTGTCTTGCTCACACTTGCCAGCCAATGCCACCTTGGTATTTCAGTACAAAACGCATTTAGGTATATCTCCGATGTTTATTGTCCGATTTGACAAAACTTGGTCAGCTGGTGCAGTTTGGCTATATAATTAGCCAACTAGGAGTAGGATATCTTTTATACAGCTCTAGGAATTCGCTTTTTAACTATGAGGTGGAAGTGAGCGAGACTCAGACAGACTCAGCTGTTGATGCTGATATATATAATTTTTGGGATCGGAAACGCTTCCTTCTGCCTGTAACATACATTTTAGCGCTGATGAGATTCGTAATGTATGTAATAGAAATTTGAAAATGAAATTCATTGGCACAAGTGCTTAGTGCTCTCCTTAGGTATCAAATTGATTTGCAGATTGTTTGCTGCCTTCAATGAAGAGATACCTAAAAATCCTATGAGAATAAAAATATATGAGTAAGCAATTTATTAAAATTAAATTTAATGGCGGCAGTAACCACGACTCGTACAAGGTAGCCAAATGAATCGCCGTCTCATTATTGACGAGCATTAATGGATAAACGAGCTTCCTACAGTCCATATACTTATACTCAGTCTCGATTTGACAGTCGTCGAGCTCGCACAGCGTCTGTGGCGGACCTGCAGCCCTCAGTCGCCCCCGAAGATTTCGCGAAGCCGGCCAAGCCGGTCAAGGGATTCGCTGCCATTGCTGCTGCTGCTGCTGACGTCTCTGCTGGCGTCGCAGCTGTTGGAGGCGCCGCTGTCTCGCAATGCCCAGCTTGGCGCATTGTGGCCGTTGGTACGTCGGCAATTCTGGCAGAGATCTCTGCTGCTGGACAGAGCACCCGCAATGGCATTGTGGGTGTGGAATTAAAGGCTGCAAGGGAGAACTCGGCGGCCGTTAAGCGATTGGAAGAGCTTGCAATGTCCCTGGCTGTGAGGAATGCTCTATTAGAGAGTCTCCCGGGTGTACCGCCCGCACTACAGCTACCTACTTCCGCTGCCTCACACCTAGCAGCATTACATGCTGCTTTCCCCGCTGTCACCAGCACCGCTGACCCCGTCCCCGGAGTGTCGATCCCCGCTCCATTGTTCCAAAAGCCAGTTGAGACGTGGTCCGCGGTGGTCACGAGTCGGGACACGAGCGAGTCGCGTAAGCAGGTGGCCGAGCGGGTGATGAAGAAGGTCGCACTATCGCTGGGCGTGCGTGTCCACGAGGTGCGGGAGCTGAAGCGTGGTGGCGCTGTCATCCGTACGCCTTCGGTGAATGAGATGAAGCGCGTTGTGGCGAACAAGAAGTTCGCAGAGGTAGGATTAAAAGTCCAACAGAGCAAAAGCGCCATCCGAAGGTGTCGGTGATCGAAGTGGACACCATCATCTCCCCCGAGAAATTTATGGAGGAGCTCTTTGCTAAGAACTTCGATGGATCGATGACGGAAGCGGAATTTTTTAAGGCTGTGCACCTGGAGACGAAGCCTTGGTTCGTCACTGATGGCGCCAAAGGAAATTTGATGCTTGATGTGGACGAGAAAGCGCTGGCTATACTCGAGAAGACCGGTAAAGTCTATATCGAGTGGAAGTGTCGGCTCACTGGATTCCCATCTGGGATGAGAGTGTTTGGTAGTCGAGTCTATGCGAAATCTAGAAGAAACGCTGCCGTCATCGTCAACGATCCAGATGTCACCTGCCTACTAGTTGAGTCGCTAACTACCGAGATTGGAGTATGTGTAAGGATCTCTGGAAAATTTGGCTAATTTTTCCTAGCCTCACTGTACTGCCATGTGCAAGATGATTTGACAACGACGGGTCTATTGTACATGGATGCCGTACTGCTACTGGCGAGCAGTACTCCGGTCATCCTCTGCATTGATGCGAATGCTGTATCTCCTATGTGGTTCAGTAAGCGTCACGATAGTTATCGTGGCCAGCTGAACTTCAGACGCGGTGAGCAGCTGGAGGACTGGATTCTCGGGAGCCGAGCCGGAGTGTTGAATCAATTCAGCGAGGAGTACACGTTTGATAATCGCAAAGGACAGAGCGATATTGACATGATATTGGCCAATGAAGCAGCGTCTGCGTGGGCCACGTATGGCTGGAGTGTAGACGAGTGGGATATGAGCGATCACAACATTATTATTGTTGCTGTAGCGCCTTCCCAAGTTACAGTTGAGAGCACATATGCTCCTGTACCGTCCTGGAAGCTCACTAATGCAAAATGGCAAATGTTCGACTCAATCCTAGTAGAGGAATTTTTGGAGCACCTTCCTTTGGAGCACTTCAGGATTTCGCCGTTGTACTCCTCGGTGTCTGCACTACGCCTTGTCATCCAGTCTGTTTTGTAGCGCTGGCCGATGGTTATGAGAGTAGGTTGCCTACTTTTAGGCTGAAAGGTTATGGATGTTGCCGGCAAACAAAGGGTTAGCAACAGAAGCGAGCTGATCCGAGCCTAAAAAGAAATGTTGCCAACAGATCTCTCGGTTACCGAAAATGGAGGTTTTTCACATAGCATTCCCAGGAAGGTCACCTGCTAAGTTAGAAGCAATCGGTCCCTGAGTAGAAGTCAGAAGCTTGTAAAGGCCAGTTGAATTAGTGGCTAGTGGAAAAATTTCCGCGAAAAAAAAAAAATTTAAAATCAGTTGTGCTAAAAATCGGCCAATATTAAAGTGGTTGGAAAAAAAAGAAAAAGAGGAATAAAATCAAATATTTGAAACCTCAACTTTCCAGCGACACTGTATTATTCTATTTTATTGGAAAAGTAAAGTTGGAAAGAATAAGATAAATCAAATCAAATCAATTATTCACCGGCAACGAGCGCTTATCCAGGGTAAGTGCTGAAAGGCGATATGATTTTCTTTTGGTATGAAAATGGCAAAGCTAGCCAACTTAGAGCCGGTAGTTTAAACTTTGGCATTGATTTTCTCCTTTTCCTGTTTTTTTGTACGCTTATCCAGGGGAGGCAGCCGCTGAGCTGAGTTTTATCGTACAGAGTTACGACGACCAGCGGCCCCAGAAGAGGGGAATATCGAAGTCGAAGCAAGCGAGAGGGGAAGAATTGAGTTGAAGCGCTACAGACTGCGACGATCGGCGTGGGCCCTCTCAGTGTAGCTTGCGTAGGCGGTCGAGAGTGAGCGGTCTCCGACGGAAGAAAGAGGGAGAGGTAACACCGAAAAAGTGGAAACAAATTTTAACCGGCATTCAATTTACCCAAAATTCTAGTTCGCAATATAAGTTTCGAAATCGGGTAAAGTCTATGATGGTGGCAGATTTTTTTATCAAAAAAAAGTAAATTTCAGTTTGCATTTCGAAAAAAAAAATCAAGAAAAAAAAATGCCCCATTAATCTAGAAAAAAAAAAAAAACCTTTTCCCTCTCTCCGTTCTTTTGGCGCTATTTTTTTTTGTCTCCTTCCTTTATTATGTCTCTCCAGCATTTTTTTTCAGTGAAAGTTAAACAAAAAATAAATTAACACCGATCCAGAATGGAAGCGCTTTCATCGTTGGATTTGGAGAAAAAGGGGTGAGTCAATTTTTTTTATAATTTTTATCTGCCGTTAAATATGACCCTCCTTGTTGCCCATGAAAAGATATTAAAGAAGAAATAAAACCCAAGAAAAAAAAGAAAAAAAAAGAGCGGGTTAAATGCGAGAGAGATCCCATATAAATGAGAGAGAATCAAGAAAAGATAAAGAAAGTCAAAGAAAGGAAACAGGAAAAAAAAGGAAATTTTATGGAAGAGAGTAATAGAGAGTTTGATTGGAAGTACAGAGAAAGGCCGCCATCATCGAAAATACCCTAGTAAAGAATAGAAAAAAAAAATGATTAAATTGCGGTAAAAAGAGAATTTTGTACAAATTGCCATAGCTTCAAAGCTCAGAATTTCATAACATATGTATATGGAGATCGATAATAAGTCACTCCATGTAAATTAAATCTCTCTAGATTATATGAAATTCATTCGGTAGTAATAAGTGATTCGGAGTTATAACAATTATTGATAATAATCAACTAGATCTAGTTAGAATGTCCACTAGAGATAATTTAGTTAATAATTAATATTTTTGATTTATAATGTCTAATTAAACGGTTTTCTTGATGGGACTCCCGTGGGCCATGTAGCTAGTAGTTGACGCTTTGTAAAGGGGCCATCTCACTTGTTTTAATTTTCTGACGAATTGGTCCGAGATGGCCTAGGCAGGGAGGGCAAATCGATCCTCAACTACATCAGAGGATCGAGTCTAGTCGACAAGACGATGTCAAGGCGGGCTAATGTTAAAATTCACTTGGTTATGCATTTTTTTTTCTCCTCCGGTTTAGCATTTTGTCTAGCACGCTTTTATAAAATTTATTTTTTGAATAAGAGAGATAAAGGAGGCCCTTCTGGTCGAGGGCAAAACCACCAGACCAACTAGCCGACGAGCAAGAGCCGGAAAAAAATTAAGCGTGCGCCCTCGATTGGTTTTATACATCTTGGCCAGAAACTGAAACATTACAGTTATAATTATTTATCTTATATCTCATCTTATTTAAATGGCGCCCAACAATGGGGCCACAATTTTGTGGCTCACGAAATACAAAACCAAATGAAGTTTTTTTATCTTCTTTCAATTTTTTATTTTCCTTTAATTTGATTTCAAATCTGAGGTGGGGATGGTCTGATAGCTAGAAATTTCGTAAATGCTACCAGAGTCTTTATCACAGCGGCGAATGATAATTATGTCTTTAGTGGGTTTTAGTTTTGGTGTTCCGCAGCTGCATTGGAACTGCAGTGCTTTTCTTTGTTAAAGGAAAAGTCTGACCACAGTGGCAGAATTTACCCATAAAAAAATCCACAAAAATCTTTTCTGTAGTCTACACATTTCTTGGGCGAAAAAAATTATTTTTCTTATATGCATAGGAATTTGAATTAGTTAAGTTATCAGTAACTTGCACTCAAACCACATTGGAGAAATTATAATATATGCTCAAATCTAAAAAAAAAAATCCAAACACAAAGATATTCACGTTCATTTCGCTTGGACTAGCAGCGGGTGACTTTCAGAAGCAATCAGCTGACCACTAATGACGTGGATATCGTGGGTGGAAGAATTCTATTTTTTCTACTTCTGTTGTCAGAGCCGCCGATACGAATAGGAAAACATGAGAGGATGGTTTAAAAACCGCATCATGGCCACGGATCAGCAGTTCAGCTACAGAAGCTACGCCACTGGCTGCGGATTAGCTCTCAGTAAGACGGTGCGAGAATGAGTCACCGTTACAAGTCAGCCAGCCAGTCGGCAAGTCTTTTTTGATACTTTTTCTTTTGCATTGACACGCGTAAGTCGGCAGACTTAAAACAAAGCAGACGATAGGTGCACCGGCGGTGCGGGAGCCCATATGTTACATGTTGATAAATTTTGTGTTTTAGCGCATTACCTTTTTTATATTTATTTTTATATTTTTATATTTTCACATTTTTATATGTTGATAATTTCACATTTTCATATTTTCACATTTTCATATTTTCATGTTTTCATATTTTCATATTTTCATATTTTCATATTTTCATATTTTCATATTTTCATATTTTCATATTTTCATATTTTCATATTTTCATATTTTCATATTTTCATATTTTCATATTTTCATATTTTCATATTTTCATATTTTCATATTTTCATATTTTCATATTTTCATATTTTCATATTTTCATATTTTCATATTTTCATATTTTCATATTTTCATATTTTCATATTTTCATATTTTCATATTTTCATATTTTCATATTTTCATATTTTCATATTTTCATATTTTCATATTTTCATATTTTCATATTTTCATATTTTCATATTTTCATATTTTCATATTTTCATATTTTCATATTTTCATATTTTCATATTTTCATATTTTCATATTTTCATATTTTCATATTTTCATATTTTCATATTTTCATATTTTCATATTTTCATATTTTCATATTTTCATATTTTCATATTTTCATATTTTCATATTTTCATATTTTCATATTTTCATATTTTCATATTTTCATATTTTCATATTTTCATATTTTCATATTTTCATATTTTCATATTTTCATATTTTCATATTTTCATATTTTCATATTTTCATATTTTCATATTTTCATATTTTCATATTTTCATATTTTCATATTTTCATATTTTCATATTTTCATATTTTCATATTTTCATATTTTCATATTTTCATATTTTCATATTTTCATATTTTCATATTTTCATATTTTCATATTTTTATATTTTTATATTTTTACATTTTTTATTTTGTTTCGTGTTTATTTGTTTTAATTAATTAGTTCAGTCTTTGGTTTCTTGTGGAGGCAAAGTAGCACATTTAGATTAGCAATAATATAAGAAAATTTTACGACCTCGATTTCAGGAATTTTTATTTAGTAGGAAAATTTAATTTAAAGAACAAAAAGAAACAACAATGCCTTTCAGCCACTCAGATAATGAAGGTGAGGCCGAAGTTCAGCGAAATTGTCCGCTTCGTCAGAGACCGTTATCATTAGCTGAAGAGCATACAACCAAGTGCGGTCATAATTTTCACAAAAAGTGTATAATGAGCCATGCTGTTACAAACAATTTTTGTCCGACGTGTAAAAAAATTTGTTTCGACAATTCCGTGGCACAAAACACTAGGTCACAAAAGCAGGCCCAGTCCACTGGTGAAGAAGCCAGCACCAGCCAAGGTGCCAGAACGCCTAGGAGTCAGCAAAGGGGACCAGATCCTTCGAGCATTCCATTGCAAAGACAGGAGGCAGCTCAAAGAGAAAGTATCGCAAACACAGCTGGCCAGCAAGTTACTTTGCAAAATATTCAGGCAATGATAGGGCAATCAGTGCGAACCATGCAACAGGAGCTGATGGCTCAAATGTCTGCTCAAATGGCACAGCTAATGCAGGAAAATTTCAACCCAAATAGAACAACAAGAGCTGATGCCCCATCAGCTGAAAGCGGGAGACAATTTAATGTTGATCGGGATCCAACTTTAGCAAGAGATCGCTATCAAGAAAGGCAAGGTGGTACCCAAACGCCAAGAAGTTTTAGCTCAGAATTGCTTCAGAGGCCGGATAAAGTTGGGCACATCATGAACAGCTGGAAGCTGAGATACAATGGTAGTTCAGATGGTCTTAGTGTAGATAATTTTATATATCGGGTAGAATCTCTCACCAGACAAATGTTAGATGGCGATTTCACTGTCCTTTGCAGCAACGCAAGTTTCTTATTTGATGGAAAAGCTAGGGAATTTTATTGGCGTTTCCACAAAAGTCGAAATCCGTTTAAATGGGATGACCTATGTAGGGCATTAAGAAAACAATTTCGAGACACATTGACGGATGTTGCAGAAGGATATTTCTCCCTTGAGTGGAAGTGCCCTCGTGTAGTGGCGCTACCCAAGAGCCCCGACAAGCATGGGTCTGACCCAGCTTCCTATCGGGGAATCGGAGGTGCTCCAGTATGGAAATAGGTGGCAATTCGGCTTTCGACCTGGACGCTGTGTTGAGGATGCCTGGAGTCATGTTAAGGCCAGCGTTGCCGCCAGCCAGGCGGTATACGTGTTGGGTCTTTTCATCGAATTCAAGGGTGCCTTCGACAACATTGAGTGGAGCGCTGTGATGTGCCGCTTGATCGACGCGGGATGCCAGGAAGCCAGCTTATGGAGAAGCTTCTTCTGTGGCAGGAGAGCCAAGATGACCAATGGACCTGAAGAGGTTGACGATGAGGTCATTCGAGAATGTCCACAGGGATCCATCAGTGGGCCATTCATTTGGAATACCATGATGGATGTGCTGCTCCAGAGACTGGAGCCCCTGTGTACATTCAGCGCGTACGCGGATGATCTGCTGGTTCCAGACGTTTGGCAATCAACTTCAAGATCAGGCTTGACCACGCGAGTTTTGTTAACAGTTGTCTGTTAACATTTAATTAAATAAAATAATATTTTTATTTTTCTTTTTAATTGTATAAAGCTATTTATTTCACTTTAGTTCTTCACTTGTTCACGTTTTCCCAAAGAAAGAGCTCAAAAGCTTTTTCATAGTCGAGATAGAGCTTTTGATCTTTTATTTCTAGATCAAGCTAGTTAAATGTAGATGAAGAGAGAGAGAACTTCGACTATATAACTTCCCTATCGCTTAAATTAAGACTCTCCTGAGTTTTACAATTCGTTTATATATATATATTAGTGTTCGTAATACAATTCTGGTAGATTATGTTACATTTCAAGTCTGATATTTCTTCTTTCTTTTTATGTTGGAGCTATGTACATTATTTAAATTAAATTTTCTATATTTCGGTTCGTTTTTGTGTCTTAGAGACTTATAGTTTTTTACATATCCTTCGTTTCTAGTTTCTTCAAAGTTTTCTCTTGTTTGATTTACAGATGTAATGTAGTGTTCCTTATATTTTAGAATGTTATTATATATAATTTTTTTGTCACAATTTCCATATTCAAAATTCAGTGGCGTATCTTGTATTGTAGAGTGATAGCCGTTATTATAATATTCTATAGCTTTACTAACTTTATCTTTGATTGATAGATCTTTGTTTTGAAGATAAATAATTCTTATCTTTTCCGTTAGAGTGTTATGAAACCTTTCAACGTCTGCATTGCCAGTATGACTGTTCGGTTTCACAAAATGAACTTCTATATTCTCATTCCTTAAATATTCTTTTATATTGACACTATTTAATTCATTATCAGTTATTAATTTTTCAAAATTTCCTCTTTGGGATTTGTACGAGCGCATTTTTTCGATTATAGTTTGATTATTCCGATCCTCAATGTAGAAAGCAGTAGCAAACTTTGAAAATCGGTCAATAAAAGTTAGAAAATTTAATTTTGAATTTGTATAGATATTCATATGAACAATTTTTCTTGTATCGTTTGGTGTTTCTGTATATTTAAATTTTTCTTTAACTGGGTTCCTATCATATTTACACCGATTACAAATATCACAATTGTTAATATACTTTTGGATGTGGTGTTGAAGGTTTGGAAAGTAAATAATCTTTTTTAAACTTTGGTAATTTCCATTTATACCGGAATGACCAGTATCATATTTATGGAATCGATCAATTTCTTTATACAAACTTCTTCGTTTTCAATATCTTTTGCGTGAAATGAGCATTTTACAAATTTTACATTTTTATTGCTTTCGAAAATTTGGATGATTTTGTTTTGAAATTTGTTGTATAGATTTTCATTATATTCACTGAATATTCCTACTTTGCCTTTTATGATATGATTCTTCAAAATTTTTTCCATTCCATTTTCAAGATCATTTAAATTTAAATAAATTTTCTTATTTCTATTTTTATATTCGAACTCCATAGTTTTTTCCTCTGTTAGGATTATTTGTATTTTAAATCTATTAACAACTGTTTCTAATATACTTAAAATAGTGGTGTCCCCAAAATCTTCAGCCTGTCTATGTTCTGTACTAATGTCATCAACATTGTTTTCTAAAGAGCTATGAGATTCAGATATGTTTACGGCACAAATTTCGTCTTTACGTATCCGAATTAAAAAATCAGCTACCTGGTTATCCTTTCCTTTAATGTATGATACGTTTATGTTAAATTCGCTAAGCTTAACAAGCCATCTATAAAGTATTTTATTAAGTTCTTTTCCGTTATATTTAATTAGCAGCCATTTAACAGGTTGGTGATCGGACAAAATATCGAATTTAGCTCCATAGAGATATGGACGGAAATATGCTGTTGCCCACACAATAGCTAGTAATTCCTTCTGTATAGAAGAATAATTTTTCTCATGGTCATTCAATGTACGACTTGCATAACAAAAAGGATGACCATCTTGTTGCAAAACAGAACCTAAAGCTATGTTACTAGCATCAGTAATAAGCTGATATTTCTTCTTGAAGTCCGGATACTTAAGTACCGGTGCCTCAGTTACGATTCTTTTCAATTTGTCAAATGCTATTTATTTCTCTTTAGTTCTTCACTTGTTCACGTTTTTCCAAAGAGTGAGCTCAAAAGCTTTTTCATAGTCCAGATAGAGCTTTTGAGCTTTTATTTCTAGATCGAGCTAGTTAAATGTAGATGAAGAGAGAGAGAGAGAACTTCGACTACATAACTCGCGCTGGAGGAAGGCGACTGGCTGTACGGTCTGGATGTGGCAAATCTTGATCGGAGGCAGAAGAAGGGGATGCTGGACGAGCATGTGTGCTGCGAGTGGCAACGCAGATGGGATGATGATGAGCACGGTCGACCGACTCATCAGTTTATCCCGAAAGTATGCTTCGTTTTCAGCCGGAGAGACCTAGGATTTGGCCTCCACGCTGGATTTTTGCTGACTGACCATGGATCGCAGAATGCATTTCTGCATCAGAGAAGTCTAAGTGCAACGCCCGCGTTTATGCGGGTGCGGGGTGTGGGGACTGGCGGCACGTTTTAGTTGCCCGAGACCTCGACGAACTCGGTGTAAGGAGAGAGAAGGTCGTTTAAGATGCGACGAGGGATGTACCGGATTGCAGCCAACCAGGATCAGCCAGTGTCGGTCCAATGATTGTCCAAAACTGGTAGTAGTATGGGACTTGGCCCATACTCCGAGGCCGAACCAGAGCGCCTTAATCTGGTAGGCGAGCCCCATATGGGGTAAGCTGATGGATGACCCATTCCGTGTTTGTCGTGAACAAAAATGGTGAGTAGCTTCGGCTGCGAACAGCCGACCAAAGCTGTTAATTTGGTACTACGGTATGGGCTAGTGCCCATTACTAGCCCAGTGTGGTTGGCCCCCTTGTGGGAGATCGTAGTGGCTGTGGTTTAATACCCAAATGCGGGGAGAGCTTTTGGCTCAGCGTGGAGTTGCATTTAACAACCGGGTGCTGTACCCATAGACCAGCAGAGGTTTTAGATAGGCCTCGCCCTTTGCCAAGGGGAAATGCCATGTCCGACAGCATGCATTTTATTCGGCACCGAAAAATTGTTGCATTTGCAGCAATTATGAGGGGCGCTGGCCGGCGCTTTGTTTCGGCCCGCTGTACTATATGTCACATGTGTGGCATATGTCACATATGCTGCATATTAGAGTACCGTGGTAGTAAACCCCAAAGGGGTACAGGCCACGTTAAACAAATTCGACTTAATGTCCATACATATATACTCAGTCTCGATTTGACAGTCGTTCAGTGGGGATGTGTTTGCGCAGTGCCAGTCGCGAATAAGTGTCGAAAACAGATTAAATGTAGCGAGCAAGTCGTCCCTGCCGACGTTGAGTATACTCAGTACCATTAAGTTATAAAAAATGGAATAAAACACCCTCGAAATAGCCATTAATTTCATACAAGATTCTCTTTAACATGCAGCAACAGCGAATGCATGTTATCTCGCTCACTCTTACCAGTCAATTTCGCCCATGTCGTTTCAGCACAAATCGCACATTGTCTGATTTGGACTAAAATTGGTCAGCTAATGCAGTTTGGGTATAAAATTGTGTGTTAAGTAAAAATACGATGTCTTTTATACAGCTCTGGTTTTGGTTTTTTCTAAATTCCGGGGGCGGAAGTGGGCATGCTAAAAATTTGAAACAAACTTGATCTGCCTAGACACTAGACGGATGTTCCCACCAAATTTGGTTGCTCTAGCTCTCATAGTCTTTGAGATCTAGATGTTCATACGGACGGACGGACATGTCACAATCGACTCTGCTGGTAATGCTGATCAAGAATATTTATAACGCTTCCTTCTGCGACTTTAATATACCCTTTTACCCTATGGGTTCTGGGTATAAAAACATATCGTGAAAAAACCCAGCGCCAAAACAGTAACGTGTTTATCAGTTTAAGCAGGAAAACAAGTGGATTAGCAGTCGGCATAACGGTATTTGAGAAAAAAGATGAACAAGTGTCTCCAGATCTCTGAAATTGCGTAATTTTTAGTGACAAATGTTTATTTCACATTTCAAGCATCAAACAATGCAAACTTGTTTATGCTTGCTCTATTTTGCCCATAAGATATGCCGGCACACTTAGAGTTATGGCGTCAAAAGCCCGTTTCCGGTATCGGTCTTCTTTTCAACGGCGCGCAGTGGGGCCTCTTCCCGGATAGCTGACCGAAAATCATTTTTTTCACCATCGCGTTGGGCAAAAATGAAAAGTGAAATCGACAAATAATACTTCAGAAGTTACGGATCCAAAATATTTTTGAAATCCGATAAGAATTGTGGGTGCTACATCATCTCAAAGTGAAGACATTTTTCATGTATGAAAAAAATGTACACTTTTACAAAAACTCGCAACTTTCAAACTGAATATTGGCCGAATTAAACAACTGATCTTGAATATTTTTACTTTATTCGAAAAGTAGATCAGTTTTCAGTTATTTGTTGTAAGAAATACAATAAAATTTGAAATATCTATTAAATTGGAGACGTTTCAAAAACACACTAAATTTTCGCATTTTTTAAATTTTGGTGGAGTAGAATCAACAGAGATTCACGTAGATTAACGATATAATCATATACAAGTGATAGAGGAAATATTCACCTATCAGACCTATATAGTGTAGTCTTGCGCTTTTTGTGCAAATTTATCGAAAATTCAAAAAACTAATGCAACCTCACGTTAAAAACGCGTTCCAGATACAAGGAAGAAGCAGAGCGCATGCAAAATTGGCAGTAGCGTGTGTGTAAAATCGCTTCAGAAATACTACCTGGCGATATTTACATGTTTAGAAGGTCTTAGAAAACAGGTAAATAAAATTTTTGGTCATAGAAAATTGGGTCTGCCTACATTGTTTGTTAATTTTTTGGATTTCCCCGATTACCTGTTTCAATTTGGAAACCAATTTTATTGTTACCTAATTAATCAAAAAGGGTTATTACATGTTTTTTTACTTAATGATTTAAAAAAAAATGGTATAAATTGTAAACTATTGCACTTGTTCGCGACAGTTTGTTCTTGACTTCATAAGAGGCAACAGCTTTTTTGTTGAATAGTATTTTTGAATATAATTCAATTATAATTTAAAGTGTTAAAATGGATTTGAAGAATTCTAAGATTTTTGAAGTTTCTCGTGTCGCTAAAAATCAAAATAAATTTGTATCTGAATTGCTTAAAGTGATGGGCTTTGCACCCGAAGACGTTAGCAAGGAGATTGTGACGAAACTTAAAAACACCTATATTAATGTGAAGCGAAAAATGGAGTGGGTCTCAAAGAAGAGCTCGGGAATGTTGCAGAAAGCATTAAAAAAGAGAATCTGTCACAATCGCTATCTTTGAAATATTCAAGGGAACAGAAAAGAACTAAATCAAATGTAACAAAAGCTGTTCTGACTGCCAGTCCAATGCGGATGACCAGGATTAAGGAAAGTATTCCGACGCCACCCAACTTACTCGTCATCAAGTACAGTAACCAAGAAGCGTTTTCCTTGTTTATGGACTTGGGATTAAGCAAGGATAAATATGAAATCTTACGGAGTTCCTTGTTAAGGCATAACATCGACTTTCTTCCGGGATATAAAAAAATTTCATTTGCCAAAAAGAATGCCACTAAATTAATCACAGAGATATCTGCAGAAGTAAAACTGCAGGACTTGATGGATCATACTAATTGAAAGTTTGCCGGAAGCAAAAAAGGAGCTACTTCCTGAAAATCTAACTCTACTGAATAAATGGGGGTGCGATGGATCATCTGGACAAAGCGCCTACAAACAAGTCATAAAAACCGATAACGAAACAATTTCTGATGAAAATATGTTTATGGCTTTTGTAGTTTCTTTACGTCTAAGAAGTAAAACTTCTGAGCATTGGAGAAATCTTCGACCATCTTCGATTCACTATTGTCGGCCTATATTCTTTAAATATGCAAAGGAAACATCGGAATAATTCAAATCAACTGTCAGCGACATAAAAAATCAAATTAGCCATCTGGAGCCAGCTGTGTTTCAAACGAAGAGTGGAAGATCATTAACGGTTAAGTTTGATTTTTTCCTCACAATGATTGACGGAAAAGTGTTAAAGGATATTACAAACGCCTCCTCGATTTTAAGATGCACTATTTGTAAAAAAAACTCAAAAAGACTTTCACAATTCAGACAATTCAACGGATGAGGAAAACTGCTAAGAATATGGAATTTCTCCGTTGCATTGCAGAATAAATTGCATGGAATTTACTTTGAAGTTAGCCTACACAATTCCTCGGCCAGGAGAAGCAAAAACCAAGAAAACACGACGAGAGGATATGCAGAACAAAAAGGAAATTATCTAAGCTGAGTTCTCCCGCAAGCTTGGATTAAAAGTTGTCTGCCCAAAGTACGGATACGGGAATACGAATGATGAAAATACTTCGAGGAAATTTTTCGAAAATGATCACATAACATCATTGATAATCAATCATGAGATCATTAAAACTGCAAGGAAATGATAAATGGTACTAAATTTGCCGAATATGCATCGAAAACAGCTGAACTTTTGGCTGAATTGTACCCTCACAAGAAACTAACCCCCACAGTACTTAGGATTTTGGCTCATGGAAAGGACTTAATCGAGTATTAGTGCTTACCAATTGGAGAGCTGTCTGAAGAAGCACAGGAATGTTAGAACAAGGGCTACAAAAAAATTAGAAACACTAATACATTTAATATATCTCGGGTTAGACAAAATGAAGACCTTTTCACCATACTGGCAGCCTCATCGGATCCACTTATTGCCTCAATAAGACACGTCCGAACACGGAAGAACATAGAAGAAAGCAACTATAGTTCCGAATATAAAGTTTATTAGATATAAAAGATAATGTTGTAGATTATTTTGTTGAACATAAGCCACCAATATAAAATATTCAAAATTAACCTAAAAATGAAGCAAGCAAGTCGTCCCTGCCGACGTTGAGTATACCCTGTACAAACATAAAAAAAACCTTCGTAGTAGCCATCAATTTCTTAGAAAATTTTCCTTTACATGCAGCTACATCGAACGCATGGCATCTCGCTCTTTCTTGTCTGCTAATGCCGCCTTGGGATTTCAGAACAAAACGGATATAGCCATATCTCCGATGTTTTTTGTCCGATTTCGACAAAATTTGGTCAGCTAGTCTAGTTTTGGTATATAATTAGAATACGATATCTTTAGTACAGCTCTAGTTATTCGCTTTTGAAACAAACTTGATCTGTGTGTGCATTAGACGCATGTTCACACCAAATTTGGTGGCTCTAGCTCTTATAGTCTCCAAGATCTAGGTGTTCATATGGACGGACGGACAGACGGACATGGCTCAATCGACTCGGCTAGTGATGCTGATCAAATGATTTTTAATTTAAATTGCAAAAAAAATATACCAATTCAAGGGTACATTAATTTGGTCTTTTCCAAAACCCTTAATGCTACAGAGCTGAAATTTTACACATAGACTTCTTTTTGCTGCAGGCATTGTATATCTCGAAATCATCCTTATCGGATAACTATATCATATAGCTCCCACAGGAACGAAAGGTCGAGAATAAAATTAAGCTTTCATAACTTTGTTGTTTTTCAATCGAATATTACGAAATTTGTATTAAATTAGTCTAAGATACTTTTTAGCATATTCACTAAGTTTTATCAGAATCGGTTGACTATATCATATAGCTCCCATAGGAACTATTGCTTAGTTTTTTGAATTTTTGACAAATTTGCACAAAAAAGCTCCAGACTGCACTATATATGTCTGATAGGTGAATATTTCCTCTATCACATGTATATGATTATATCGTTAATCTCCGTGAATCTCTGTTGATTTTGCTCCACCAAAGTTTAAATGAAGCAAGCAAGTCGTCCCTGCCGACGTTGAGTATACCCTGTACCAACATAAAAAAAACCTTCGAAGTAGCCATCAATTTCATACATGAAGCAATTAAGTCGTCCCTGCCGACGTTGTGTATACCCTGTACCAACTAGTTATTATATTAAATGAAGTCAAACACCCTCGAAATAGCAATTAATTTCATAAATAATTTTCTTTAACATGCTGCAACAGTGAACGCATGCTATCTCGCTCACTCTTGCCAGCCAAAGTCGCCCTAAGCGCTTCAGTACAAAACGCATTAACGTATATCTCCAATATTTATTGTCCGATTTCGACTAAATTTAGTCAGATTATGCACTTTGGCCATAATATTAGGTGTGCCAAATAAGAATGTGATTCCTTAAAACTGCTCTAATAATTAGTTTTTACTGAATTGCGGGGGCGGAAGTGGGCGTGGCCAAAATTTTAAATTTTTTTGATCTGCGTAGTCACTAGACAAATGATCGAACAACCTCAAAATCGCAATCAATTCAAAACAAAGTTCCCTTTTACATGCAGCAGCAGCGAGCGCATGCTATCTCGCTCTTTCTTATCTGCCAATGCCGCCTTGGCATTTCAGTACAAAACGGATATAGCCATATCTTCGATGTTTATTGTCCGATTTCGACAAAATTTGGTCAGTTGGTCCAGTTTAGGTATATAATTAGGTTTACCAAGTAAGAATACGATATCTTGAAAGCAGCCCTAGTTATCGTTTTTTTTTAAATTGCGGGGGCGGAAGTGGGCGTGGCTAAAATTTGAAACAAACTTGATCAGCTTTGACATTAGACGGATGCTCACACCAAATTTGGTAGCTCTAGCTCTTATAGTCTCTGAGATCGCGTGGCTCATACGGACAGACGGACATGTCTTAATCGACTCGGCTGTTGATGCTGATCAAGAATATATATACTTTATGGGGTCGGAAACGCTTCCTTTTGCCTGTTACATACATTTTAGCGACTTTAATATACCCTTTTACCCTATGGGTACAGGGTATAAAAATTTTCCTTTACATGCAGCTACAGCGAACGCATGCCATCTCGCTCTTTCTTGTCTGCCACTGCCGCCTTGCGATTTCAGAACAAAACGGATATAGCCATATCATTTTTTGTCCCATTTCGACAAAATTTGGTTAGCCTGTCCAGTTAGGGTATATAATTAGGTATGCCAAGTAAGAATACGATGTCTTTAGTACTGCTCTAGTTATTCGCTTTCCCGATTTGCGGGGGCGGAAGTGGGCGTGGCAAAAATTTGAAACAAACTTGATCTGTGTATGCATTAGACGCATGTTCACACCAAATTTGGTGGCTCTAGCTCTTATAGTCTCCGAGATCTAGGTGTTCATACGGACGGACGGACGGACAGACGGACAGACGGACAGACGGACAGACGGACGGACGGACGGACGGACAGATGGACATGGCTCAATCGACTCGGCTAGTGATGCTGATCAAGAATATATATACTTTATGGGGTCAGAAATGTATATTTCTGCCTGTTACATACATTTTAGCGACTTTAATGTACCCTTTTACCCTATGGGTACAGGGTATAAAAATGAGAAAATTTAGTGTGTTTTTGAAACGTCTCCAATTCACTAAGTATTCCAAGTTTTATTGTATTTTTTACAACAAATAACTAAAAATTGATATATTTTTCGAATAAATATTCAGTTTCAAAGTTGCAAGTTTTTGTAAAAATTGTTCATTTTTTTTATACATGAAAAATGTCTCCATTTTGAGATGGTGTAGCACCCACAATTCTTATCGGATTTCAAAAATATTTTGGATCCATGACTTCTGAAGTATTATTTGTCGATTTCACTTTTCATTTTTGCCCAACGCGATGGTGAAAAAAATGATTTTCGGTCAGCTATCGGGAAAGAGGCCCCACTGTGCGGCGTCTGCCAAAGGCAGCAGAAGAAGTTTCTAGAAGGAAAATTTGGGCAGGCGGCGACTGCGCAGAAATGAGAAAAGACATTCGATGTTGTTGACTCAAAGTGTACAGACGTATAAATTAAATAGTGACCAGTCATGGTTAAAGTAAAAGCCAGTATCCACACATCACCCAAAAGGATACTCAAGAATCATCAAAGGATAACTAAATAGTATCAACATCAAGGATCAACCACATCAATGAACAATTAGTTACAAACGTAGTAAAATATCCTGGTGAGTTGGCTACAAGGTCCTTAAATGCCCCTTCCTCAATTCCCTGCAACAATACCCAGCCTTAGGTAACATAAAGTATAGAAGATAAAAGTGTAGTTAGGAAATAATTAAAACCAAGTTCTGACCAATAAAGTTTATCATGTGCAAAGAAAAGAAAAGATAAATACAATTAAATGGGTCATAATAGGGTCAAATAGGGCACCAATGCCTTCACCTATCCTTTTCCTACCTCCTCGTGTGTGTTTAAATGTTTGTATGTGCGTCCATAGTAGTTTGCGTATGTGTCCGTTTATTCAATGGTGTGCGGGTTATACCCTAGCCATTGTTTAGACTCGATTGTTTGTATATTTGTCATCGTGTTGTTCTCAAATTAGGATTCGGGTAATACACCACCTGATTTGAAGTATTTTATAGTAGTTTAGTTGTTCGTTTCTTTGTGATAATCAAGTTCCGGGTAATACCCTGCTTGATTATGATACCTCCTCGTGTGTGTAATACCTCCCTTTTTCGCTCTAGCCGAGATCCGGGTAACACCCTACTCGACTAGAGTTTGTATTTATGTCTTTTAGCATCCCATCTTCGTTCCTCCCTTAGTGAGGAAAATCTATCAGAATTAACCTAAATTTTGTTGCTCATACTCATCTCATGTCACAGTATTCTTTTTATAAATTTTTCTGTAAAAAGGAGACCATGGGGAGACTGAGATATGTACCCTAGCTGAGAAAAACTTCCTTACAGTACTCCTCTTTAAGTTTTGGGTTTCGCTGAAACTTTTTCTCCAAATTAAGAAACCGCGTAATCGCTTGGGCCTTGGAATCGTCCAAATCCTTGTCACATTCAAATGGCCTTGTGACCACATACCTTTCCGATGTATCATTTCTCGACGTCTTCTTAAAATTTTTCTCACACGTATTGGCTTCCTCATCTTCTTTCTCGTCTTCTTCCATGTCCCAAAAACATTCTAAATTTGTTACATCAATTGTCGTCGCCACTATAGCACTGTTTCCTTTGGATTTGGTACACCCTGACACAATCCACGCAAACTGTGTGTTCCGTCCCAACAATCCATCAACTTTACTTTTTCCGCTTTTAACTATATGGGTGTATACTTCTACAATCATAATCATGTCCACCCGGCCTGGCATTTTAAAAGAAGGGTCAGATAAAACATACGATTGCAAAAATCTTAGCAAAGACACTAGCCCAGACATGTTCCAAAACACGATCAACAACTTCTAGAACCAACTATTAACTTTAACTACCGTTATAATGTCTACATGTAAGTCATATGATAACGCATCGCTTTTACACACGAAAAGCGAGCAAATTATAAATTTACACGTCGATTGATTTTGCGAAAAGACTCGTTAGAAAGCTCTTCACGCATTTTTTCTTTGGCAGACGCCTAAATGGCGTGAGTTATTTCATAATTCATTTCAGAAGTGACCGTGGATGCATTTAGTTGTGGTTAAATTATTGTCTTGCAAAATTAATAAATTGATCGGTACAGTTTTTACACGTGGCCGAAATTAACTAAGTTCTATATATATAAATATATATACATTATAAATATTTTATATATTATAAAGAAGGTATTCAAGAAAAAAAAATTCTACTTGGTTTTCATACCTAATGCCTTTATTGTCTTAGCCAGACTTTTTACCATAAATAAGGGCTGGATTACCGGCATTTGGAGGGCGTTTGCCTTGGAAGCCCCAATATTCTTTCAACACATCTGTACCCGGATGCCTGAAGACAAGGAATTCTAAAAAACAAAAGGCAAGGCGCAACGACGCGGGCCGGGAACAGTCAAGCTGACGAAAATGTACCCAGCGCGACAACTTAACTGCCAAAAAATAAATGAGTTGTTTTCGGAGAAATTATTTAAACCCTGTATAGATTTTAAATCTAAGAGAGAAATTGTATTGGATTTATGGTCACGTAATTATGTAATTCTACTCTACCTCGGTCGCTTGTAAAAGTTGGAGAAAGTATTGGAGAAAAATTGATCGATTTTTTTTGCGAAAAGTTTACACGTGGATATTTTTTTTGACAACACTCTTTTACACCTGTAATATAATATGTAATTTTTAATTATAACTTTTCTTATGCAATACAATTCAATATTTGAGTCAATCTCGATTTAATTATAATTTCTCATTTTTTATACCCTTGCAGAGGGTATTTTAAAATTGGTCAGATGTTTGTAACGCAGAGGAATATACGTTTCCGACCCCATAAAGTATATATATTCTTGATCAGCATCAACAGTCGAGTCGATTGAGACATGTCCGTCTTTCCGTCTGTCTGTTTGTTCGCAGCTTTTCGAACTTAAATTTTAAGCTACGTAGTTGAAACTTGGTAGTTAGCTTTCTTAAAGGTGTAGGTAGACAAAGTAGAAAAATCGGTCGGATCGGATTACTATATGATATATCCAATATCGGAATAATAGGGTTCCAATTGACCAAATTTGGGATATAAATCCAATTTGTACCAAAATACTACCCACCAAGTTTGACTTAAATCGTATAATTATTACGCCTGCAAATCAATAAAACATATCATCAATATAATCAATTTTCTCCAGCAACAAAAAATTTTCAAGACATCTGCTGTACAAACACAAAAGACCCGCGATCGAATCCGCGCGACACCAAATAAGAAATATATAAAATTTTTGTTTTATTGTTGTTGTATTTAAGTTCAATTTTTACCCATACACCCTACACCAAGTTTGAACAAGATCGGATAATTATTAAGGTTACAAATCAATAACTTGATGGAAAATCAATTTATTTTAATGCTCACGCACACACATAAATATGGGCATTTCCTAAACTGGCGTGACGTTACGTTCGCACGATTAAACTTAAAAAAAATTTGAAAAAGACAGATTTAAAAAAAAGTTTTTTCATATATCGATAGTACTTATGTATAACTATATTCAGAAAAAATTTGATAAAAATCGAATGTAAGGATTCGATTTTATAGCCAAAATATGATCTGGCGTGACGTTACGCGCACGAAGTGGGTTTTCTGACTTTCACTGACAAAAGTTCAAAACTCTGCGAATTGGCTAAGCTTTTTTGAGTAAATGTTTTTTTGTAATGTTTCTAAATAACACAAGTTTATTTTCCAATTTAGCAAATCAAAAACAAGTTCATAGTTTTTTTTTATTCTGAATAGGGCTTCCGAGGAGAAGAAATAATAACCCGATCTTCATTTGTTGAATTCACAATCTGAACTGCTTTTATTTTCTAAAATATTTGTTGGGAAAGGTCTAGTCTTAGATTCTAAGGGTCACATATTTGGTGGTGGAAATTTAATTATAAATGCATGCATTAATTCCGGAAACCCGGATGTGTTGGTGTTAGATCTATTTATATTCCAAGCCTGCGTTGATCGTTAAATGCCTAGCTGAATGCATCGGCTAAAACATAACTATATTCACGTCACGTACGCTAGACAGGATTCGAATTATACTTTAATTTATTTATTCTTTTAATTGTGTATATTTTATGTTGTTTTAACAATTACCGTGTTTAATCTTAAACATTCTGCGAAGGGCCGCCAAACGTTATCGTTTGAAGCCTTCTAGTTTTCTTTATTTTTCTTATAATAAATATTGTTACAACTATAATTAATATAATTGCTATAACTGAAGAAGCATGACCAGTTACATGATGAAAGTTTAGACCAAAAAATTCTAAGTGGTGGTCTTTCAAAACTTTTAATTCAATTTTTATTTATTTTTAACTCTGTCATATGGTTCACAATATTATAATACATTCATAGCATACATTCTTGTAACAATTCCTTCTGTGCACTACCACACTGGACTCTAGCTTTAATATGAAACAAGACTTTAAAACAGCCAACTACTTTTATTTTCTAAATTGATCAAATACGATTTTAAGGCACCTATCGTTTTGTAGACATAATTAGACCGACTATTAGATTGCCACTTCTGATATTTGTTTAAGGTGGATTCGATCAAAAAATAATAGGAGTCTATTTCATAAACAAATAATAAATTCTCGCTATTTTGTTTATGTACGCTACTGGTACCGGGATAACTCTATAAAGAATGGATTTTATAATTAGCTATCTATCAACAAAGAATCCCGTGGCTCTCAACAAGGTTTATATACTTTTTAACTGATTTTTCTCCTTTTGCCTGGTGGAGTCTTTTTATTTATAATTGAATTATTTTCTCGAATTTCCTCCTTCTTCGCTTTCCTTAACTTTATCGGACAAAGATTATTAACTGGTCTTGTAATCGACCCTTCATGTAGTTTTACTTTATTTATATTGTCTCCACCTTTGAGAGTACTTTCAATTTTCCTCAAAGGCCATCTAGAAAAACGGTGATTTTTATTTTTCCAATTTTTTACCAAATTCTCCACTCCTACTCTGTTTTCCCGACCTTTGTGAACACTGATACTATTCTCCAATGGCCATCTAACGGGATGGTTACTTTGATCTTTTTTATTTTTCTTCACTCTGACTCTTTTTTGTTCGTATTTCACAGATTTGACCGCGGCGTCAGAAACACCTCCGAAGCGAGGTCCTGCCGGGGGGCGAGATTTAACCGTATTTTCGGTTGCTTTTCTACTTTTGTTTTTCTTCCAATACTCCTTACATTTTGATCTTGTAAGACCTATAGTTGTGGCGACAATGGATTTGTTTCCTTCTGCCTTTGTATTACCCGAAACAATCCATCCAAACTGCGTATTCTGTGCCAAAAACCCGTCAATTTTTGTAACACCATTTTTAACAATATGGGTGTAGACATCAACTCCCAATATCACGTCAACCCGACCAGGCTTATTGAAATGTGGATCGGCTAACACATACGATTGCCATTTTGACTTATCTATATCTGCTTCATTCTCTGGAAGAGCTGTCATTAATTTAGGCAATACAATTGCTTCAATCTTAAGAAGCTTTTTCCACGGTTCTCTTACTTTTATTGCCAACTTTATTTTGTATTTTGATGTACTAGTTTTCGGTGATGACACACCGCTTATCTCCGTGTGTCCCTTTATTTTCGGTAATTTTAGAATTTGAGCAGCTTGCTCAGAAACGATAGTGCTCTGTGACCCACTATCAATTAAGGCTCTTAGGGTCTCATACCCTCCATTCATTGCCTTTACTTTTATTAGGGCGGTAGCCAATAGCGACGGTTGTGCCGTTACACATGTATTGATCTTTTCCCTCCGTTCACCAATATGGAGTAATGTGTGGTGCCCCCTACTGCACACTGAACAAACAACCTCATGTGTACATCTCTTATTGCTTGAATGTTTCAAGCACCTTGTGCATAACTGCACTTTCTTGGCTAATTCGACCCTTTCTATTGGAGTCAATCCTTTGAATTTATAGCACTGTAATGTGCTGTGTCCGGCAACTTTGCAAATCGGACAATTTTCATTACAAGCCGTATATGCCATCTTTGGCATCGGTCTTTTTTCTTCTTTTTTAATAGAGCTTAGAGAACAATATCTCTGCTCCAAATATTTCAAGACGTCAGATAACTGCTGTATCTGCTTCGTCTTCTTAACTTGGCTTTCATACAATTGAAGAGCCTCTTTGTCCAACTTCCTTAATATGAGTTGAGCGAATATCACGTCAACCTCATCGGACAGATTGGCCTTTATTTTAATAAGATGTGTTGACTCATTAATTATGTCAATCACCCCTTTTATATTTTTAGCGGACTCATTGTTGATTACCGGTAATTCAACTATCCGGTTTAGTTGTTCGGAAAATATCCTCCGATGATTTTCATACCGCTTGGTTAATAAATCCCAAGCGGCATTATAGTTATCGGCCGAACCCGACAATAAATGAGCTACCATGCTCCTCGCTTCTCCTCGTAACGCGGATTTTAAATAATTAAATTTAAGAGCAGAACTAAGATCCTCTCTTTTGTCTATTAATTCAAAAAACAACTCCGCGAACAGGTCCCACTCTTTCGGTTCCCCGAAAAACATGGGTACCTGAATTTTCGGTAACACCGGCAGTTCGTCTCTCATACTAACATTCTCAACTTTGACTCCTACCGGTTTCTTTATAATTTCTTCCATTGCTCCTAGAGTATTTTGCACATCAAACTCTAGCTCCTCTGTTGCATTCTCAAACTCACTATTAGACACTGTTGAGGAACCAAATGCCTCTCTTTGTAAAGTAGCCTAAAAATGTACTCTTTTTCCCTATAAGCATACATTTGTAATTTCCTAGAATATTGTGAAATTCGCCGGCGCCAATCAGACGCCTATTTCTTATTTTGTTCTTTTTGAGCCGTTGAAACGGCAGTAATAAATATGCAAACGAACGATCAAGACGTGTTCCAGCAGTGGCTGAAGCAGTAAAAATAGTAAAGTGAAAAATAAGGTTTATGTTCTTATGATATCTCAAACATGGTGGTTTGTTATTAATCATAATTTGGTCCTTCGAGCCGGATCGTTGGGCATTGTTATTTATTGCTCATTTGTTATTAATAATTTGTTAAAATTATTAATTGTCAATCGTGGATTGACGCCGAACATTCATCGATAACTTTCTGTGTCGCCACTGGGGTGATATCGAATATCGATAGTGGGATCGTGTGTGTGCACATCTCTAAGAAAAAGCGCGTGTAATTTTGGCTGGCAAAAGCACATTTATAATTTTCGTTCATCATGGAACAATTAAAGGCTTTAACTAAAGCAAGAGGAAGATTAAAGACAACAATTACCAGGGCACATGGATTCGCTGAGAATCCGCCAAGTGAAATCGACATCTACACTGTCGACACCAAGTTGGATATTTTGACCAATGCATGGAAGGAGTTCGTCAGTCTTGGTGACGAATTACCTAAATATGAGGACATACCGGGTTATGTGGACCCAATGGTTGACTACGAAGCATATGAGGACAAATACGAAGTTACAATATCTCGCCTCAAAGCTTTGAAGAGTAAATTTGCATCATCAAGTAAACTAGAAGAGTGTGGCGCCGCTAGTAATGAGGGATCGGTTGGCCAAGGAATTCTTCAACAAATGCAGTACCACCAACAACAAATGCAGATGCATATGGAACAACAGCTTGAATTGCAACGAGAGGAATCAAGAATTCAACGCGAGGCTCAGCAACGTCAATTAGAAGCTCAACGCGAGGTTCTACAACAACAGCTTGAATTGCAACGAGAGGAGTCAAGAACTCAACGCGAGGCTCTGCAACAACAACAGCAGTTTGTACAAAGTCTGTTGCCACAAGGTAGTCAAGCATCGTCATCAGGCTTACAGTCAGCCACAGTGCCACAAGCAAGAGATTGTGAACTACCTAAGATTCACATCAAGCCCTTTGGTGGAAATTATAAGGAATGGCATACGTTTAAGGATCTCTATGAAAGTGCCATTCACAGAAAGGAAACTTTAACGAACATACAGAAGTTTCATCATTTGAAGTCATGCCTTGTTGGAGAAGCTGCCTCACTTATTCAACATTTGCCTGTAGTCGAGGCTAACTACGAGATCGGTTGGAGATCATTATGTGAGCGCTATGAAAAGCCGCGTTATTTGGTGAATTTGCTACTGGATGAATTCACCAATTTGCCGAAAGTTGTTGGTCACAACTCGTCATCACTCCGCGCACTGACAAGTGGTGCCGGTGATGTTATTCGGGCCCTAGATGCATCCGGGCAAACTGGACGAGATTGTTGGCTGATATATTTGCTCGTCGCAAAGGTTGATGAGACCACCAGACGTGAATGGATTGACAATAGTCAAAATATGGAATCACCCACTATTAATGATTTGCTCAAGTTTTTGGATTCACGATGTGATAGACTTGAGCTCAGTCAAGCTGCTGACCAGGGAGTCAGCAAACAAAGAGAAGACAAAGTAAAACGGCAAGCACGCACGTTGCTTGCCAACTCAGGTAACTGTACCAAGTGTTTTAGTAATGAGCATATACTGTCGGCTTGTTCCCAATTCCAGAGCTTGTCTGTCAAGCAACGTTACACCTTCGTGAAAGAGAAACATATATGCTTCAACTGTTTGAAGCTTGGTCATGGAGTAAGCGCTTGTGAGTCTAAGTCTTCCTGCAAGCATTGCAAGCGCCGTCATCATTCAATGTTGCATTCCGAGGGACATGCAGCTCCAGCAAAGATGCAATCACAGCAGCAAGTCAACTTAAGCCAAGCTCCTGAAGATCCGCAACCCGCTACATCTGTTGTAGCGGTTACAAACACCACTTGGCTGCAAGGTAGTACTGCCAAGCCACATGCGCCTACCAGAAGCACACTGCCAACAGCACTAGTGAACGTGAGAAACCATCAAGGAGGTTTTACTACATGTCGCATTTTAATGGATTGCGGCTCAGAACTTTCCTACATTTCGGAAAGATGCACCCAAACATTGGGTCTACGTCGTACACCGTCTCGGATTGCCGTTTCGGGTATATCAGCTATAAAGGCGGAAACAACCAGAGGTTTCTGCTCGCTTCTACTCAAATCTCGAGTATCAAATCATTACCTGGATATGAAGGCACATATACTTGGAAAGATCACTTCATCACTGGCTCGTCAAAACATAAAGTCATCAGCACTTTCTGCATTCGCTGGCTACGAATTGGCAGATCCTGAATTTAACACTAATGCATCGATTGATATTCTGATTGGAAATGACCACATTTGGTCGGTTCTCACTGGCGACAAGTTGTGTGATGACAAGGGACGTACAATTGCAGTAGCTACAATATTTGGATGGGTTATTACCTCTGTAGAATGCTCAAGTCCATTCACATCAACATCATTTTTGTCTACTGTCGACATTGATGGTCTGCCGCAAAGATTCTGGGAACTCGAAGAAGTATCATCATTCACACCTATCAACGCTGAAGATAAAAAAGTCGAAAAACATTTCCTTGAAACGCACACCCGACATGCTAATGGAAGATACATCGTCGAATTGCCGTTTAAGGAAGACAACCCAAGATTCGCAGACACGTTTCAAGGAGCAAGATCACGTTTTCTCGCAGTAGAACGTCGCTTACTAAAGGATGCTAACCTACAGTCGAAGTATATCCAGTTTATGAGGGAATATATACACTTAGGCCATATGGAAGAATTGGATGAAAGGGATATTGCAAATACCTCGGAGATGACCTTTTACTTGCCTCATCATCCGGTATTAGGTGCTAAATTCCGAGTGGTATTCGATGGCTCGTTCCAGGATCGAAACGGTCGATGTCTCAACGATGCACTACATATTGGTCCATGCATACAGCGCAGTCTGTTCGACGTCTGCTTACGATTTAGGATGCACAAATTTGTATTTTCTGCAGATATTGTCAAAATGTTCAGACAAATTTCGGTGGCTCCTAATCATCAAAACTTTCAACGAATCCTCTGGAGAGAAAATCCTGCAGCACCATTAAAGCATTTCAAATTATGTACAGTCACGTATGGGACTGCCTGCGCACCGTTCCTGGCAGTCAGAGTACTGGAGCAGCTTGCTATTGATCACAAGCACGAGTATCCAACAGCGGCTAGGATACTTCTGGAAGACTTCTACGTGGACGATGTTTTAACAGGAGCAATGAATGAGCAAGAACTTATCAGAATAAAGGAGGAATTAATTTTACTTATGGCGCGTGCACAGTTGGAACTAAGTAAATGGGTATCGAATAGCAATCAAATCGATAACACACAAGGCAAAGAAATTGATATCTCAAGGTATACTACAAAGGTTCTTGGGCTACATTGGCACCCAGGAGAAGATGTACTGACGTACAAGATTTCCTTAATGGAGAATGCAAGCTGCACCAAACGACAAGTACTTTCAGACACGGCACGCATTTTTGACCCACTGGGCATTCTGGCTCCAGTGGTGATTCAGTTTAAGATTCTGCTCCAAGAACTATGGTTGCTAGATCTAGATTGGGACTCTGAACTCCCCATGAAGCAAGCTCTGTCCTGGCAAACATTTCGCAAAGACATCCTTGCATTAAATCAACTGAAGTTACCACGTTTTATTGATAACAATGCCGAGGAAATTGAATTACACGCATTTTCAGACGCTTCGCTAAAGGCTTACTCTGCTGTCGTCTACAACCGAGTAACACATATGGATGGTAGCATAGGAGTGTCACTAATAGCTGCAAAAACGAGAGTCTGTCCTTTAAAGCAGAAATCTTTACCACGTCTCGAGCTATGTGGAGCTCTACTATTATCTCGGCTTGTTCAATCGATAAGGTCTGGCCTGCGCCAGAAAGAAGTTAAGATATACGCATGGTGCGACTCTACCATCGTACTTTCATGGCTTTCTAACCAACCGCATAAGCTAAAAACCTTTGTTGCCAACCGCACTGCGGAAATTCTGGAAACCATTCCTCGTAGTGCTTGGAGACATGTGAGCACAAAAGAGAATCCAGCGGATTGTGCATCTCGAGGCATGCTCGCGAGTGAGCTGCTCAAATTCGATTTATGGTGGAATGGTCCATCTTGGCTGCACGACGAGCGTGAATATTCGGCCATACTACAAAGATCACAACATTGCTGCTCAACCATGGATCCAGCAGCAGAACTGGAGTTTAGGACAAACACACTGATGACTGTCACCGAGGATATTGGTTCTACTCCATTTGAGCTGTTATTTCAACGAGTATCATCTTGGCCTAAATTAATTCGAATTGTCGCATACGTATGTCGTTTTGCCCATCGTCTTAAATCAACTAAACAGTGCCACTTGGGGCCTCTGACATATGATGAAATCGATAATGCAAGGAAACTCTGTCTGCGCCAGGCGCAGAACCAATTCAACGTTGATCGACAGTTGCTGCTGCAAAATCGACCAGTGGAACCCCGATCCAGGTTACGCAAGCTAGATCCTTTTGTCGACGACGATGGTCTTATTCGTGTGGGAGGACGTCTAAAGAGATCGGACCTGCCCGCCGATGCCAAACATCCAGTTGTTTTACCGAAGCATCATCGGCTCGTTGAGTTGCTATTACAGCACGAGCATCGCATCAACCTACACCCTGGAGTTTCGGCAATGTTTGTCATCATTCGCCAAAAATACTGGATTTTTGGTGCCCGAAATCTACTGCGACGAATCACTCATGAGTGCCTGAATTGCTTCAGGCAAAGACACCATACTGCAAATCAATTTATGGCCAACTTGCCTGCTGTTCGTGTTCGACAAGCCTTCCCATTTGAACACACTGGATGCGATTACGCGGGTCCTATTTGGCTTAAGATCCATAAGGGCCGAAACCCACGCAAAGAAAAGGGTTACATCTGTCTGTTTGTTTGTATGGTGACCTCCGCAATTCACTTGGAATTGGCAACTGATCTGAGCACAGAGACATTCTTGGCGGCATTAAAGCGATTTATGGCTCGACGCGGGAAATGCTCAGAAATGTTTAGCGATAATGGTCGCAACTTTGTTGGTGCAAAACGCACTTTGGATGAAATGGCACAACTTCACACATCTGACAAGCATAACAATATCGTTTCTAGGACCCTCGCTGAGCAGGGAATGAAATGGAATTTCATTCCCCCATATTCGCCACACTGGGGTGGCAAGTGGGAGTCAGCGGTACGATCCGTCAAACTCCATTTACGACGAGTTATCGGCAGTACGATCATTACCTTTGAGCAGATGCACACACTCCTGGCGCAGATAGAAGCGGTAGTCAATTCTCGACCCCTATGTGCAACTTCAGATACTGAAATCGCATATCTGTCACCAGCACATTTCTTGATTGGCCGAACTTATACAGCAATACCAGAAGGAAGTTATGTCGAACTACCAACTAATCGACTAAACTATTGGCAGCATATCCAGGCTATGCTTCAAGGATTTTGGAAGCGTTGGCAACAGGAGTATTTGACCTCGCTACAGCAACGCCCAAAATGGTTTTCTAAGGTACCAAACATATCACTTGGAAGCGTGGTACTAATCAAGGAGTCAAACGCACCTCCTTCAGCTTGGCACTTAGGACGGGTAACTCAAGTGTTCCCAGGAGATGATGGCCTTATACGAGCAGTACAACTTCAAACAACCACAGGCGAAATCACTCGTCCGATCACGAAGATTGCACCGCTACCATTTTCAGAAACAGTGTTTCAGGGGAGGCCGGGATGTTGAGGAACCAAATGCCTCTCTTTGTAAAGTAGCCTAAAAGCATACATTCCCTATAAGCATACATTTGTAATTTCCTAGAATATTGTGAAATTCGCCGGCGCCAATCAGACGCCTATTTCTTATTTTGTTCTTTTTGAGCCGTTGAAACGGCAGTAATAAATATGCAAACGAACGATCAAGACGTGTTCCAGCAGTGGCTGAAGCAGTAAAAATAGTAAAGTGAAAAATAAGGTTTATGTTCTTATGATATCTCAAACATGGTGGTTTGTTATTAATCAGACACAAATCTTTCTTACAGCTCGTCAACCTTCTTCTGTACCTTCTGCCACATAAATTCAATTTTATTTTTGTGGAATTTAAATATTTCCACCTTCTTTTCCCTGATATCATTTTTTACCTCCTCCAGGTATTCCCGAAGTTGGCGAACTCTCTCTTCAAACTCATTTTCTTCACTTACACTTCCCTTATCTATGACCGTATCCATCTTAGTAGCGGCTTCTTTACTAGTACTAGGTCTAACGTCTTCCTCAACGACAGTTGACTTACTAGTATCTAGATTGCTTGGTTCTACGATTTTATCTTTTATCCTTTTTATTAAAACATGCCCATCCTCAACTCTCTTACTATTGAAGTAATCGTGATCGACTGGTTTACATTTTAATAGCATACTATGATTAGCTATCCACTTTGTTTTGATTTCATCTACCTCCTTTAAAATTTCCTTATTAATTTTACTAGCATCTAACCCTTCTAAAAACCTCAACCTTTCCATCAACTTGGCCTGCTTCTGCAGCAACTCAATTGTCTTGTCTGACAACATTTTCATTAATTTATATCTTTTTGTATATATGTATGTACAAATAAATATATATAAACAAATATAATTCTTATTATATCTTATCTGTTGCTGCTGCTGCTGTTAATGTTGCTGCCGCTGCTGTTGCTGATGTCGTCCTTCCTTCTTGATGGGTGATGACGAGGGATGTTAGGGGCCTTCGTATTTGTGCCCACGTCTCTAGGAATTCTCGGGATTCCCACTGCTACTGTATACTGCCACCGCGTATACTCTGGTCACTGGACACTGGCTCTTTGACACTGTTCCTGCCACTGGCAATCTGGACTGGAACTGTCTATTAGTCTGTCTCTCTTTTTTTTATTTGCTCACTCACACCGGAATTTTAAACCGAGTCGCGAGTTACGATCTTTTTTTACGGACTTCACTTATTTTTTTTTTTCACGAGTTCGATATATTGGCTTCGAACACGCCACACCAAATTTGTGCCGACACGAATTTCTGCAATTGCTCCACAGCAAACTGCCTTTTAAATACGGACGCACTTTTTTTTTTTTTGAATTAAATATTTTTTATAATATTTGCAGTTATACTCCGTTTCTTACCACTGGTGGGGGAAAACAGGAGTTTTTTATTTTGCTACCTTTAGCTGGTCTTAGCATAAAACGTAGCTAGATCGCAGACTTTAAGGAGCTGGTCAACCTCTTTGTCTCTTACCACTGGTGGGGGAAAACAACAGAGTCTTTACTCGAAGGACCAAAATGAATAGGGCTTCCGAGGAGAAGAAATAATAACCCGATCTTCATTTGTTGAATTCACAATCTGAACTGCTTTTATTTTCTAAAATATTTGTTAGGAAAGGTCTAGTCTTAGATTCTAAGGGTCACATATTTGGTGGTGGAAATTTAATTATAAATGCATGCATTAATTCCGGAAACCCGGATGTGTTGGTGTTAGATCTATTTATATTCCAAGCCTGCGTTGATCGTTAAATGCCTAGCTGAATGCATCGGCTAAAACATAACTATATTCACGTCACGTACGCTAGACAGGATTCGAATTATACTTTAATTTATTTATTCTTTTAATTGTGTATATTTTATGTTGTTTTAACAACAATTCAAATTCTAAATCTGGCGTGACGTTACTGGCGTGACGTTACGAAAATTTCCAAGGGAAATTTTTTTAAAAATTATTCCAAAAACATTTTTGAACAAAACTATTACATTGTTTTAAACACAAAACAAAACAAAAAATTAAAAAAAATTGAACTACTTAAAGAAATAAATTTTTTATCCATAATATTGTTAGGCACCATATTGGTGGAAATGGGAATATTATACATAGTATGGAAATATAGAAAAATATTCGATATTAAGTATCAGTTTTTGAAAAAAATGCAGTTTTAGCTGCTTTTAGCTGTTTTTCTTCTCCACATGAAAGAAAATGCATCCGATGGATGTCGACAATTTTTCGTATTCTCGCAATCTGGCGTGACGTTACGCATGTTCGAACTCAAAAAAAAAACCAAACGGTTCGTTTAAACTCGGATTTTTTTTTTGATTTGTATAAGATAACTAAAACTTGCTTTAAAGTTTAAGTTTCCCTTAATTTGTATCGTCAGTTTCGAAATAACAAACAAAAGTGTGTTTTTTTCTGCCGTGACGTTACATTAGAACATTGATAGAAGGCAAATGAAAATTTTCCCCTTCAATGTTACATCTTTGCTGTTTTGAATTTTTTTTTAACAAATTGTAACAATAGAGAAAGTTTTGCAATATGAGTATAATCGTACAATTACTCTTAACCGAAAAAAAAATATATAAGATGGTCTTAGAAATAATCAAGATAGGCGAAATACCTAAACTTCAACTTTGAGGCTCGAAATCTTGCCATCGGGACTTCGAAAAGCTTTAAACCTTTTGATTTATTTATTTTTGATTTTTCTTCTTTCACAATCAAAAAAAAATTACTTAAGTGAACTTTTAATTTTTTGGGTTGAGGTTGACCTTTTCCAGGAAATGCCCATATGCAAAAATTCCTCACCACTATGAGAGAGACAGAAATATTTGAGTTGTGTTCTTGCACAGAACGAAATTAAAAGAGCGAGATGCCATGCGTTTGCTATATACGTCGAACTAGCTTGGATAAGATAAGGAAGCACGGTGGCGTAGTATGTAGAGATCGGTTGCACAATGTCGTTCGTTGTTTGGTGGTTCGATTCTAGGTGAAAACGTGAAAATTTTTAAATGTCTTTTTTCTTCTTTTTTGTTATACCCTTGCAGAGGGTATTATAAAATTGGTCAGATGTTTGTAACGCATAGAAATATACATTTCCGACCCCATAAAGTATATATATTCTTGATCAGCATCAATAGCCGAGTCGATTAAGACATGTCCGTCTGTCCGTCTGTCCGTCTGTCTGTTTCTATCAAGTTTTAGACCATAAATTTTTAAGCTACATAGTTGAAACATGAAAAGTTAAGTTCCTTAATCTATGAAGTATGAAAAGTGTGAAAATGAGTAGGATCGGATAATTATCACCAGAGCTATTAACTAAAACGTGGAGGTACCTCGAGTAAAATAAGCAGTTTTCTCTGGCAGCAAAGAAACAAAAACAAATTCCAAGCAATCACACACACACATACATATGCAAAAATTGGTCACCACGCGGTGTGTGAGAGAGACAGAAACATTTGCGTTGTGTTGTTGCACAGAACGAAATTTAAAGAGCGAGATGCCATGCGTTTGCTATATGTACATACATACATATATGTATGTCGAACTAGCTTAAGTGAGTTAAGTGAGGATGGTGACGTAGTACGTAAAGATCGGTCGCACGATGGTTCGGTGATTGGTGGGTTCGATTCTCGGGAAAATTTTTAGTTGAGTTTTCTCTTCAATTACTTTAAAAATTTAGTTTTTAAATTAAATAATAAAACAATGAAGCTGCAAGGGTATACAAACTTCGGCAGAGCCGAAGTTAGCTTCTTTGATATTTTTTTTTTGATTTTGTTAAACCAATTATTTTGTTTTTAAATTAAATAATAAAACAGTGAAGCTGCAAGGGTATACAAACTTCGGCAAAGCCGAAGTTAGCTTCTTTGATATTTATACCCTTGCAAGGGTATATTATTTTTGGTCAAAAGTTTGCAACGCACAGAAGAAAGCGTTTCCGACTATATAAAGTATACATATTCTTGATCAGCACGACAAGCTAAGTTGATACAGCCATGTACGTCTGTCCGTCTGTCCTTCTGTCCGTCTGTCCTTCTGTCCGTCTGTCCTTCTGTCCGTCTGTCTGGATCAACAGCTTCTCCTCCGAGACCCTTAAAGCTACAGAGCTTCTTTTTGCTGCAGGCATTGTATATCTCGGAATCAACCCGATCGGATGACTATATCATATAGCTCCCATAGAAATGATCGGTCAAGAATATAGTCTTAGAGCAATAACTTGGCTGTTTTGAAAGCGATTGTCACGAAACTTGGTTTTTGGAAGTTTAGTATATATAGAAATGTCTGTGCTAAGTTTCAGACAAATCGGTCATCTATATGCTCATAGGAACAATCGGGCCAAAAAAATTTTTTTTTCGAAATACTTATTATTCTCATGCTTTAAACATTTAATGTAGGTTTGACTTGTTTTATATGCTTTCTAATGATTTTGTCACATTTTAAATGTGTAATTGTTAAATAACAGTTTGCAAGGGTATACGAACTTCGGCACGGCCGAAGTTAGCCCATCCTTCTACTTTTTATTATTTTTTATCACTTAAGAAATTTCTAGTTAAGTAAAAATCTATTATTAATTTTTATACCCTATACCCATAGGGTAAAAGGGTATATTAAAGTCACTAAAATCTATGTAACAGGAAAAACATTTCCGGCCCCATAAAGTATATATATTCTTGATCAGCATCAACAGCCGAGTCGATTGAGACATGTCCGTTTGTGCGTCCGTCCGTATGAACATCTAGATCTCGTAGACCATAAAAGCTAGAGCTACCAAACTTGTTTTGAACATCTGTGTAATGTCCAGGTAGATCAAGTTTGTTTCAAATTTTTGCCACGCCCCCTTCCGTCCCCGCAATTTATAAAGAACGAATTACTAGCGCAGTTTTGAAACTATAACATTCTTATTTGGTACACCAAATAGTTTGGTCAACATGCATCATCTTACCAAATTTAATCGAAATCGTACAATAAATATCGGATATATACGTATGTATGTATATTCGTTTTGTTCTACCGTGTGTGCTGTGTGTGAAGCAGCAAGCATTTGTTGTTGAGACATGTGCGTAAGTGTATGTATGTATGTAAGTATGTATGGACGTATGTGACCCAGGTTCGAATCCCCGCGGGAGCGAATAAAAAACATAAATAAATATGTTTTTTTATTTCCCTGCATTCAAATTTAATTTGTTCTCGTACACCAAGTTTAAACCGAAACGTCTAATGCTTAAAATTCTGATCAATAAAAAGAAATGTATAATAAAATCATTTTCTTTTAATGCTCTTATGTGAGAGACAGAAATATTTGCATTGAATAGAAACTGAAATGAAACTGCGAAATACACTACGCTTGCGATATACATACATACTTGTGCCAAAATAGCAAAGCACTATTTCGATGCTTTGGTGATAAAGTGGGTAGGGATCAGTTGTGAAGTTAAACGATCGAACCATGGCACTATGGTCAAAAAGTCTGATATTTTGGCATAAAGTCATTTTATGTATTCATAACTGAAAATTTAACTTATTTTTTGATTATAAACACATTAGATAAGAAAAAAACGTTTTTTAAAAATTTTTCAAATTAGTCATTTAAATTTGGCGCGCAACTAAAGTCAGCTGTTTCTATGCAAGCTTAAATTATCGGTATGCAACCTTAAAATTTATTAAGCTTTGTCATTGTTTTGAGTGTGATTGTGTAAAAAAAAAAAATATTGTAATCATGGAAAGTAAAAGCACAGGTATTTAAAATTAATGTTCAGTGTTAGTTTGTCAAGATTGTGAATGTTTAGCTGTGTATGTGCAATTGTTGTTGGTGTCTTTTTACAAGTGAAATTTAACAAATAGAGCCGTGTTTCGTGGTGTATTACTTGTTCGACATGTTCAAGATTAATGTTTATATATTCGGAATTAATAAGTTTCCTCTGCCCTTTTTTGTTCCTTTTTGAATAAATTGACATGTTGCAGCCAAATATGAGTTTCGGCGCTTAACGTTGCTGGAAGTTTGGGACAACAACAAGCGCGATGATGGTGCACTTATCATATGGGTATTGGAAAAAGTAAACAAATCTGATCTCAGTGCTGCTCAGGTGGATATATTTACTGAAAAAATCAGGATTTTTCTGAATCACGTCAAAAAATATTTGCCGAGTGCAATCGAATGTTGCAAAGATTTAAGGCTCGACACGCAAGGTGGCTTTCGCAGTCAATTACTTTGACGTTAGATGAAAATGTGATGGATCTGGCATCTTCATCTGCAATGGGTAGACCGAAGCTAAACTATTCAGATGCTGGAGAGCGCCTAAAAAGCAAGTTAGCATGTGACCTAGCATCGGATAATAATTTTTCCACGCCTCATTTCCTTCACGCGGCTTCAGTTTCTGCAAAAAAAGCCAAACAGGATGAATTAGCGACAGTTTTAAAAGTCGTCAGGCATGAAGACTGCTCTGAACTAAAAAAAAACCTTGTTTCCAAATGAAGTCATACCTCTTACTTCGAAAGAAGCACTGGATTTTTTATTGGAAAATGGATTGACAAAACAGCAGTACATTAACATCCAACAACTTAACAAATCTCGTGGATGCGATATTTTTCCACCGTACTCAGCCCTCCTGGAAATGAAAACGTTTTGCAGACCACCCCAATACACATTTCGGAAAGTTGTGCACAGGTTTCAATGCAAAATATCCCAGACCATACAGCCGAAAGAATTATGGAATTGCAAAAAGAGGTTTTAGCTGAAATTGATGATATTTCACATTGCACATTAATAACAAGCTACGGCTTTGGTGGATCAACGGGTCAAAGCATTTATAAGCAACAGTTTCATTCGGATGAACCTGCTTCCCTTGATCTTTCACTTTTTGTCACCACAATAATACCATTGGAATTAAAAGATGAAAATCAACGTATCATCTGGAAAAACAGAGCTCCACAGTCTGTTAGGTTCTGCCGGCCTTTAAAAATTGAGTATGCAAAGGAAAGCCAGACTAAAATATTACTCGAAAAAAAAATTTGGATTTTCAAATCGCCACCTTAATGGATTATTTATATAAAAAGGGGGAAAAAGAAGTTGTCATTAAATATGCTACGCAAATGACACTTATTGATGGCAAGGTGCTTAACACCTTAACTGGAACGACATCCACTCAGTGCTGCCCAATATGTGGTGTAAAACCAACAGAGCTTCTGGAAACCACAGATTTTTATTCAGGAAACTTTGCACCAAGACCTGAAAGTCTTCAATACGGCGCGAGTCCATTGCATGCCTGGATTCGTTTTTTTGAATTCGTCCTAAATGTGTCATATAGGCTCGAAATTCGAAAGTGGCATATTAAGCAGGCTGACAAAATGGAAGTAATGTCTCGAAAAAAGAATATTCAAGACATGATGTGGAAACAAATGGGTCTCCATATAAACATGCCCAAGCAAAACGGTAGTGGCAATAGTAATGACGGAAACACAGCCAGAAGAGCCTTCTCTAATACCCGTTTGTTTTCATCAGTAACAAACTTTGATCAAGCCCTTCTACACAATTTCTTCGTGATTTTGATTACCATTTCGTCCCACTATTCTGTAGATGTTGACAAATTTAAGGAATTTTGTAAGAGCATATTTTCAATGTACTTAAGTATATATTCTTGGTACTCAATGTCTCCGACTGTCCACAAAATATTAGTTCACGGCTGGCAAATTATGAACTCATCCTTAGTTCCGGTTGGATGTTTAGGCGAAAATGCTTCAGAAGCTCGGAACAAATATTACAAAAGTGACAGAAAATCACATGCAAGAAAAAATAGCCGACTAAACACCATGGCTGATGTGTTTTATAAAGCAATGGATTCATCAGACCCGCTTATATCATATCAAGCATATGTCTGAATAAAAGACAAAATCAAATCAAAAAGAAAAATCTTCCACAAGATGTCATACATCTTCTAAAGGCAGTATCTCCGCCGACCGGATTCTGATTTAGATCACGAATCTGACTGTGAAGAGCAATATAACATTATTTTAGACAACGAGGAAGAATAAAAAAAATGTATTAAAAAAAAAAAAATTTTAATTAAATTTTTTAATGTGCTAGGGCAGGTGGGAAGACATGGGCCAATTAAAAAAAACAAAATCCGAAATTCTATAAAAATTTAGCAAACATATGTACCAAATTTCAAGGCTCTAACTTTAAAATTGGACTTTATGCCAAAAAATCCGACTTTCTGACCATAGTGCATAGTGCATGACCCATGCATGGGTTCAAATCTCCTGGCGCGTGATGTGTGATTTTGAACTAGAACTTCGTACTTTTTTGCTTTTATTTAATTTGTATTATTTCTGAATTAAATTGATTGGGAAGTTTGTAAGGCATAGAAATAACTCAATAAAGTTTCCATATCATGTATTAAGCCAAGTCGATATATTCATGTCTCCATACTTCAATTTAATTTTACCTGTTTATACATATGTATGTATGTATGTATGCATAAATTAGAGAAAGACTAAAATTTGAGTGGGAGTGTGCTGAATATAGCCCTTGTTGTTTTTGCGCAGAAAACAAAACATGTAGGAGTGAGTAGGTCTTGCGCTTGCGTTGTGTATAGCGATCGTGTTCATGCTTGTTCGTTAGCTGGCCAAGTGAAACTTTTTAGTTTTGCAAAAAATATAGAAGCAAGTGCTTGACACTGGCTCATTTCTGCATTAGGCTTAGTTCTTATGATTATATTCACATATACATACATAGATGCATTTATGTATATGTATGTATATATGTAGTAAAGAGTAAAATTCAGAGTAGCTCTCTCAGCAATACCAGAGAGCGGGACAAGATTTCGCAACGGAAAAGAATACATACATATGTTTATGAAACTTGGAATTCCGCCTAAATTTTCTGTTCTCCTGATACAGAATCACTTGTGGCAACTGATTTTAGAGTACATGTATGCATGTTGAACTTGCAAAATCACGTGTGGAAGGTGGTTAATCAATATTTCGGGAAAAATAACTTATGTATACTAAAAAGCCCGGGAATTTTTTGGTTAGAGCGTGAGAGAAAAAATCTTTTAGTCGAAGGGTCGTAAAGGAGGGGGGCCCGTGAGAACCAATGGAATACATATATGTGTATATGTCGCAGGTTTTTTAGGCGATCATCTTAAGCCTTAAGAGTAAAAGAGGTGTGTGTATAGAAATTATGTATTGGTTTTTTCTTAAAGCCGCGTCAATATTTTTTCAAGGTTAGAGCGTGAGAAAAATTGTTCAGGGGGCGTCGTGGTAACTTACGCAATCGTTCGAGGAATTGCACTTGTTCTGCATATTCCCAAGTATAAATAGAGCAAAGTTTAGACAAAAGGGTTTCAGCGCTTTATAGAAATAAAATGAAACCAGTTGCATTGCTTATGTCATTTTTGTCTTAACCTGTACTAAAAGCACGACAATATTTTTTCAAGGTTAGAGCGTGAGAAAAAATTTTGATGCGAGAGTCGTGAGAATATAATAGTTCGTGGAATAGCACTGTTCTGCATATTTTCACGTCGAAAAAACTGAAACTAACTAACTAATAACGCTGTAAATAGAACATAATTTATATACATGTAACAATTATTGCATATGAACAATGATTGTGTGTTTATTTAAATAAGAATGAACAGGGTATTGTATTGAAGTTAAAAGTGTTTAACATAAAATAAGCAACTTGATCGACTTTAACAACTTTAGTGACAACTTTTAGCAACTTAATGCACGTCTTGGCTTTTGACAACTTTTAGCAACTTATTGCACTTCTTATCCACTTCGGTTGGCTTCTCGTTCTCGACTCTGCTTCTATCTATCATGCTGCCACACTGCTAACATCTGCTTTTAGGCTGCCACATGGCTGATCCTAGCTGCCCATATGACACTACATACATATATGTATATTAAAAATTCTCTCAAAACCCACACATTATTAACTCATGTATGTACGTACATATGTCGTTAGTAAGGATTTAGATGAAAAGCCCTCCAAAAAGTGAGAGAAATATTTTACTTATTGATAAGAGGGGGAAAAGGGGTAAAGTTTTGTGGGAAAAAACCAAATTGGTATTGAATTCGCAGAGAGAGATGTTTTCATCAAGGTGTAAATTTATACACCAAATGCATGAACAAGTATACAGATAAGTATGTTTATATATATTACTCTATGCCAGTTTATAGAATGCAATTAGTCAGTCATTAAAGTAAGATATTAACTATCAAAAGTTTCTCTTATTGAAACAATGTAGGAGAGACAGAGATAGAAATAGTTTCATAATTGGAATAATAACAATCGGAACGTGTAACGCGATAGCTTTCGTGGTTTTCTATCTAAAATTCGATGTAGTCCTAATCGATTTGCTGACCGATGAAGGCTGTCCGACTGCTGCTCTTAAAATTAAACTTTTGTTTCCCGATTTTTTGGCGCCATTTCCTAGAGTTTAAAATTTCCGAATTTGTGAAAGTGTTGTGAAACGTGTGTGTTTGAATAGGGAGCGCGCTTCCAGAGAACCACGAACGCGAGTAAAGTTGCTATTTTTGACGCTACCAACACTGGAAAATTTTGTAAGTTTTTTTCTTCAAATTATTTAAATTCTTCAAATTGTTGGATAAATTCGAGTCTTTTTCAAGACTAGTTTTTAATATCACCAATATGCCCCGTTTGAGTAGACTCTTAGCTTCTCAGCAGTTCCAAAGGAGAAGATTAAGAAATAGGAATAATAGGAATGATGATTTGTACGCAGAAATAGAAAGGCAAAGAAATGTAGAATACCAACAGGCGCGTAGGGCTAACTTCAGCATAGAAATTAAACAAGAGGAACAGTCTTTTAATACTTTGCGTCGGTCAACCCGTAGTCAATCCAATACTCGACGCAGGGCGACTCGTAGGAGAAACTCCGTATATAGGGCCAATGAGCAAGCGCAAAACACAGAAGAGCATGGGGAACGTCAAACAGATCCATTGATATGGCATGCAGAACAGGTGTCCGATACTCGACGCAGGTCGACTCGTGGGAGAAACTCCGTATATAGGGCCAATGAGCAAGCGCAAAACACAGAAGAGCATAGGGAACGTCGAACAAGTCCATCCGATACTCGACGTCGGTCGGCCCGAAGGAGAAACATGCACTATAGGAAAAAAGAAAAGGCAGCAAATTCTTCACGCTAAATCGGCGTACAAATATTCACCAACGTATTCAAGAAAGGGAACAATATAGGATTCGTAGATCCCAGGATAGGAGAAACTTAGAACGTAGGGTTATTGAACGCGCGCGAGTTACCAATCCAATAATATATCGCTGCAATTATATATATATATATAATATATGTATATATATATATATATATATATATATATATCGCTGCAATTATATATATATATATAACATATGATATATATATATATATATATATATATATATATATATATATATATATAGGGATGTATGTAGATAATTAAAAGAAAACACGTCTTGTTCTGGCAAGACACCCAAAAAGAATAGGTGAATGTTTATTAAGAAAGAAAATGTATGTATATATGTGATGTTCAGTTGTTTTGTGAGGGGCTCGTATAAGTGCATCTGTATGTGTGTATGTTGCTGTGACTGGAAGGTAACTCCTCCCCTCCTAGATTGAAGTGAAGGCCAGAACAAAGTGTACGGTCTGAACAAAAGGCTCGAAGTATCCATAGGTGACGTTCGTTTCCAATACGTTGAGGTCTCGATACTCTGTATTCTTATTATTATTATATTAACTTATCTTACATTTCAAATTTGATTTTGTTTGTTTTTTTTTTTTTTTTTTTTTTTTAACAAAGCATAACATACATTTCATATTTCTTAATTTATCTTAAATTTTCATAACATAAGCATAACATACATTTCGTATATATTTCAAATTATTCCAAACTTTTTTGTAACATATTTCGTAAATAATTTCAAATTTTCCTTAAGTCTTATTATTTTGAAACTTCAAAATTCGTTTTGCAGTTACTTTAACATAATTGTTCCTTTGTGTTAGTCTTACATTATTTCTTTTGACTAAGAGTTGTTTGGCTTTCTTGTTGTACGTTTTATTTTTGATTTATGAATTTTTTGTTTCTTTGCTGATATAAATGTGGGTCTCTTATCTTCTTATACTCTGTGTGGTGTAAAGCGAGGTGTTAGTTTATTTCTTCTATTTTCCTTTCGAAAAATTATTTCGTCTTTTTTAAGTTCTGCTGGGTTAATTCTGTCTTTGTTTAAAATAGCCGTACGTTTTCGAGTTCTGTCGGTTAATTGCTGAACTACTTCTGGGTATAACTTTCTTTGGTATAAATTCAGTTCCTGTAAGTATTCATGTTCATTAGTGAAGTTAGCTGATTTATTAAAGATATGTGTTCTTCCTGAAAATAATTCAAATGGCGTATAACCTGTGCCTGAGTGGATAGCGTTATTATACGTAGTCAATGCTTCCCACAATATCTCTTCATGTGTGCAAGGTAGGCTCTTTCTTTTTTTCAGATCAAATATAATTCTATAAGTTTCTGTTAGTGATGAGTGAAACCGTTCCACCATAGAATTACTTGATGATTGTTGAAATGAGGTCACATGCCTTATAATATTATATTGTTTACAAAAATCTATAAAAAGGTTTCCTGCAAATTCTGGTCCCTGGTCACAAATTATTTTCTTTGGTATCCCGAAGGTACAAATAAAATGTCTCACTGATTTCACAACATTGATACAGTCTCTAGCAGGTATGGTGTATCCCGTAGCAAATCTTGATAGTTTGTCAATTATTGTTAATATATATGTATGGTTAATCGAATATATGTCCATATGGACTAAATCCAATGGTTGTAGCGGTATTTCGGGTTCTTTATATGGGACTTTTTGGGGTTGTCTATCATACTTCATTGTTTGACATAGGTCACAATTATTGATTGTTTGTGTAATTTTTTGTTTCATGTGGGTGAAATATATTGACCGTTTCAAATGAGCACATGTTTCGTCAATCCCTCTATGATTATTTTTGAGATGATATTCCCTAATTTCTTTTTCCTGATCATCGAGTGTTGTGACTTCTCTTAAGTATTCTGTGCATCTCAGAACCTTGTAAAGTTGACTATGAGCAAAATACTTTAAATACACTTGCTGGATTATTTTAAATATTATGTCCGTAGTAAATATAGCGCAAGTTCTATTTGGTTTTAAGACGGTTTTTAACAGTTTTGTAACTACACTTTCGTTAAAAACGGGCTCAAAAATAATACGCCTTATCTTGTTTTTAAAAGGTACTTCTACTGTAACATTTGATTGGGTCGATTCTTCAAAAATAATCTGTATATTAAAATCATTAAGTGGTTTTTCAGAAATGAATATACCCTGTTCCCAATTTTCTTGTGCAGAATGTATAGTTTCTCCACAGGTTGCTTCAACTGATTTATCTTCTCCTACATTTGCATCTACCGTTGTCCTACTTAAGGCATCTGCAACCACGTTCTGCGATCCTTTTTTGTATATGACCTCATAATCATATTCTAATAACCTCAATTTCCACCTTACTAACTTTGAATTTGGTTCCTTGAAACTCATTAGCCAAGTTAGGGGCTTGTGGTCTGTTATAATTTTAAACTTTTGGCCAAAAAGGTAGGGTCGAAAGTATTTTATTGCCCAAATTATGGCAAGCATCTCTTTTTCCACCGTGGAGTAGTTTGTTTCTGTATCGGATAAAGTTCTGCTAGCAAATGATACCGGCTTGTCTGTTCCTAGGGGCCCTTGGGACAAAACTGCCTCTAAAGCGAAATCACTAGCATCCGTTGTTAATATGAATGGTTTAGTAAAGTCAGGATATATCAATATAGGGTCATTACATAAGAGGGATTTGCAAACTTCAAAAGTTGATCGAAATTCTTCATTTATTGTAATTTTTGTTTTTCCTTTTAATTGTTTAGTTAAAGGTCTAGTTATTTTAGCAAAATCCTTTATGAATTACCTGTAGTAACCCATTAGTCCCAAGAAGGATTTGATTTCTTTTTGGGTCCTAGGTAAAGGAAATTTTTTGATTGCTTCAATCTTTAAAGGATTTGGTTTAATGCCACCTGAAGTCACGACATGTCCTAAATACTCAATTTCTTTTCTTAAAAACTCAGACTTATCTATTTGCAACTTTAAGTTTGCTGCTCTTATTTTTTGAAAGACGGTTTTTAAATGTTGAATATGCTCTTGTAATGATGTTGAAAATATAATGATATCGTCTAAGTATATCAGGCAATACACGCCAAGTATATCACCAAATAATGAATCCATCACTCTCTGAAATGTTGCCGGGGCATTAGTAAGACCGAATGGCATTCTAACAAACTCGTAATGCCCTCCTTCTGCTGAAAATGCTGTTTTTGGTATGTCATCTTCATGCATTTCTATTTGGTGGTACCCGCTGGCTAAATCTAGTAATGAAAAATATTTAGCCTTTCCTAATTTGTCTAAAACATCATTGATTATTGGCATAGGGTATTTGTCTTTTATAGTTTTTTCATTAAGTTTCCTTTCATTAATCATTCATTTCATTAATCCGCCACCAATCTCCACTTTCTGTGTCCCGATGAGTCTAATTTCTTTTGTACTAGCCATACAGGCGCACTCCAAGGTGAATGACTATGTTTAATGATTTTTTGATTAAGAAGTTTTTCTATCTGGGCTTTTACTTCTTTTCTTTCATTAAAACCATATCTATATGGTCTAGTGTAAAGAGGGATATCATCTATTGTAGGAATTTTATGTTTAACACTGTTGGTAAATGTTAGTTGGTTCCTTTCATCATAAAATATCTCAGCAAATTCTAAACAAAGTTTTTTTAAAAGTTCAATCTCTTCATTGTTTAATTGGTTGGTTCTAATTTTTTCTTGAAAGTTAAATAAATTCGATAATACATCTGAGTCATTTTGAAATGCCAAATTCACCTCGATGTACTGCTCCTTTATGTATGGCGTTACTTCTAAAGGTTGATCAAAATAAATGACTTTTTCTGTTTCTGCGTAGTTAGTAATTTCCATCATGCTAAAATTATTTGTTGCCAAAAATATATCCCATTCGAAATAACCAATTCATTACCTAATCTTATTTCTGGGCAATAAAATGCACCTTCCTTTAGACTAACAGGTATTTCAACTATGTATCTTGTTGCCTCTTCAATAATGTGTTTTTTGCCTATTACATTTTTTTTGTATGTATGATTAATTCCGTGTTGGGTGTTTGTAGAATTAGTTTATCTACATCCACCTTAGCACGTAATTGTTTTAATATATCAATGCCAACGAGGCCATCAAAAAATGAATGGAACTTGAAGAGCAAAAAATTAAATGTTCCTTCTTGTTTGAATTCATCAAATATCTTTAATTTGCAAGCTAAATGTAATGTATGTGAGTTTATTATTGTTTTAATTACTTTTGGTTCTTTTAGTCTTATGTGGTGTTCTGGAGGGACGAATAAAGGGTCAATGAATGATACTGTGGATCCTGTATCTACAAGAAATTTTAATTGTTTGCCAAACATGGATTCTACCAAAACATATGGTAGTTCAGTTCCATGTTTGTCTGTTGTTATGTACCCTGGTTGGTTATTTATTTATTTATTTATTTATTTATAACGTCAACTAAACAAGGTGCAATTGACTTAAGCTACTTAAACTAATATAATTAAAAAGAAAGGAATAACCAAAAACATAAAGAAGCGGAATGCGAAGAAAGGTAGAAATAAAGAGAATTAGGAGGCAGGAACAGTTCGAAGAAAGGCAAGGATTAAAAAACGTAAAGAAGAAGGAGATATGTGAGGAGAAATTAAAAGGGAAAAGTCATTATAGTCACTACACACCACTCGTAGAGGGTCATGTAGGCTAAAATTTAAGACGCATGTTCTTAAATTTAAAGGAACAAAATTGCGTGTAGGACGACATGGAACAACAAAATTTATTTTCCCTAACAAAAAGGGAGAGTCTATTTCCCCTAATAGCAATTTTTGGAGAAATATAATGCCACTGACGCGTCTACGGTTTAATAAAGAAGGAAGATTAAGGAGAAGAAGTCTACTTGAGTAATGTGGAAGGCGCCTAGTTGGCTCCCAGTTTAGGCCACGAAGGGCAAACAAAAGAAATTGTTTTTGAATCGATTCGATACGTTGCTGGTGAACGGCATACTGAGGACTCCAAACTGGTGAGCAATATTCCAGTACTGGGCGTACCAAGGATGTAAATAAGAGCTTGGTGATGTAGGGATCATTAAATTCCTTGGACCAACGCTTTATAAAGCCTAGCAAAGATGTTGCTTTATTAGTCACAGATGAAATGTGAAGCTGGAAGTTTAGCTTTGGATCAAAAATGATGCCCAAATCTTCAATAGAAAAAACTTTGTTTAGGATAGCGCCATTCATGCAGTAAGTGGCAAGAAACGGCGAACGACGACAAAATGTCATGGATGAACATTTCAGTGTGTTGAGATGGAGGTGATTATTCATACACCACTCACTAAGCTTATTAACATCCGCTTGCAAATTAGAATGAAAAGCTGGATCTTTAAAAGATACGCAAAGTTTAACATCATCAGCAAACATAAATACATGAGAGTTATTTAAAACATTATGAATAGGGCTTCCGAGGAGAAGAAATAATTAACCCGATCTTCATTTGTTGAATTCACAATCTGAACTGATTTTATTTACTAAAATATTTGTAGGGACAGGTCTTAGAATCTAGGGGGTCACATATTTGGTGGTGGAATCTTAGTTCTAAAAAAACGCATGCATGAGTTCCACCAAACGGATGGTTTGGGGTGAGATCTATTTTAATCTAAGCCTGCGTTGGCCGTTAGATGCCTAGCTGAATGCTTCGGCTAAAAATACACATATTCTCGGCATGTGAGCTAGGCTGAATTTGAATTGTACGTTACTTATTTATTCTTTTAAATGTGAATATTCAAATGTATTATTTTATACCGCTTCAACAATTACGGTGTTTATTCTTAAACATTCTGCAAAAGGGCCGCCAAACGTTATGGTTTGTAGCCTTCTAGTTATATTAATTTTCATTATAGCGTTTATTATTATAATTATTATAATTAATACAATTGTTATTATTAGAGAAGCAGGACCAGTTATGATGGAAATTTACACCAAAAAATTCTATGTAATGGTCTTTTAACGATTGTAATTCAATTTTTATTCTTTCAACGCTGCTCTATTATTTTTCATTTTAACTCCTACTGGATCCCACATTATTTTCGGAAAATCGCTAATATCCCTTATGTGTGAGGTCGCGATAGTTTGATATAATTCTGCCTGGATACTGTGATGAGCCACTAAAATCTTATCTTGCGTTCTAGCGGTGCAATCTGATCTTATGCTGAAAATACCTTGTTCAGGAATATCTACCAATTCCTGTTGTGCACTACCACACTGGACTCTAGCTTTAGAAGGATTTAGACCTTTAAAATAGTCAACTACTTCTACTTTCTACATCGATCGATTTCAAGTCACCTATCGTTTTGTAGACATAATTAGACCGACTATTAGATTGCCACGTCTGACATTTGTTTAAGATGGATTCGGTCATAAAATAATAACTCTCGCTGTATGTACGTATTAAAAAGAATGGTTGCCTACCAGTTAATAGAATTCCTACCCTCATAATTAGCTATCTATCAACAAGGTTTATATATTTTTAAACTAATTTTTTCTTCTTTTACTTTTTGAAATGTTTTTATTTATTAGTAAATACGTTTCTCGAGCATCCCCCTTCTGTGCTCTCTTTAACTCTACTGGACAAATCTTTTTTACCGGTCTTGTAATCGACGCTTGCTGTATTTTTATTTTATTTATATTGTCCTCTTCTTTGAGAGTACTTCCAATTCTCTTCAAAGGCCATCTACGAAAATGGTATTTTTTATCTTTAAAGTTTTTCACAAATTTCTCCACCTTTGTGTTTTCCCGACCTTTGTGAGCACTAATACTTTTCTCCAAAGGCCATCTAACAGGATAGTTATTTTTATCTGTTATTTAACTGTATTTTCGGTTGCTTTTCTACTTTTGCTTTTCTGCCAATACTCCTTACATTTTGATCTTGTAAGACCTATAGTTGTGGCGACAATGGATTTGTTTCCTTCTGCCTTTGTATTACCCGAAACAATCCATCCAAACTGCGTATTCTGTCCCAACAACCCGTCAATTTTTGTAACACCACTTTTTACAATATGGGTGTATACATCAACTTCCAATATCACGTCAACCCGACCAGGCTTATTGAAATTGGGATCGGCTAATACATACGATTGCCATTTTGACTTATCAACATCTGCTTCTTTCTCTGGAAGAGCTGTCATTAATTTAGGCAGTACAATCGCTTCAACCTTAATAAGCTTCTTCCACGGTTCTCGGACTTTTATTGCCAACTTTATTCTGTACTTTGATGTACTAATTTTCGGTGATGACACACCGCTTATCTCCGTGTGTCCCTTTATTTTCGGTAACTTTAGAATTTGAGCAGCTTCCTTAGAAACGATAGTGCTCTGTGACCCACTATCATTTAAGGCTCTTAGGGTCTCATACCCTCCATTCATTGCCTTTACTTTTATTAGGGCGGTAGCCAATAGCGACGGTTTTGCCGTAACACACGTATTTACTATTTCCCTTTTTTCACCAACGTGGAGTAATGTGTGATGCCCCCTACCGCACATTGCGCAAATATCCTCACTTGCGCATCTCTTATTGCTTGAATATTTCAAGCACCTTGTGCATAATTGCACTTTCTTGGCTAATTCGATCCTTTCTATTGGAGTCACGCCTTTAAATTTATAGCACTGTAATGTGCTGTGTCCGGCAACTTTGCAAATCGGACAATTTTCTTTAAGAGCCGTATATGCCATTTTCTGCATCGGTCTTTTTTCCTCCTTTTTTATCGAGCTTAGAGAACAATATCTCTGCTCCAAATATTTCAAGACGTCAGATAACTGCTGTATCTGCTTCGTCTTCTTAACTTGGCTCTCATACAATTGAAGAGCCTCTTTGTCCAACTTCCTTAATATGAGTTGAGCGAATATCACGTCAACTTCATCGGACAGATTGGCCTTTATTTTAATAAGGTGTGTTGACTCATTAATTAGGTCAATCACGCCTTTTATATTTTTCGCGGACTCATTGTTGACTACCGGTAAGTCAACTATCCGGTTTAACTGTTCGGAAAATATCCTCCGATGATTTTCATACCGCTTGGTCAATAAATCCCAAGCGGCATTATAGTTGTCGGCCGAACCCGACAATAAATGAGCTACCATGCTCTTTGCTTCTCCCCGTAACGCGGATTTTAAATAATTAAACTTAAGAGCAGGACTAAGATCCTCTCTTTTATCAATTAGTTCTAAAAACAATTCCGCGAACAGGTCCCACTCTTTCGGTTCTCCGAAAAATGTGGGTACCTGAATTTTCGGTAACACCGGCAGTTCCTCCCTCATGCAAACATTCTCAACTTTGACTCCTACCGGTTTACTTATAAGCTCTTCTAATGCTCCTAGAGTATTCTGTACATCAAACTCTAGCTCCTCTGTTGCATCTTGGAACTCACTGTTGGCTACAAATTTTTCGTACAGATCTTCTACCTTTTTCTGTACCTTCTGCCACATAAAATTAATTTTATTTCTGTGGATTTTAAATATTTCCACCTTCTTGTCAGTGTCACCAACGTCAATGTTCACCCTCTCGAGGTATTCCCGAAGTTGGCGAACTCTATCTTCAAACTCATTTTCTTCACCTACACTGTCCTTACCTATGACCGTATCCACCCTAGCAGCGGCTTCTCTACTAGTACTAGGTCTAACGCCTTCTTCAACGACAGTTGACTTACTAGTATCTACATTGCCTTTATCTTTTATCCTTTTAATTATTACTTGCCCCTCATCAACTCTCCTACTATTAAAGTAATCGTGATCGACTAGTCCAATCTTTAATAGAATGCTATGATTTCCTAACCACTGGGTTTGGATTTCATCTACCTCCTTTAAAATCTCCTTATTTATCTTGCTAGCATCTAAACCTTCCAAAAACCTCAATCTTTCCATCAATTTGGACTGCTTCGTAAGCAATGCAATTGTTTTTTCTGACATCATTATGACCAAATTAGCTCTTATTTGATATATATATATAAATAGAAACAAATATAAATCTTATTTTATCTTATCTGTTGCTGCTGCTGCTACTGCTGTTGCTTCTATTGCTGGTGTTGCTGTAGATGCCTCTATTGCTGGTGTTGTTGCTGTTGCTGCTGCTGCTGCTCTTGCCTTCGTCCTTCCTTCTTGACGGGTGATGATAAGGGGCTTCGTCTTTGTGCCCACGTCTCTCGGTCTTTTCACTGCCACTGCCAAGAGTATACGCCTATACGTATTACGGTCACTGGGCTCTTCCACTGGGCACTTTCACAGGGTATTTTGACAATGTTCCTGCCACTGGCAATATTGATTGGAACTGTCTATTATATTCTTCTTCTTCTGTCTCTTTATTTTCTGCTACTTTCACTTTCGTAGCCACTCACACTGGAATTTTAAACCGAGTCGCGAGCTACGATTTTTTTACGGACTTTCCTTTTTTCGCGAGTTCGATATATTGGCTTCGAACACGCCACACCAAATTTTGCCGACACGAATTTCTGCAATTGCTCCACAGCAAACTGCCTTTTAAACACGGACGCACTTTTTTTTTTTGAATTAAATATTTTTTATATATTTTCAGTTATACTCCGTTTCTTACCACTGGTGGGGGAAAACAGGAGTTTTTTATTTTGCTACCTTTAGCTGGTCTTAGCATATAACGTAGCTAGATCGCAGACTTTAAGGAGCTGGTCAACCTCTTTGTCTCTTACCACTGGTGGGGGAAAACAACAGAGTCTTTACTCGAAGGACCAAACTGAATTGGATCTCCGAGGAGCTCGAAGGACCAAATGAATAGGGTTTCCGAGGAGAAGAAATAATTAACCCGATCTTCATTTGTTGAATTCACAATCTGAACTGATTTTATTTATAGGGGGTCACATATTTGGTGGTGGAATCTTAGTTCTAAAAAAACGCATGCATGAGTTCCACCAAACGGATGGTTTGGGGTGAGATCTATTTTAATCTAAGCCTGCGTTGGCCGTTAGATGCCTAGCTGAATGCTTCGGCTAAAAATACACATATTCTCGGCATGTGAGCTAGGCTGAATTTGAATTGTACGTTACTTATTTATTCTTTTAAATGTGAATATTCAAATGTATTATTTTATACCGCTTCAACAATTACGGTGTTTATTCTTAAACACATTAGGTAAATCATTAATAAACAAGGTAAAGAGTAGTGGGCCCAGATGACTTCCTTGGGGAACACCAGATAACACCATAACATTTTTGGAGAGCGAAGCTCTAAATAAAACTCTTTGCGTTCTATTGGTGAGATAAGACTTTAACCAAGAAAGAAGATTAGGAGAAAAACCTAGCAGATCAAGCTTCTTTAACAGAAGATTGTGATCAACACTATCAAAGGCTTTGCTAAAATCAGTATAGATGACATCCGTTTGTGATTTATTACGAAAGCCATCGTGAACCAAAGTACTGAACTCTAGAAGATTAGTAAGTGATGAACGTCCCTTCAAAAATCCATGCTGATGCGGAGAAATTAAAGATTTACATTGGTGTTTCAGATTTATCGAAATAATTTCCTCAAAAAGTTTTGGAATAGCCGAGAGTTTGGCTATACCTCTGTAATTAGATATGTCAGATTTATTACCTTTTTTAAATAAGGGAATTATAAATGAATTATTCCAAAAAGAGGGAAAGCGACCAGATTCAATGGAAAGAGTAAAAAGCCTCAACAAAGGTACTGTTAACGAACAGGAGCATGTCTTCAGAACACAACTGGGGACGTTGTCCGGACCAGGCACAAATGAAGACTTCAAGGAGGCTAAACCGATTATGAGAGATTCTTCAGAAATACTAGGCATATAAATAAGGTTGGATTGGTGAATATAGTACGGATAAGAGCCAGTGGACGGCAGCGCATTAGAGTAAGTCATTTGAAAGAAATTAGCAAACAGATCTGCTATATTAGAATCAGAATCCGCTGTTTCCGCATTGAAGAAGTATGCCGAAGGAGATGTATTCGAACGCCGTTTAGACTTTACAAATTTGTAAAATTGCTTTGGATTTTGGAAAAAATCGGCTTTACAACGTGACAAGTAATCATTATAGCATTGCTTATTTAATATAAGAAATTTTGATTTTGCTGAATTGTATCTGATGTAATCATAATGTGATTGAGTTTTTTTGAAGCGCTTAAAGTACCGTGATTTAACATTTTTCGAATTTGAGAGGGTACGTGTGAACCAAGGAGGCTTAGTTGAATTGTAGTCACATTCTGTGTTTGGCACACAACAACATCAAAAGCAGCATAAAGAGTTGAATAAAAGCGTTCAACGGCAATATCCAACTCGACACCATTAAATAGATTATGCCAGTCTGTCCTACTCAGAATAGCATCAAGGCGGGCAAAGTTAGTTTTGCGAAAACATTTCCGCAAACGAGGTTTAGAAGAGGGGATAATATTACATGAAGATTTAAGAGTAAGATTAATTTCCAGTGTAGGGTGATATGCATCTTCGGGAAGCGATAAAGGAGGACATCGTTCGATATTTATTGATGAAGAATCACTAACGAATACTAAATCAAGAAGTCTGCTTGATGAGTTGATTATCGAATTCATTCGAAACAAGGGAAGGTCAAACAGCTCACCTAAAAATTCGTTATGTGCTGAAGGGATTAGATAAGGAACCTCCAGGTCGGTTTGCCACGACACATGTGGTAAGTTAAAATCACCCAAAATGATTAAATGATCACGATCACGGAGGGAAGAGAAAATATTTTTAAAGACAGCTGCGTGGTGATTATAAATAGAAATGTCAGACGTTGGAGGAATATAGCAACAAATTATAAAGACATTTGTGTTCTGGCAAGAAATTTTAACACAAATTATTTCGACATTGTAAGGGACGTCAATGCTCACCATCTCACTGGAAAGGTCAGATTTGATGGCAACCAGAACGCCTCCACCTCGACGCGCAGGTCTATCATTTCTATAAACCACATATTCACTTGAAAAAACTCGGAGCTTAAGACATTTGGTTTGAGCCAAGTCTCAGAAAACGCAATAACATGGGAGGTAAAAGAGATACTGTTTAGATAAAGAGATGTTAGTTTGCTAAGCAGACCTCTCACATTTTGATAAGATATATTGATTTCAGGAGTTAGGAAATTTAGTTTTTTGATGGTTTTGAAGTAGGTAGAGAGGCAACAGATCTAGTAGGCCGATTGTTAGATCCTGTGAACTCATGAACAATAGTATGCTCAGGCCAAAAAGATGAGGCTACAATAGAATTGAATAGAGAGTTAGGTACGGAAATCTTACTAAATTTAAATTTCCTAACTAAAATATCCGAGGCAGGAAAAGCTTTATGGATGAAAGCAATGAGGTCATCTTCAGCAGTGTTGGCATGCAGGCGGGATACAAAAATATGCTTCTTCGGCGCAATTGCTGTAATAGTGCAGGTAGAAGCAGCGACGGTAGTTGAATAAGTAACAACAGAAGCCATAGACGTTATCGCAGTGCCAGTGACCAAGGTATTGATTGGGGTAACGGCTTCAACTACAGCATTAGAAGGAGCAGATGTGCTAGCAATTTCGATGGACTCAGCGACACCATTTGGAGCAGTTACAACAATCATATTATCAGCTGATGCCACAGAAGATAGAGCATCATTCCCGTCAGCAATGATTTCGGCAGCATCGCTCTCCGTAAAGTTGTTGTGACGATTTACATCCGAAGGCATATCGACAATAAGAGGCGTCGCAAAAATTGGAGTAGTGGTTTCCATATTAGGAGTAAGAGGCATTGCAGAAATATCCACAGAGAGGTTGTTAGATTTTTTTTTCTTAGGGGACTCGCTCAAGACTTTCAATGAGATGAAATTTGACTCAAGATCATTGAACTTCTTCACGAAAGAGCTTAAATCAGCGTGAAGACTCTTAAAACCATCACGCGTTTGTCGCATAAATGTTCTCATCTCAAGCTCCACAGTGCGACAACTGTCACATGTCCAGTTAAGTCCAATCCTTTTTCTTATTGTATCTCGGACACGCCCAGTGAGACCGGCACATTTAATATGTGCATAGTTATCGCAGAGCCAACATGAGACATAGAGATCGTCGGCTATGAGTTGTCTCCTGTCACACGTTGAGATGCAGCAAGCCAGCATAGTTACAGGCAATCTCACTTAGGTAGTATGCACTGTAGCCGAATAGAAGGGCAAAGCAGATGATAAAAATGATTTCGCTTCAGCAGTAATCAAGCGCGAGAGCCAACGTATATAACTGCACTTGTTAATTTGGGTAGTGAGATGCTCAACTTGTTACAGGGCGAAGAGTGCGACAATTAACACTCTTAGTTAAGAGAGAAGCACAAAAAGCGAGCAGCTGTAGACACACAGGAAAAGTCCAAAAAGAATAATTGGACAATTTAAACTTTATGATGGCAGTTTATATTATAACTTCATTTAAAAGTTAAATAAGAATGTTTGAACGCCGAAAATACTTTGTTTATATTTAGGCACAAAAATTAAATTCTAAGCGGTCTTAGAGCACAATAATTTTCGTATTTAAGCGGAGCGGCAAAAAACACGACTTGCTTCAGTGAAGTACTGATTAGTATATTGAGGCTGCTAATTGAAAATTTTCGGTATCATTGATATTATGTATTTCTTCTTGATTATAATTATTTTCTTTAAACTCATCTCTAGGCTTAAACGATTTATTTGAATGTTGAGAAACGTAAGTTTTTCTTGTTTGTCCACTGTAATTTTCTCTGTTATTACGCTTGAACGAACCGCTTTGCTCTTTATTAGTGTTATCACGGCTATAAGGTTTTCTACTGTAATTTGGTTTCTCTCCCTGTTGTTGATTTCGTGAAATAATTTGCTGTTGACCTCTAAAACTATTATTAAATCTATTGGAAAATTGATTTTGACTCCAGGATCTAGTTTGTTTTTGATTTTTAAAAATTTCTTTTTCAGCCAATGCTATCTCATAGGCTGTAATTATATCTTTCGGTTCTTCCTCGAACTATGGAACCTAAAGGACCTCGTAATCCTTTAAGGAATGTAACTAAGCATTGGTTGATAAAAAAATCCTTTTTTGTTTCTATCACTGTTGTATTAGCTTCCTTTTCATCAATAACGTTTAGTAAAGCTCTTTGTATGCTGGTTATTTTTTCGTACAGAATTTCTACAGGATGACTTTGTGTTGTTAAAATACCCAGTTCAGCAATTAAGTTATATTCTGTCCTTTTGTCCGCAAAGTGTCTTACAAGGGTATTTTTTATATCGTCCCAATTTAATTTTACTCTTGTTTGATACAATATTTCGTGGGCTTTCCCTTGAATTTTGTTTCTAATTGCTCTTAATATAAACAATGCTGTCGGAGTTTGTTCTGAGCCTTTGGTAAACGCAAGTATTTCTTCAACGTTATTAATGAATTCTCCTAATTCTTCTGAATTTCCTTCATAAGTGGGCATTGTTTTTATAATGTCAGAGATTTTGAAGCTACCCATTATATTTTGCATTGTTACATTGGCTTCTTGAGCCAAAGGAATATCTTCATCTAATGATATATCGAGAATTGGAGATTCTCCCCTATTTTCTACTATATTAGTAGTGCGTTTTGTATTTCTTGTTGTTGTTGTCTTCAACATTTTTTTTTTTTGTATGTGTAAGTATTACGTGTGCGATATTATTAAATTTATTTGGTAATGTATGTATGAACTTATGGTTATGTGTGTATTAAGTTTAATAAATGGACTATGTGTATCTTACTTTAATTTTAGATTTTATTTATTTTCCTTTTCATGTTGGTAGTAATGCAATGTAGCGAGGTTACGGTATACGTTGAACTTTGTGTAAATCCGGTCCTGATAATGAAATTGATTTACAGCTGTTGTTGTCTCGTATTATTTTTTTTTACATATCTCCTTTCTAGAATTTCCTTGAATTTCCTTGTTCTGTGAATTGTATTGTTATTATAAGTAATTTTTTTTTTTTTTTTTTTTTTTTTTTTTATAAATAATTAAATAACTGTGTTGAAGCTAGGCAGGATTCTTGCGCGTTGCAGTAATCCTGCCTAAGGGCGGACAAACATCAGTCATGTTTCGTATGTGATAAGTCATTTCAAGTGAAAACCATTTTGTTCTTACTTACTTGAATATCGTTTGATATTTTAAATTGTGATTTTTTAAAAAATTGTGTAGTTGAAATAGGCTAGTATCCTTGCTCGATGCAGTGATTTTGCCCAGACATCCTTTTTTTTTTTTTTTTTCAATAAATTGTTTTCAGAAAAGTTGGAGTGTGTGAATATCCTTTTTTTTTTTTTTTTTTTTTTTTTTTTTTTCAGTTGAAGTAGGCCAATATCCTTGCTCGATGCAGTGATTTTGCCAAACTTCTTTAGACACCAAACTTGAACTATTGGGAATTAATCAAATTTTGTTGATTGTTTAATACAAATTTTCTTTTTTTTTATTTCACAAATCCTTTTTGCATTTTTCACTTTAGTACAACACCTTGGTAAAGTCTAATAATTTTGCAACTCGTAATTATTTTATGTGTCAATGAGTAGTGCAGGTCAACACAGAAGGCAATTCAAACTTGAACTATTGGGTATTAATCAAATTTAGTTTATTGTTTAATAAAAAAATTTTTTATTTATTATTTTTTTTATACCCTTGCAGAGGGTATTATAAAATTGGTCAGATGTTTGTAACGCATAGAAATATACGTTTCCGACCCCATAAAGTATATATATTCTTGATCAGCATCAATAGACGAGTCGATTGAGACATGTCCGTCTGTCCGTCTGTCCGTCTGTCTGTTTGAATCACGATGACAGCCTCAAATTTCAAGCTACATGGTTGAAACATAAAAAGTTAAGTTCCTTGATCTATGAAGTATGGTGGTATTGAAAATTAGTCGGATCGGATAATTATCACCGGAGCTATTAACTAAAACGTGGAGGTACCTCGAGTAAAATAAGCAATTTTCTTTGGCAGCAAAGAAACAAAAACAAATTCCAAGAAATCTGCCGTACAAACACAAAAGACCCGAGTTCGAATCCGCGCGGCACCAAATAAGAAATATATAAAATTATTGTTTTTTTGTTGTTGCATCTAAATTCAATTTTTACCCATACACCCTACACCAAGTTTGAACAAGATCGGATAATTATTAAGGTTACAAATCAAAAATCAATTTGATAGAAATTAAATGTATTTTATTGCACGCACACACATCCATATGCAAAAATTCAACCACCACGCGGTGTTTGAGAGAGACAGAAATATTTGTGTTGTGTTCTTACGCAAAACGAAATTGAAAGAGCGAGATGCAATGGGTTTGCATATATGTCGAATTAGCTTACGTCAGCTAGGAAAGGACGGTGGCGTAGTATGTAGAGACCGGTGCCACGATGGGCTCGGTGTTTGATGGTTCAATGCTCGCTCGGTGATGAAGTGAAGATTTTAAGATGTGTTTTTTTTGTTTTTTTTTTTATTTTGTTAAACATTTATACCAATTATTTTGCTGCAAGGGTATACAAACTTCGGCAGAGCCGAAGTTAGCTTCTTTGATATTTTTTTTTTTTATTTCACAAATCCTTTTTGCGTTTTTCACTTTAGTACAACACCTTGGTAAAGTCTAATAATTTTGCAACTCGTAATTATTTTATGTTTCAATGAGTAGTGCAGGTCAACACAGAAGGCAATTCAAACTTGAACTGACTTCGCTACTGTCGCTCTGCAATAACGAAACCACAAATGATGATGAAATAATGTGATTCTTATGAAATATTCTTCTATTTGCAGCGACGTCGCTGTCGTGTTGCTCAAGCTAGATCCACAAAGCTACAAAATGTGGTCAGAAAAGTCGCTTGTTCTATGCATATTTCCTAAGAAATGTTGAATTCCAAGAAGGAAGAAAAAAGAATGTGTCTTAGAAAATTCTAGCAAGATGATGAAATAAATTTGGCCTCTCTTTTTTTTTACGAAATAGGTTATACATGTACATGTCACTTAAAACCATACCAATATAATGCACTAGTGATATACATTCAAATATATAAAAATGATTTCCTTGATTGTCTTGATCGCTCTGTCCGATACAGCAGGTTCAATCGTTAAATGCACTTAATCGTTAGTGCATTTAATGATCTTTAGCACGATAAGACATCAATTTTATGCATTGTTATTACAACCAATTAAAACACCACATACATACACATACACATATTTTGCAATTATTATTTTTTGTTTTGAACTAGTTAATAATTAATTATTGTAAATATACTTATCACTTTGAAATATTTTGTTAATTATCAATATGTTTAAAGAGGTAGGTTCCTTCGGGGCTCTTTTTCTTGTCCCTGAAGTCGTAAGGCTGCGCCAGTTACCAATCCAATAATATATCGCTGCAATTATATATATATATATAATATATGTATATATATATATATATATATATATATATATATATAGGGATGTATGTAGATAATTAAAAGAAAACACGTCTTGTTCTGGCAAGACACCCAAAAAGAATAGGTGAATGTTTATTAAGAAAGAAAATGTATGTATATATGTGATGTTCAGTTGTTTTGTGAGGGGCTCGTATAAGTGCATCTGTATGTGTGTATGTTGCTGTGACTGGAAGGTAACTCGCGCAACACATTGGCACGTCGAAGTGCTCGAATTGGAACTCAGTTGGAAAAATTTATAGAATTGTAAAGCTAGGGCCTAGTCATATGTGTTATTTGTGCAAAGGCCTTTGGTTTCCTCATAAGCTTGAATCAAAGTCTCGAAGCCTTATAGAAAATAGTTATCAGTTTAGTCATCCGATCTTAGATATTGCTAATCAGTTCCCTCCCACTGATGACAATCTCACTTTTTAGGAAGCACAATATTACAATTAATGAGCAGAGACTTGATTCTTTTGAATCCGAAAATGTTCCTTTTTATGCTAGTGAGGAAGATAGGGAATTTGCGGAAGAAATTCTGCACAGAAATGAGGAAACTACTCATTCTGAAGATCTTGCCCATCCTGACGAGGAAGCCGAGAAACTCAATCCCGGTGGGCAAGAAACAATGTTCGAAAATATTCAGGTAGATGATGTCGGCATACAGAGAATAACAATAACACCTGGCGGGGGCCAAAGGCCGTTAGATATGGTCTTAGGCTCAGATTGTGAAGAGTTAGCATTCCCCACTATATATGCCGGCACTAAAAGAAACACTTCAGCAAGTTTTGCAACCATAGTTAGGTCTGAGCTTAGAAATGTAGATAGAAGAGGTTGCAGAACAGATAAATTATTTTTCAACTATAAAAAGTTAGAGCTAATTACGATTCGAAACAACACTTCTATACGTTTACGTTAACATAGCGCTTCTCGCGTAACTACAGCTTCGAACGTACTTTGTGAGGATTTTGTAAATAATTTGATTTGTCACGATGAGGGTTATAGGGTCCTGAAGGGTATTCGCACGTCTCCAGCTCATTGGGAGGATGAGAAGAAAAAGGTTATGGCAATGATTAGGCAATTTGGACTCCCCACTTTTTCATAACTTTGTCGGCTGCCGAGACAAAGTGGTCAGAGCTCTTAGTTATTCTTAAAAAAACAGTTGATAAGGTTGATATTACAGAAGAAGGAGCTTCCAATTTACAGTTTAGTGAAAAGGCTCGTCTTATTAGGTCAGATCCAGTTACTTGTGCAAGGTATTTCGAACATAGGTATAGGGAGTTGTTAAAGGTAATGAAAAGTCAGGGGGGGATTTTCGGTGAGAATTTTGTAGTTAGGCATTATTGGCGGGTTGAGTTTCAGCAGAGAGGCTCTCCCCATATTCACGGCTGTTTTGGCTCAAAGGTGCCCCCCAAGTAGACCTCAATAATGAAGATTCCTTTTCACCCGTAATAAGTTTTATTGACCAGTTCGTTACCACAGATGTAACAAATATAGATTTAGCGCCGTTTTTAGTGTATCAAACACACACTCATAGTTTTACTTGCCTCCGCAAGGTTCGCGGACAAGAAATTTGTAGATTTGGGATACCCAATCCTCCGATGCCCCAAACAGTTATTTTGAAGCCCCTTTCTGATGATTTTAATAATATATGTCGCCATCGAGAAAATTTTCAACAGGTTAAAAATTTCTAAATTAGTAGTTTTTCGTTAGATGTTGTTTCATACTTAAGCAATTTTCTTTCATATGAAAATGTGAACCTTAGCTACGAGGATAATATACTTGCTATTAGGTCTAGCTTAAAAAAGTCCTAGATTTTCCTAAAAAGAAGTTTTGTAGAAATTAAGGTTAATGCGTATAATAGGCACATTTTTCCTATGCAACGGGCCAATATGGACATTCAGTTCATATTGGATCCGTATGCTTGTTGCAGCTATATCATTAATTATATAAATAAATCCCAAAGAGGCGTTTCGACGCTGATGCGGGAAGCCGTTGCTAGTGTTGAGAGGGGCAATCTAAGCATCAGGTAAAAGCTGCAACATATTGGTCACAAATTCATTTGCGGCACTGAGATTTCTGCCCAGGAAGCCGCCTATTGTTGTCTAGGGATGTCTATGTCCAATATTAGCCATAAAGATAGATTTATTAATACCAGTTTGCCAGAATTTTGAGTTAAAATGCTCAAATCTAGACAGCAATTACAAAGTTTGCCTCAGGATTTAATTGACATCTTTGTAAAAGGGCTACTTGACCATTATATAGAAAGACCAAATAATGTAGAAGATCTTTGCTTAGCTGATTTCGCTGCCAATTATGAGTTTAGTATTAGGTCTCGCCGAACTAATAGAAATGAAGAAGAGAATGAACTTTTAGGAAGCAGTCTTCCTTTGCGTGATGGAAGTGGCTACATTACGCATAGGAGATGGGCCTTGGACAATTAGATTTAGGAAATTTAATTTTAGCACGGATAGTCAGAACTATTTTAGGGAATTAGTTATGTTGTATTTTCCTTGCAGACACGAACAGGTAGACTTAGTTCAGAGAGACTGTGAGGAGTTTTATAATAGTCATCAAGAAATTATTAGATTAGGATTTAATAAATACAATGTTTTAAATGGCTTAGAAGACGCGCTTAGAAGGGCTTTGGATAATGAAAACAGGTTTATCGAAAATGAACTAGAAGGTCAGGTTGTATTAGATGAGGAGTTTAGGGTTCTAGCCTTTCCGGAAGTTAGCTCTGAACTTAATTTATTAAATTTAAATGCCAGTGACAAACCTCCAGATTCGTAAAATGATATCCGCGTTATTAAACTCCCCCCGATTATTTCTCCAGAAAATTTGGCAAGTATAGTTAGATCTCTAAATGTAAAGCAAAAAACTTCTCTTACTCATGTTCTTCACAATGTGAAGAATAATGAAATTTTTCATGAGTTCGTAGGTGGCGGAGCAGGTGTCGGCAAGCGTAGGCTTATATTCGCAATTTTGTGCGCTCCCACAGAAAAAGCAGCTTTCGGTATCCCGTAATCGGGATATTCCCTTTGGGGGCATTTCTGTTCTCGTGTTCGGCGATCTAAGACAGCTACATGGCATCCGGCCAAATGTCATCAGCAGATATAGAATTATTTAGGACTAGAATTTTCGACGCAAGTCAAGTACCAGATGAAGCAATTCATCTGTTTCTTAGTAATAGGGACAGATTTTTACAATAGGGCAAAATTATCTTCCATTCCCACTGAGGAACATGTTTCAATTGCGGTAGATTTTATTAAAGCTGTTCATTTAAGTGATGCAGCCAAAAGAAAGTATTTAGAAGATGTCAAAGGTTTCAAAACTTCTGATACACAAGGTTTGTGTAGTCAACTCATTTTGAAAACCACTGCCAAGTATATGATGACAGTCAATGTAGATACGGCAGATGGTCTCGTGAATGGAGCCATGGGTACTTTACTGGACATCGAATTAGATTCATCCAATATTCCCTCAGTTCTTTGAATAAAGTTCCTAGATGATGGTGTAGGAGTGATGCTCGATCTAAATTTCGCCGCAGTGCACAAAATTCCTGGACCCCAATTCAGAAAACTGTCAAAAGTTTTCAATTCAGATCCAATGAGCAAGTCACAATTGATAGGAAACAGTTTCCGGTTATAGCTGCTGAAGCTATAAATATCCATAAGAGTCAGGGTGTTACGTATTATAGATTGGTAGCTGCAATTTTAATATTTTCTTCCACAATACGGAAAGTCTCCATTCTCATATTAGCGATGGTTGCTCTAATCAGCTAATGCTTCAGTCCCCGATATTGTGCTTTGTAGAGGCTTCTACATATGCTAATGAAGCATATGAAATTCCTGGTTACACTACTGCTGTGCGACTAGATTGCCCTTCGTTGGCAAGCGGTGCTCGACCTAAAACATGTATTGTTATAATCATAAGAAAAGAAGTTGTGGAGAATACTAGTCATTATTCAAGTGGTGGATATTATGCTAGATCAACTACCCTAACTTCCCCTGTTTTCGAATTTGCCCTTTTGAAGTATAGGTCCCTAGCAATTTTAATAATTTATCGTAGTCCGACATATCCATTAGCAAAGTTCAGGGATGAGTTGCAGAGGTTAGTTCAGAATTCTCAAAATGTTTTAGGTAGTAGTTCCATAATTTTAGGAGATTTTAATATAAACCTTCAGTCCCTTTCAGGTTGTGGTAGGGATATTTATGAGTTTTTGAGTAGCCTAAACTTTAGTTCCCTCTAAGAGTTGAATGCGTCCACCACTAATGGTAATACCAATATTGATTGGGCGTTTTCAAATATTTCTAGTAGTAGGGCCAGTGTGCGCACATTTGAAACTATACATATATAGCTATCATAGAGGAATTTCCGTTAGTGTTAAGGATTTTGAATAACGAATTAGGTAGGGTCGTGTATAAAATATTCAGAAGGGGTTTTGAGCTTAAAAAAAAAAGAAGGGAACAAGGAATTGGCTATATTAAATATGGTGATTCAAGTCGACTCGAAGGTTTCCAATATTTTGTTATATTGGTAACCCATTTGTTTTATTCAAATGGCTCCACGTGGTGTTCCCTGGGTATTTATTCCCTTATTTATTCAGTTGGTAGCAAATTCGAGCGGCGTTTTATAAATATTAAATTAATTGTTTAAAGTATTCAAAATCAATTAATTTTTTTTGTAATTGTTTTTGTAATTGAATATCGTTATAACTTTCTAAAACAAAATTTTAAGCTGTCCTTAACCTTGGTACAGGGTATATTCAAGTCGGCGCTCCGACTTGCTTACTTAATTTTTTTGAAAACGATGCAAATAATAATTTTTTTGTTAAAACATTTTGAAATTTCTTGTTTGGTTTGGAGTATAAAAATTTTTTTGTTAAAACATTTTGAAATTTCTTGTTTGGTAATCCTATATTTTTATTCCCCACTATAATATAGTCACCTCTTTGTCATCTTGGGCCCAACGAGTACGACAAGAAAATTCATCAATGAGATTTGTAGTAAATATACTAGGTACCGCTACTTTTCCAGCAACCCAGATGGGTGCCATTTTTTACTCGTAGTATACCCCCTTGCTAAATCTATTCTTACAGCTATTAACACCACTGTAATAGACTAGACTGCCTGCGCGCCATCATGTTCTGCTGAGGCTGGTGGTATCTTCGACCACAGGTTCACAGACTGGGAAAAGAGATTCGAGGGTCAGTGCACTATGCATCGCTCTGTGGTAGCTCGTCGGCGGGGCAGGGTTCTTTCTCCTCTCTTTATAAGGTTCCTATTGCGGTATTTACTTGATAAAAAATTAAAGTGCACTTAAACAGAAGCTAACATCTAAACATGATACGCATAACGTATTAATTTAAAGCAAACAACCAATAAAACAAAATAATATCGTGATCGGACTGATCACAACTATTCCATATGATTAATAACAAACCACCGTGTTTGAGATATCATAAGAACATAAACTTTATTTTTCACTTTACTATTTTTACTGCTTCAGCCACTGCTGGAACACGTCTTGATCGTTCGTTTGCATATTTATTACTGCCGTTTCAACGGCTCAAAAAGAACAAATAAGAAATAGGCGTCTGATTGGCGCCGGCGAATTTCACAATATTCTAGGAAATTACAAATGTATGCTTATAGGGAAAAAGAGTACATTTTTAGGCTACTTTACAAAGAGAGGCATTTGGTTCCTCAACATCCCGGCCTCCCCTGAAACACTGTTTCTGAAAATGGTAGCGGTGCAATCTTCGTGATCGGACGAGTGATTTCGCCTGTGGTTGTTTGAAGTTGTACTGCTCGTATAAGGCCATCATCTCCTGGGAACACTTGAGTTACCCGTCCTAAGTGCCAAGCTGAAGGAGGTGCGTTTGACTCCTTGATTAGTACCACGCTTCCAAGTGATATGTTTGGTACCTTAGAAAACCATTTTGGGCGTTGCTGTAGCGAGGTCAAATACTCCTGTTGCCAACGCTTCCAAAATCCTTGAAGCATAGCCTGGATATGCTGCCAATAGTTTAGTCGATTAGTTGGTAGTTCGACATAACTTCCTTCTGGTATTGCTGTATAAGTTCGGCCAATCAAGAAATGTGCTGGTGACAGATATGCGATTTCAGTGTCTGAAGTTGCACATAGGGGTCGAGAATTGACTACCGCTTCTATCTGCGCCAGGAGTGTGTGCATCTGCTCAAAGGTAATGATCGTACTGCCGATAACTCGTCGTAAATGGAGTTTGACGGATCGTACCGCTGACTCCCACTTGCCACCCCAGTGTGGCGAATATGGGGGAATGAAATTCCATTTAATTCCCTGCTCAGCGAGGGTCCTAGAAACGATATTGTTATGCTTGTCAGATGTGTGAAGTTGTGCCATTTCATCCAAAGTGCGTTTTGCACCAACAAAGTTGCGACCATTATCGCTAAACATTTCTGAGCATTTCCCGCGTCGAGCCATAAATCGCTTTAATGCCGCCAAGAATGTCTCTGTGCTCAGATCAGTTGCCAATTCCAAGTGAATTGCGGAGGTCACCATACAAACAAACAGACAGATGTAACCCTTTTCTTTGCGTGGGTTTCGGCCCTTATGGATCTTAAGCCAAATAGGACCCGCGTAATCGCATCCAGTGTGTTCAAATGGGAAGGCTTGTCGAACACGAACAGCAGGCAAGTTGGCCATAAATTGATTTGCAGTATGGTGTCTTTGCCTGAAGCAATTCAGGCACTCATGAGTGATTCGTCGCAGTAGATTTCGGGCACCAAAAATCCAGTATTTTTGGCGAATGATGACAAACATTGCCGAAACTCCAGGGTGTAGGTTGATGCGATGCTCGTGCTGTAATAGCAACTCAACGAGCCGATGATGCTTCGGTAAAACAACTGGATGTTTGGCATCGGCGGGCAGGTCCGATCTCTTTAGACGTCCTCCCACACGAATAAGACCATCGTCGTCGACAAAAGGATCTAGCTTGCGTAACCTGGATCGGGGTTCCACTGGTCGATTTTGCAGCAGCAACTGTCGATCAACGTTGAATTGGTTCTGCGCCTGGCGCAGACAGAGTTTCCTTGCATTATCGATTTCATCATATGTCAGAGGCCCCAAGTGGCACTGTTTAGTTGATTTAAGACGATGGGCAAAACGACATACGTATGCGACAATTCGAATTAATTTAGGCCAAGATGATACTCGTTGAAATAACAGCTCAAATGGAGTAGAACCAATATCCTCGGTGACAGTCATCAGTGTGTTTGTCCTAAACTCCAGTTCTGCTGCTGGATCCATGGTTGAGCAGCAATGTTGTGATCTTTGTAGTATGGCCGAATATTCACGCTCGTCGTGCAGCCAAGATGGACCATTCCACCATAAATCGAATTTGAGCAGCTCACTCGCGAGCATGCCTCGAGATGCACAATCCGCTGGATTCTCTTTTGTGCTCACATGTCTCCAAGCACTACGAGGAATGGTTTCCAGAATTTCCGCAGTGCGGTTGGCAACAAAGGTTTTTAGCTTATGCGGTTGGTTAGAAAGCCATGAAAGTACGATGGTAGAGTCGCAGCCGTAGTCGTAGCGAAGCGTCTGAAAATGCGTGTAATTCAATTTCCTCGGCATTGTTATCAATAAAACGTGGTAACTTCAGTTGATTTAATGCAAGGATGTCTTTGCGAAATGTTTGCCAGGACAGAGCTTGCTTCATGGGGAGTTCAGAGTCCCAATCTAGATCTAGCAACCATAGTTCTTGGAGCAGAATCTTAAACTGAATCATCACTGGAGCCAGAATGCCCAGTGGGTCAAAAATGCGTGCCGTGTCTGAAAGTACTTGTCGTTTGGTGCAGCTTGCATTCTCCAATAAGGAAATCTTGTACGTCAGTACATCTTCTCCTGGGTGCCAATGTAGCCCAAGAACCTTTGTAGTATACCTTGAGATATCAATTTCTTTGCCTTGTGTCTTATCGATTTGATTGCTATTCGATACCCATTTACTTAGTTCCAACTGTGCACGCGCCATAAGTAAAATTAATTCCTCCTTTATTCTGATAAGTTCTTGCTCATTCATTGCTCCTGTTAAAACATCGTCCACGTAGAAGTCTTCCAGAAGTATCCTAGCCGCTGTTGGATACTCGTGCTTGTGATCAATAGCAAGCTGCTCCAGTACTCTGACTGCCAGGAACGGTGCGCAGGCAGTCCCATACGTGACTGTACATAATTTGAAATGCTTTAATGGTGCTGCAGGATTTTCTCTCCAGAGGATTCGTTGAAAGTTTTGATGATTAGGAGCCACCGAAATTTGTCTGAACATTTTGACAATATCTGCAGAAAATACAAATTTGTGCATCCTAAATCGTAAGCAGACGTCGAACAGACTGCGCTGTATGCATGGACCAATATGTAGTGCATCGTTGAGACATCGACCGTTTCGATCCTGGAACGAGCCATCGAATACCACTCGGAGTTTAGCACCTAATACCGGATGATGAGGCAAGTAAAAGGTCATCTCCGAGGTATTTGCAATATCCCTTTCATCCAATTCTTCCATATGGCCTAAGTGTATATATTCCCTCATAAACTGGATATACTTCGACTGTAGGTTAGCATCCTTTAGTAAGCGACGTTCTACTGCGAGAAAACGTGATCTTGCTCCTTGAAACGTGTCTGCGAATCTTGGGTTGTCTTCCTTAAACGGCAATTCGACGATGTATCTTCCATTAGCATGTCGGGTGTGCGTTTCAAGGAAATGTTTTTCGACTTTTTTATCTTCAGCGTTGATAGGTGTGAATGATGATACTTCTTCGAGTTCCCAGAATCTTTGCAGCAGACCATCAATGTCGACAGTAGACAAAAATGATGTTGATGTGGATGGACTTGAGCATTCTACAGAGGTAATAACCCATCCAAATATTGTAGCTACTGCAATTGTACGTCCCTTGTCATCACACAACTTGTCGCCAGTGAGAACCGACCAAATGTGGTCATTTCCAATCAGAATATCAATCGATGCATTAGTGTTAAATTCAGGATCTGCCAATTCGTAGCCAGCGAATGCAGAAAGTGCTGATGACTTTATGTTTTGACGAGCCAGTGATGAAGTGATCTTTCCAAGTATATGTGCCTTCATATCCAGGTAGTGATTTGATACTCGAGATTTGAGTAGAAGCGAGCAGAAACCTCTGGTTGTTTCCGCCCTTATAGCTGATATACCCGAAACGGCAATCCGAGACGGTGTACGACGTAGACCCAATGTTTGGGTGCATCTTTCCGAAATGTAGGAAAGTTCTGAGCCGCAATCCAATAAAATGCGACATGTAGTAAAACCTCCTTGATGGTTTCTCACGTTCACTAGTGCTGTTGGCAGTGTGCTTCTGGTAGGCGCATGTGGCTTGGCAGTACTACCTTGCAGCCAAGTGGTGTTTGTAACCGCTACAACAGATGTAGCGGGTTGCGGATCTTCAGGAGCTTGGCTTAAGTTGACTTGCTGCTGTGATTGCATCTTTGCTGGAGCTGCATGTCCCTCGGAATGCAACAGTGAATGATGACGGCGCTTGCAATGCTTGCAGGAAGACTTAGACTCACAAGCGCTTACTCCATGACCAAGCTTCAAACAGTTGAAGCATATATGTTTCTCTTTCACGAAGGTGTAACGTTGCTTGACAGACAAGCTCTGGAATTGGGAACAAGCCGACAGTATATGCTCATTACTAAAACACTTGGTACAGTTACCTGAGTTGGCAAGCAACGTGCGTGCTTGCCGTTTTACTTTGTCTTCTCTTTGTTTGCTGACTCCCTGGTCAGCAGCTTGACTGAGCTCAAGTCTATCACATCGTGAATCCAAAAACTTGAGCAAATCATTAATAGTGGGTGATTCCATATTTTGACTATTGTCAATCCATTCACGTCTGGTGGTCTCATCAACCTTTGCGACGAGCAAATATATCAGCCAACAATCTCGTCCAGTTTGCCCGGATGCATCTAGGGCCCGAATAACATCACCGGCACCACTTGTCAGTGCGCGGAGTGATGACGAGTTGTGACCAACAACTTTCGGCAAATTGGTGAATTCATCCAGTAGCAAATTCACCAAATAACGCGGCTTTTCATAGCGCTCACATAATGATCTCCAACCGATCTCGTAGTTAGCCTCGACTACAGGCAAATGTTGAATAAGTGAGGCAGCTTCTCCAACAAGGCATGACTTCAAATGATGAAACTTCTGTATGTTCGTTAAAGTTTCCTTTCTGTGAATGGCACTTTCATAGAGATCCTTAAACGTATGCCATTCCTTATAATTTCCACCAAAGGGCTTGATGTGAATCTTAGGTAGTTCACAATCTCTTGCTTGTGGCACTGTGGCTGACTGTAAGCCTGATGACGATGCTTGACTACCTTGTGGCAACAGACTTTGTACAAACTGCTGTTGTTGTTGCAGAGCCTCGCGTTGAGTTCTTGACTCCTCTCGTTGCAATTCAAGCTGTTGTTGTAGAACCTCGCGTTGAGCTTCTAATTGACGTTGCTGAGCCTCGCGTTGAATTCTTGATTCCTCTCGTTGCAATTCAAGCTGTTGTTCCATATGCATCTGCATTTGTTGTTGGTGGTACTGCATTTGTTGAAGAATTCCTTGGCCAACCGATCCCTCATTACTAGCGGCGCCACACTCTTCTAGTTTACTTGATGATGCAAATTTACTCTTCAAAGCTTTGAGGCGAGATATTGTAACTTCGTATTTGTCCTCATATGCTTCGTAGTCAACCATTGGGTCCACATAACCCGGTATGTCCTCATATTTAGGTAATTCGTCACCAAGACTGACGAACTCCTTCCATGCATTGGTCAAAATATCCAACTTGGTGTCGACAGTGTAGATGTCGATTTCACTTGGCGGATTCTCAGCGAATCCATGTGCCCTGGTAATTGTTGTCTTTAATCTTCCTCTTGCTTTAGTTAAAGCCTTTAATTGTTCCATGATGAACGAAAATTATAAATGTGCTTTTGCCAGCCAAAATTACACGCGCTTTTTCTTAGAGATGTGCACACACACGATCCCACTATCGATATTCGATATCACCCCAGTGGCGACACAGAAAGTTATCGATGAATGTTCGGCGTCAATCCACGATTGACAATTAATAATTTTAACAAATTATTAATAACAAATGAGCAATAAATAACAATGCCCAACGATCCGGCTCGAAGGACCAAATTATGATTAATAACAAACCACCGTGTTTGAGATATCATAAGAACATAAACTTTATTTTTCACTTTACTATTTTTACTGCTTCAGCCACTGCTGGAACACGTCTTGATCGTTCGTTTGCATATTTATTACTGCCGTTTCAACGGCTCAAAAAGAACAAATAAGAAATAGGCGTCTGATTGGCGCCGGCGAATTTCACAATATTCTAGGAAATTACAAATGTATGCTTATAGGGAAAAAGAGTACATTTTTAGGCTACTTTACAAAGAGAGGCATTTGGTTCCTCAACACCATAACTGACTAAAATCTTGTATGTTCGCGTTTAGAAAGACAGAGAGTAAAAACAATTATTTAATAATGGGAACAGGTGTTATTGCCCATAATCTCCTTCTTTACCCTCCCGACCGTAGCAATTAATGGAGAACATTTATATTAAATTGCCTCTAAATCAACGAATTTACATTATTATTTTCTTGATTGATTCCACAACATGATGTACTAGTGTTGGTTATAACTATTTATTAGCAAATCATTATGATCAAAATTATCTTCATTTTAAACGATATCCATTCTCATACATAATTTCATTTCATTATTACTAATCAACAATTTCCCACAAAATATATCGATAGAAATGCATATATATATATATATGAATAGTTAAATTCATGTGATCACAAAAGTTTGTGTTACTTACGAACCAACAACAGGATGCTCGATGGGCCCATGATACAGCTGCTGAAGTCGCTAAAAATTCAAAATCTTAGTCTACTAAATCATTATATAGAATTATATATATATGTATCTAAATCTTGGTTGGCGTTCGCGTTATTTTGGGAGGGGCTTGCGTATTTAGTTTGCGCCTCACATTTTACTATAATTATCGTTCAAACTCAATTTCTTTTTACAATCGCGTTAACGCGTTAAAAATAGTATATTACCATTACGTTAAATTTTATAAAAAAATCAACTAAATATTTACGTTGCGACGCTCCATTGTGTCAGATATTATATTTACTTAAATCTATCAAATATTCTACTAATTATTTATTTAAATTCTTTATATTAATGTGGTTCCGAAAGACATTTCACCACTACATATCGTTACAAAAATTATTTAATTATTTATGTTGAGACACTTCATCGTGTCAGTTACTTATTGTAACTGTTTATACAAAACAATCATTCTATTTAATCATTTAAATTGACATCAGGCAAATATGTGTTGAATCAGGGTGCGATATATTAAACTTTTACAAGAATTAATACGAGGTTTTAATTCATGCCAAACAAATAAGCATTGGACCACTGTAGGCGATGTCCAAATCTAGTTCGATTGTTCATTCATTTAAATTGGTTTCAAGAAAATCAACATTGTACCGCGGTAATTCATTTACAAGTGACGCGCGTTGCTTTTAGAGTATGAGAGAACTGTACATTAACTATTACGCTCTCTGTCTTTCACTTATTTCCTTGCACAAAAATTCGTAATTCGTCACCCTACACTATGTAACTACGGCATATATGTTATTGTACTTATCCGAAATCACTTGGGACGACTGATGATTGTTTCTCCTTTACAATCTCCTCATGAAAATTTAAAGCTGCTACCAATCTGGTCGAATTTTCTTCCTTTTAAACGGCTCTTCCTTCGAAAGGTTTTTGCATCAAATTATAGTTGCGTAGCAATCCAATTTAACTATTTTCGTCTCACTCGGTCTCCAACAGACTTGCAGTTTGGCTAAGTCTCAAATACAGCTGTAGCGCAGACCGAGTGAGCACGCTAAACTGTACAAAAGAAAAGGAAACGTGTGTTTGTTCAAAACCATGTTTTTATATATTATTTTGATTTATATCACCTCTCTTTCCTTTAGTTGCACTATATTTTTATTAAAATCCTTCACAAATGGATATCGATTTATTCCAACACGTGTATTACTTCTGGGTGGGGGGGTTATGTTGAGCACAAACCATGCGGTTTTAGAAGTGCTTTTCAAGAATCAAAATTCGTTCAATGTAAATTTAAATGCGTCTGTCCGCTCTCAAGAATTTTATAGAAATAACTAGAGCAAAATTTTCGCACTGGCATTGAACCGACATTTAGCTAGCGCTGAATGGAAGTAAACGGGACTTTTCCCATATTCCTCTCTTTACTTTGTCTTGCTGTTCTTATGGGAGAGCGAGATCGCGTTCACTAAAGAAATAAATGCACCAAAACTTTAACCCTATACTGGTAATAAAATTTTCTCTACCAAAAAAATAATGAAATATTATTTTGAACAGTCGGACACTACAACACAGATAATGTCATTAGACATTCGACAGGGCATTATCTGAAAAAAATCAAAGTCACGACTGTATTTATCTACCTGTTTGTATATCTTTGAGGTGATAAACTCCAATCTTATGTCCAGACTCATTGCAAAGTTCGTAGTAAATGGGACTGATCTTCCTAATTACCTTGGCTTTAATAAAAACTACATCCAGTTTATGATTGAATTTCTTACTTGCATTACTTTGTGAAAAGTTTCTAGCATAAACTTCATCGCCTTCATTAAATTGAATATTACGGCTGCGCAAGTTATAAATCCGCGCGTTGTTAGCATGTGCCTTAGCTATATTCGTTCTTACTTCTGATCGGACCAATTGTAGAGTATCAGGATAGCTGATTCTGCTGTCATCGTCTATAATTTTTAACCTTCTCAGAAGTCCATAATCTTTTCCATTTAGTAACATATTTTGTCCAAACGCTAAATAATAAGGTGAAAATCCTGTACTTCTATGAACAATAGACCGTAACGCTCCGTTTATCTCATTGAGTTTCTGATCCCAAGTCGTATGATCTTTCCCTATAAAAGCTCGAATTGCAGCTAAAACCGACCTATTCAAACGCTCACTAGCATTAGCCTGTGGCGAGTAAATGGCTGTGCAAATATGTTTGACACCAAAACTAGTTAAGAATGCTTCGAAAAATCCAGACCGAAACTGTGACCCATTGTCAGTAAGTACAGATTCAGGTACTCCAAACGTATAAAACACAGAGCTGGCCGAAAAATCACAAATTTTGGGTGAAGTGAAAAGTTTAAGTGGACATAGGAAGTGAAATTTTGTACAATGATCCACTACAATCAGAAGACCAATATTTCCACTTTTTGATCTCGGGTATGGTCCCAATAAATCAATATAAAGCTTTTGAAACGGACGCTCAGATAACATAGGATTCCCCATAAAAGGTCTAAGAACAACATTTGGACTTTTAGTTTGCCCGCAAACTGAACAATTAGATACATATTCTTTTATCTGCACAATCATCCTTGGCCAAAACAAATATCGCTTTAGTTTTTCTATAGTTTTTCCCATACCACAATGAGCGGCGTTTGTTGAGTCATGAGCGTTAGCTAAGACTTCATCTACTAAACCAGGTGGAACCCAGAGCTTCCATGACTGCATTTCTTGTGTCATATCCATTCTTTTATATATATAGCCATCGGTCACCTTGAGCTCTAAATATTCTAAACTCTGAAACTCCTTAGATTGTAATTCAATTATCGGACCACCGTCTACAAATTCCTCAACACTTGGTTCATCTTGTCTAAACAAGGTATCAGCAACTACATTAAGTGAACCTTTACGGTGTTCAATTTTAAATACATAGCCTTGCAACTGGATAGCCCACCGAGCTAATCTGCCGGATAGGTCTTTTTGGCGCATAAGCCATTGCAAAGAAGCATGATCCGTTATCACCAGAAAATCTTGTCCTTCAATGTATGCTCTAAACTTCTTGATTCCTTTAATGACCGCTAAGCACTCAAGCTCGGTGACGGAGTAATTTCTCTGAGCTTTAGAAAGCTTGGTGGACATATATGCTATAGGCATTTCAATATCATTCGTGCCTTTTTGTGCCAACACGCAGCCAAGACCATATGAACTTGCGTCACACATCAGAATAAACTGTTTGGAAAAATCTGGAGTTACCAATATAGGTGCAGAAGTTAACCGTATTTTTAGTTCTTCAAACGTTTGTAATGCGGCTTCATTCCACTCAAGACTTTTACCTTTGCGGAGTAGTTCTGTTAATGGACAGCTCACGCTAGCATAATTTTCGACAAATCGTCTATACCATCCGGCTAAACCGAGAAATCGTCTTAATTGTTTAACTCTCTTTGGCAATGGAAATTGTTGTATAGCCTGAATCTTATTCGGGTCTGTTTTTAGTTGTCCGTCACTAATGATAAAGCCTAAATATTTAATTTCACGTATACAGAATTTCGATTTACCAATATTAATTGTTATGTTGGCTTTGTGCAAACACAAGGCAATTTCTTTTAGAAGTACTAAATGTGACTCAAAATCATCAGAGAGAACGAGTAAATCGTCTAGATATACAAAGACTCGGGTGCGTAAATGTGGTGGTATCACTTGATCCATTAAACGGCATAGCGTTTGAGCAGCATTGCACAATCCAAAAGGCATTACTTTGTATTGATACAATGACCTATTAGGAATTGTAAACGCAGTGAACTGGCGAGACTCCTCATGTAAAGGTATTTGCCAAAACGCATGTTTAAGATCTAACCCAGTTATAAAACGTGCAGGTGGTAATCGACTTAGTATGCCATCTACTTGGGGTAATGGATACGCATCTTTACGAGTATACTTGTTCACCTCTCGAGAATCCAAACACAAACGAACTTTGTCACCTTTTGACACTATTACACAGTTACTACTCCATGGACTGTGTGACTCCTCAATAACATCCATTTCTAACATTTTGTCTACCTCCGCAAACATAATTTTTTCTACAACAGGGGATACTGACCAATGTCTCTGTTTGATAGGCTTTGCGTCTCCTACGTCAATTGAATGTGATACGAGACTAGTTCTACCTAGACCAGAACGTTCATATGACGGAAGAATACGAATGACTTCATCTAGACGCGACTTCTGTTCGTCCGATAATATGTGACGTTTCACCGTTTCCTGGTCATCCACTGAGCTATCTCCCTCCACTACTGCAATCGAAGGATCTGCAACAATTTTATCAATTAGTCCAAAATCTCTCCAAAAATCAATACCTAAATATACATTCTGCTGAAGTGATGGAATTAAAAAGAACTCAACCTGTTTCATACGATAGTTGTACGTAATTGGCGTTGAAAATTTACCTTTTACTACACATTTTGTTCCATCGGCAGTTTTAACATTACCATGACATTTTCTAACATCAGGGTTCTGAAGAAATTGTTCCGCTAATTTGCTTCCCAAACAACTAATCGATGCTCCTGAATCAAGCAAAGCTACGTAAGACGTACCAACAATCGTTATATTTGTATGAAGTCTATTATCTTTACTTTGAAAAATAGAAGCGACTAATCTTCGACGAGTCGTTATTATGTTCTTCCAGAAATTCCTTAATCGTAGCGTTGCTCGCTTCGGTACACACGTACGAAGTAATGAATCTACCTTACTAAAAATTCGATTTCTAATTTTGTTATAATTGGTCAACCTCTCGTGAAACGGCAGATATGTTTTTGCTTTAACGGTTACCGCCTCACTCGGGTCCTGTTTTGTCTGAGTTGTTTTATTTAATACTGCTAGTTGGGATGCGCCTGATGTGTCTTTTGCGCATCCCTCGGCTAGTTTTCCGAAGGATTGCACTTTTTACATCGGGGCTTGTATACATCTTTTGCACCGCAACCATAACAAAAGATTCTTCTTGCTTCTTCACAGTCATCAAATCGATGTCCTATTCCCTCACAATTCCAACCAATTGGTCTATTTCTTTTTATTTCGGATACCTCCGAATCTAAACGTTTTTCATTCTCTTGGTCTATCTCTGACACATTACGGTGATATCCAAAAGCGCTTCTACCTTGAACTTGTCGAGTCTCGTTGTAGAATTGCTCTTGTTTCTTAACTTCTTCATTTAAAACGGCCATAGAATAGATTTTCAAATGCAATAACTCGTGTCTAAAAGACAGTTTTGAATTATCAATTAATAGTTTAACTATCTCTTGTTCCGAAATGCCTCTCGACAACCGATTTACTAAATCTTCTACTGCGACCTGATATACGTCAAAGGTTTCATTTTCTCCTTGGCGTCGTTTTGAAATTTTTCCCCGAATTTCTACATCACAATCCGTGTCTTCAAATTTGTCACGAAATGCAACACAAAATGTATCCCATGAAAATCGAGGATTCTTTCTATGGAATTGCCAAAACCAGTTTGAAGCTTTTCCAGATAGCAACAAATGCAAATGATCACAAATGATCTGATAATCGTTTCCAATCGTCTGCGTGGTTAACGAATGAATTCGATAAATAAATTCGTTCGCGGAGACACCCTCTTTAGTGCCGTCAAAACGCACATTCCAATTTTTGATTATGTTCCCGATCTTCTCGACAGGTATATTACGACCTGATCTATCGCTAGTGTTATGCAAATCAATGTTACGCTCCTGATTTCTCGAAGTGATCGTTTCATTAGCCTGCACTGCATTATAAGCATTTGTACCGTGAGTTGTTCCCTCCGATACGGAGTCCGGTTAATTTGATCTGTTAGTTGTTCTAACATAACCTGTTGCTGAGTCTGTAAAGTGCTCTTAACAAGGTTGATTATTTCTGTGCTGTTTATTGAATGGGGGTTGAATTGTCCCTGGAATGCAGCTGAACTCGTTGCTCCACCTTGTGGGTTACGATTCGTATTCTTCTGCATCGACCTAGTGGTGACTCCTCTTCTATTCCCTAATGGTCTACCACGAGAAGGTCTCGCGAATTGTACATCGCTCGGCCATGAATTTCGATTTCGCGCAGGAGATTGTGTCTCTTCTCCTCGTCTATCTATCAAATTTGCCTCTGCCTCACTTATCTCTGCCGCTAAACTCATATTAAGTCTCCTTAGGGATTCTGCAGTACACGGTTCCTGACATGCTGGGCATGTAGATGAAGATATTAGATGTTCATTCAAACAAGTCTGATGAAACCAATGTCTACAAGGTGTCTGAACAACTCCACTATCCTGACCTAATCTGGTTCTACATAAATAACAAATCCTTTCCGCATCAACATTTCCACCTGAGGCGGTATTGGCCTCTGGACTATGATGAATAGGCATTTTACAAAAAAAAGGTATTTTACTGAATCTAATGATAATCAAGACTATCCAAATAATAATACGTCAAACCGTCACTTTCCATACATGTTGTTTATCAATCAAGAACTTAATTTGTTAACTCTCTCTTTTTCTTTCCGCACTTTATTGAAACTATTTTGGATGGATGGTTGTGTCACCTTGACGCCTTGTAATAACGAGTCACACCAGTGTAATTATTACAACGGTATGCTAAGTCTCAGCCCTCATCAAAACGAGCAAGTATTACACAGGGGATTGAGAACAATAGATACATTCATTATGGGTTGACCAATCCGAAACGACGAATTGCAATCACAATTCCGCATCCTGCAATGCTCTCTATTGGCTTCTCAATTTGTTATTTAATTGTAGTTGAATCGATTCTGGTAGCTCAGTCCATGATGAACTGAAGCTCAATTCCAAGAGTCGTGTTCTCATACAAACCGGTAAAACTAATAAAAAATTGAAGGTGGATGGATTATACAGAGCTAAAAGCCGTGGGGAAAAAGCTAAATTTTTTTTTTTTTTTTTTTTATGTCCGATTTCCTTTTTCGGCAAATTGTATCCTTTCTCGGGCCCCACACGTTGGCAGCCATTTTATTGTAGTAAATATACTAGGTACCGCTACTTTTCCAGCAACCCAGATGGGTGCCATTTTTTACTCGTAGTATACCCCCTTGCTAAATCTATTCTTACAGCTATTAACACCACTGTAATAGACTAGACTGCCTGCGCGCCATCATGTTCTGCTGAGGCTGGTGGTATCTTCGACCACAGGTTCACAGACTGGGAAAAGAGATTCGAGGGTCAGTGCACTATGCATCGCTCTGTGGTAGCTCGTCGGCGGGGCAGGGTTCTTTCTCCTCTCTTTATAAGGTTCCCATTGCGGTATTTACTTGATAAAAAATTAAAGTGCACTTAAACAGAAGCTAACATCTAAACATGATACGCATAACGTATCAATTAAAGCAAACAACCAATAAAACAAAATAATATCGTGATCGGACTGATCACAACTATTCCATAACTGACTAAAATCTTGTATGTTCGCGTTTAGAAAGATAGAGAGTAAAAACAATTATTTAATAATGGGAACAGGTGTTATTGCCCATAATCTCCTTCTTTACCCTCCCGACCGTAGCAATTAATGGAGAACATTTATATTAAATTGCCTCTAAATCAACGAATTTACATTATTATTTTCTTGATTGATTCCACAACATGATGTACTAGTGTTGGTTATAACTATTTATTAGCAAATCATTATGATCAAAATTATCTTCATTTTAAACGATATCCATTCTCATACATAATTTCATTTCATTATTACTAATCAACAATTTCCCACAAAATATATCGATAGAAATGCATATATATATATATATGAATAGTTAAATTCATGTGATCACAAAAGTTTGTGTTACTTACGAACCAACAACAGGATGCTCGATGGGCCCATGATACAGCTGCTGAAGTCGCTAAAAATTCAAAATCTTAGTCTACTAAATCATTATATAGAATTATATATATATGTATCTAAATCTTGGTTGGCGTTCGCGTTATTTTGGGAGGGGCTTGCGTATTTAGTTTGCGCCTCACATTTTACTATAATTATCGTTCAAACTCAATTTCTTTTTACAATCGCGTTAACGCGTTAAAAATAGTATATTACCATTACGTTAAATTTTATAAAAAAATCAACTAAATATTTACGTTGCGACGCTCCATTGTGTCAGATATTATATTTACTTAAATCTATCAAATATTCTACTAATTATTTATTTAAATTCTTTATATTAATGTGGTTCCGAAAGACATTTCACCACTACATATCGTTACAAAAATTATTTAATTATTTATGTTGAGACACTTCATCGTGTCAGTTACTTATTGTAACTGTTTATACAAAACAATCATTCTATTTAATCATTTAAATTGACATCAGGCAAATATGTGTTGAATCAGGGTGCGATATATTAAACTTTTACAAGAATTAATACGAGGTTTTAATTCATGCCAAACAAATAAGCATTGGACCACTGTAGGCGATGTCCAAATCTAGTTCGATTGTTCATTCATTTAAATTGGTTTCAAGAAAATCAACATTGTACCGCGGTAATTCATTTACAAGTGACGCGCGTTGCTTTTAGAGTATGAGAGAACTGTACATTAACTATTACGCTCTCTGTCTTTCACTTATTTCCTTGCACAAAAATTCGTAATTCGTCACCCTACACTATGTAACTACGGCATATATGTTATTGTACTTATCCGAAATCACTTGGGACGACTGATGATTGTTTCTCCTTTACAATCTCCTCATGAAAATGTAAAGCTGCTACCAATCTGGTCGAATTTTCTTCCTTTTAAACGGCTCTTCCTTCGAAAGGTTTTTGCATCAAATTATAGTTGCGTAGCAATCCAATTTAACTATTTTCGTCTCACTCGGTCTCCAACAGACTTGCAGTTTGGCTAAGTCTCAAATACAGCTGTAGCGCAGACCGAGTGAGCACGCTAAACTGTACAAAAGAAAAGGAAACGTGTGTTTGTTCAAAACCATGTTTTTATATATTATTTTGATTTATATCACCTCTCTTTCCTTTAGTTGCACTATATTTTTATTAAAATCCTTCACAAATGGATATCGATTTATTCCAACACGTGTATTACTTCTGGGTGGGGGGGTTATGTTGAGCACAAACCATGCGGTTTTAGAAGTGCTTTTCAAAAATCAAAATTCGTTCAGTGTAAATTTAAATGCGTCTGTCCGCTCTCAAGAATTTTATAGAAGTAACTAGAGCAAAATTTTCGCACTGGCATTGAACCGACATTTAGCTAGCGCTGAATGGAAGTAAACGGGACTTTTCCCATATTCCTCTCTTTACTTTGTCTTGCTGTTCTTATGGGAGAGCGAGATCGCGTTCACTAAAGAAATGAATGCACCGAAAACTTTAACCCTATACTGGTAATAAAATTTTCTCTACCAAAAAAATAATGAAATATTATTTTGAACAGTCGGACACTACACCACAGATAATGTCATTAGACATTCGACAGGGCATTATCTGAAAAAAATCAAAGTCACGACTGTATTTATCTACCTGTTTGTATATCTTTGAGGTGATAAACTCCAATCTTATGTCCAGACTCATTGCAAAGTTCGTAGTAAATGGGACTGATCTTCCTAATTACCTTGGCTTTAATAAAAACTACATCCAGTTTATGATTGAATTTCTTACTTGCATTACTTTGTGAAAAGTTTCTAGCATAAACTTCATCGCCTTCATTAAATTGAATATTACGGCTGCGCAAGTTATAAATCCGCGCGTTGTTAGCATGTGCCTTAGCTATATTCGTTCTTGCTTCTGATCGGACCAATTGTAGAGTATCAGGATAGCTGATTCTGCTGTCATCGTCTATAATTTTTAACCTTCTCAGAAGTCCATAATCTTTTCCATTTAGTAACATATTTTGTCCAAACGCTAAATAATAAGGTGAAAATCCTGTACTTCTATGAACATTAGACCGTAACGCTCCGTTTATCTCATTGAGTTTCTGATCCCAAGTCGTATGATCTTTCCCTATAAAAGCTCGAATTGCAGCTAAAACCGACCTATTCAAACGCTCACTAGCATTAGCCTGTGGCGAGTAAATGGCTGTGCAAATATGTTTGACACCAAAACTAGTTAAGAATGCTTCGAAAAATCCAGACCGAAACTGTGACCCATTGTCAGTAAGTACAGATTCAGGTACTGCAAACGTATAAAACACAGAGCTGGCCAAAAAATCACAAATTTTGGGTGAAGTGAAAAGTTTAAGTGGACATAGGAAGTGAAATTTTGTACAATGATCCACTACAATCAGAAGACCAATATTTCCACTTTTTGATCTCGGGTATGGTCCCAATAAATCAATATAAAGCTTTTGAAACGGACGCTCAGATAACATAGGATTCCCCATAAAAGGTCTAAGAACAACATTTGGACTTTTAGTTTGCCCGCAAACTGAACAATTAGATACATATTCTTTTATCTGCACAATCATCCTTGGCCAAAACAAATATCGCTTTAGTTTTTATATAGTTTTTCCCATACCACAATGAGCGGCGTTTGTTGAGTCATGAGCGTTAGCTAAGACTTCATCTACTAAACCAGGTGGAACCCAGAGCTTCCATGACTGCATTTCTTGTGTCATATCCATTCTTTTATATATATAGCCATCGGTCACCTTAAGATCTGGTAATTTATCCCGATCCTTCGTAATACGATCGATGAGCTCTAAATATTCTAAACTCTGAAACTCCTTAGATTGTAAGTCAATTATCGGACCACCGTCTACAAATTCCTCAACACTTGGTTCATCTTGTCTAAACAAGGTATCAGCAACTACATTAAGTGAACCTTTACGGTGTTCAATTTTAAATACATAGCCTTGCAACTGGATAGCCCACCGAGCTAATCTGCCGGATAGGTCTTTTTGGCGCATAAGCCATTGCAAAGAAGCATGATCCGTTATCACCAGAAAATCTTGTCCTTCAATGTATGCTCTAAACTTCTTGATTCCTTTAATGACCGCTAAGCACTCAAGCTCGGTGACGGAGTAATTTCTCTGAGCTTTAGAAAGCTTGGTGGACATATATGCTATAGGCATTTCAATATCATTCGTGCCTTTTTGTGCCAACACGCAGCCAAGACCATATGAACTTGCGTCACACATCAGAATAAACTGTTTGGAAAAATCTGGAGTTACCAATATAGGTGCAGAAGTTAACCGTATTTTTAGTTCTTCAAACGTTTGTAATGCGGCTTCATTCCACTCAAGACTTTTACCTTTGCGTAGTAGTTCTGTTAATGGACAGCTCACGCTAGCATAATTTTCGACAAATCGTCTATACCATCCGGCTAAACCGAGAAATCGTCTTAATTGTTTAACTCTCTTTGGCAATGGAAATTGTTGTATAGCCTGAATCTTATTCGGGTCTGTTTTTAGTTGTCCGTCACTAATGATAAAGCCTAAATATTTAATTTCACGTATACAGAATTTCGATTTACCAATATTAATTGTTATGTTGGCTTTGTGCAAACACAAGGCAATTTCTTTTAGAAGTACTAAATGTGACTCAAAATCATCAGAGAGAACGAGTAAATCGTCTAGATATACAAAGACTCGGGTGCGTAAATGTGGTGGTATCACTTGATCCATTAAACGGCTTAGCGTTTGAGCAGCATTGCACAATCCAAAAGGCATTACTTTGTATTGATACAATGACCTATTAGGAATTGTAAACGCAGTGAACTGGCGAGACTCCTCATGTAAAGGTATTTGCCAAAACGCATGTTTAAGATCTAACCCAGTTATAAAACGTGCAGGTGGTAATCGACTTAGTATGCCATCTACTTGGGGTAATGGATACGCATCTTTACGAGTATACTTGTTCACCTCTCGAGAATCCAAACACAAACGAACTTTGTCACCTTTTGACACTATTACACAGTTACTACTCCATGGACTGTGTGACTCCTCAATAACATCCATTTCTAACATTTTGTCTACCTCCGCAAACATAATTTTTTCTACAACAGGGGATATTGACCAATGTCTCTGTTTGATAGGCTTTGCGTCTCCTACGTCAATTGAATGTGATACGAGACTAGTTCTACCTAGACCAGAACGTTCATATGACGGAAGAATACGAATGACTTCATCTAGACGCGACTTCTGTTCGTCCGATAATATGTGACGTTTCACCGTTTCCTGGTCATCCACTGAGCTATCTCCCTCCACTACTGCAATCGAAGGATCTGCAACAATTTTATCAATTAGTCCAAAATCTCTCCAAAAATCAATACCTAAATATACATTCTGCTGAAGTGATGGAATTAAAAAGAACTCAACCTGTTTCATACGATGGTTGTACGTAATTGGCGTTGAAAATTTACCTTTTACTACACATTTTGTTCCATCGCAGTTTTAACATTACCATGACATTTTCTAACATCAGGGTTCTGAAGAAATTGTTCCGCTAATTTGCTTCCCAAACAACTAATCGATGCTCCTGAATCAAGCAAAGCTACGTAAGACGTACCAACAATCGTTATATTTGTATGAAGTCTATTATCTTTACTTTGAAAAATAGAAGCGACTAATCTTCGACGAGTCGTTATTATGTTCTTCCAGAAATTCCTTAATCGTAGCGTTGCTCGCTTCGGTACACACGTACGAAGTAATGAATCTACCTTACTAAAAATTCGATTTCTAATTTTGTTATAATTGGTCAACCTCTCGTGAAACGGCAGATATGTTTTTGCTTTAACGGTTACCGCCTCACTCGGGTCCTGTTTTGTCTGAGTTGTTTTATTTAATACTACTAGTTGGGATGCGCATCCCTCGGCTAGTTTTCCGAAGGATTGCACTTTTTACATCGGGGCTTGAATACATCTTTTGCACCGCAACCATAACAAAAGATTCTTCTTGCTTCTTCACAGTCATCAAATCGATGTCCTATTCCCTCACAATTCCAACCAATTGGTCTATTTCTTTTTATTTCGGATACCTCCGAATCTAAACGTTTTTCATTCTCTTGGTCTATCTCTGACACATTACGGTGATATCCAAAAGCGCTTCTACCTTGAACTTGTCGAGTCTCGTTGTAGAATTGCTCTTGTTTCTTAACTTCTTCATTTAAAACGGCCATAGAATAGATTTTCAAATGCAATAACTCGTGTCTAAAAGACAGTTTTGAATTATCAATTAATAGTTTAACTATCTCTTGTTCCGAAATGCCTCTCGACAACCGATTTACTAAATCTTCTACTGCGACCTGATATACGTCAAAGGTTTCATTTTCTCCTTGGCGTCGTTTTGAAATTTTTCCCCGAATTTCTACATCACAATCCGTGTCTTCAAATTTGTCACGAAATGCAACACAAAATGTATCCCATGAAAATCGAGGATTCTTTCTATGGAATTGCCAAAACCAGTTTGAAGCTTTTCCAGATAGCAACAAATGCAAATGATCACAAATGATCTGATAATCGTTTCCAATCGTCTGCGTGGTTAACGAATGAATTCGATAAATAAATTCGTTCGCGGAGACACCCTCTTTAGTGCCGTCAAAACGCACATTCCAATTTTTGATTATGTTCCCGATCTTCTCGACAGGTATATTACGACCTGATCTATCGCTAGTGTTATGCAAATCAATGTTACGCTCCTGATTTCTCGAAGTGATCGTTTCATTAGCCTGCACTGCATTATAAGCATTTGTACCGTGAGTTGTTCCCTCCGATACGCATCGAAGCTATTTCTGCATGTAAAGTCCGGTTAATTTGATCTGTTAGTTGTTCTAACATAACCTGTTGCTGAGTCTGTAAAGTGCTCTTAACAAGGTTGATTATTTCTGTGCTGTTTATTGAATGGGGGTTGAATTGTCCCTGGAATGCAGCTGAACTCGTTGCTCCACCTTGTGGGTTACGATTCGTATTCTTCTGCATCGACCTAGTGGTGACTCCTCTTCTATTCCCTAATGGTCTACCACGAGAAGGTCTCGCGAATTGTACATCGCTCGGCAATGAATTTCGATTTCGCGCAGGAGATTGTGTCTCTTCTCCTCGTCTATCTATCAAATTTGCCTCTGCCTCACTTATCTCTGCCGCTAAACTCATATTAAGTCTCGTTAGGGATTCTGCAGTACACGGTTCCTGACATGCTGGGCATGTAGATGAAGATATTAGATGTTCATTCAAACAAGTCTGATGAAACCAATGTCTACAAGGTGTCTGAACAACTCCACTATCCTGACCTAATCTGGTTCTACATAAATAACAAATCCTTTCCGCATCAACATTTCCACCTGAGGCGGTATTGGCCTCTGGACTATGATGAATAGGCATTTTACAAAAAAAAAGGTATTTTACTGAATCTAATGATAATCAAGACTATCCAAATAATAATACGTCAAACCGTCACTTTCCATACATGTTGTTTATCAATCAAGAACTTAATTTGTTAACTCTCTCTTTTTCTTTAGGCACTTTATTGAAACTATTTTGGATGGATGGTTGTGTCACCTTGACGCCTTGTAATAACGAGTCACACCAGTGTAATTATTACAACGGTATGCTAAGTCTCAGCCCTCATCAAAACGAGCAAGTATTACACAGGGGATTGAGAACAATAGATACATTCATTATGGGTTGACCAATCCGAAACGACGAATTGCAATCACAATTCCGCATCCTGCAATGCTCTCTATTGGCTTCTCAATTTGTTATTTAATTGTAGTTGAATCGATTCTGGTAGCTCAGTCCATGATGAACTGAAGCTCAATTCCAAGAGTCGTGTTCTCATACAAACCGGTAAAACTAATAAAAAATTGAAGGTGGATGGATTATACAGAGCTAAAAGCCGTGGGGAAAAAGCTAAATTTTTTTTTTTTTTTTTTTTTTATGTCCGATTTCCTTTTTCGGCAAATTGTATCCTTTCTCGGGCCCCACACGTTGGCAGCCATTTTATTGTAGTAAATATACTAGGTACCGCTACTTTTCCAGCAACCCAGATGGGTGCCATTTTTTACTCGTAGTATACCCCCTTGCTAAATCTATTCTTACAGCTATTAACACCACTGTAATAGACTAGACTGCCTGCGCGCCATCATGTTCTGCTGAGGCTGGTGGTATCTTCGACCACAGGTTCACAGACTGGGAAAAGAGATTCGAGGGTCAGTGCACTATGCATCGCTCTGTGGTAGCTCGTCGGCGGGGCAGGGTTCTTTCTCCTCTCTTTATAAGGTTCCCATTGCGGTATTTACTTGATAAAAAATTAAAGTGCACTTAAACAGAAGCTAACATCTAAACATGATACGCATAACGTATCAATTAAAGCAAACAATCAATAAAACAAAATAATATCGTGATCGGACTGATCACAACTATTCCATAACTGACTAAAATCTTGTATGTTCGCGTTTAGAAAGATAGAGAGTAAAAACAATTATTTAATAATGGGAACAGGTGTTATTGCCCATAATCTCCTTCTTTACCCTCCCGAACGTAGCAATTAATGGAGAACATTTATATTAAATTGCCTCTAAATCAACGAATTTACATTATTATTTTCTTGATTGATTCCACAACATGATGTACAAGTGTTGGTTATAACTATTTATTAGCAAATCATTATGATCAAAATTATCTTCATTTTAAACGATATCTATTCTCATACATAATTTCATTTCATTATTACTAATCAACAATTTCCCACAAAATATATCGATAGAAATGCATATATATATATATATATGAATAGTTAAATTCATGTGATCACAAAAGTTTGTGTTACTTACGAACCAACAACAGGATGCTCGATGGGCCCATGATACAGCTGCTGAAGTCGCTAAAAATTCAAAATCTTAGTCTACTAAATCATTATATAGAATTATATATATATGTATCTAAATCTTGGTTGGCGTTCGCGTTATTTTGGGAGGGGCTTGCGTATTTAGTTTGCGCCTCACATTTTACTATAATTATCGTTCAAACTCAATTTCTTTTTACAATCGCGTTAACGCGTTAAAAATAGTATATTACCATTACGTTAAATTTTATAAAAAAATCAACTAAATATTTACGTTGCGACGCTCCATTGTGTCAGATATTATATTTACTTAAATCTATCAAATATTCTACTAATTATTTATTTAAATTCTTTATATTAATGTGGTTCCGAAAGACATTTCACCACTACATATCGTTACAAAAATTATTTAATTATTTATGTTGAGACACTTCATCGTGTCAGTTACTTATTGTAACTGTTTATACAAAACAATCATTCTATTTAATCATTTAAATTGACATCAGGCAAATATGTGTTGAATCAGGGTGCGATATATTAAACTTTTACAAGAATTAATACGAGGTTTTAATTCATGCCAAACAAATAAGCATTGGACCACTGTAGGCGATGTCCAAATATAGTTCGATTGTTCATTCATTTAAATTGGTTTCAAGAAAATCAACATTGTACCGAGTTGCTTTTAGAGTATGAGAGAACTGTACATTAACTATTACGCTCTCTGTCTTTCACTTATTTCCTTGCACAAAAATTCGTAATTCGTCACCCTACACTATGTAACTACGGCATATATGTTGTTGTACTTATCCGAAATCACTTGGGACGACTGATGATTGTTTCTCCTTTACAATCTCCTCATGAAAATGTAAAGCTGCTACCAATCTGGTCGAATTTTCTTCCTTTTAAACGGCTCTTCCTTCGAAAGGTTTTTGCATCAAATTATAGTTGCGTAGCAATCCAATTTAACTATTTTCGTCTCACTCGGTCTCCAACAGACTTGCAGTTTGGCTAAGTCTCAAATACAGCTGTAGCGCAGACCGAGTGAGCACGCTAAACTGTACAAAAGAAAAGGAAACGTGTGTTTGTTCAAAACCATGTTTTTATATATAATTTTGATTTATATCACCTCTCTTTCCTTTAGTTGCACTATATTTTTATTAAAATCCTTCACAAATGGATATCGATTTATTCCAACACGTGTATTACTTCTGGGTGGGGGGGTTATGTTGAGCACAAACCATGCGGTTTTAGAAGTGCTTTTCAAAAATCAAAATTCGTTCAATGTAAATTTAAATGCGTCTGTCCGCTCTCAAGAATTTTATAGAAGTAACTAGAGCAAAATTTTCGCACTGGCATTGAACCGACATTTAGCTAGCGCTGAATGGAAGTAAACGTTACTTTTCCCATATTCCTCTCTTTACTTTGTCTTGCTGTTCTTATGGGAGAGCGAGATCGCGTTCACTAAAGAAATAAATGCACCGAAAACTTTAACCCTATACTGGTAATAAAATTTTCTCTACCAAAAAAATAATGAAATATTATTTTGAACAGTCGGACACTACACCACAGATAATGTCATTAGACATTCGACAGGGCATTATCTGAAAAAAATCAAAGTCACGACTGTATTTATCTACCTGTTTGTATATCTTTGAGGTGATAAACTCCAATCTTATGTCCAGACTCATTGCAAAGTTCGTAGTAAATGGGACTGATCTTCCTAATTACCTTGGCTTTAATAAAAACTACATCCAGTTTATGATTGAATTTCTTACTTGCATTACTTTGTGAAAAGTTTCTAGCATAAACTTCATCGCCTTCATTAAATTGAATATTACGGCTGCGCAAGTTATAAATCCGCGCGTTGTTAGCATGTGCCTTAGCTATATTCGTTCTTACTTCTGATCGGACCAATTGTAGAGTATCAGGATAGCTGATTCTGCTGTCATCGTCTATAATTTTTAACCTTCTCAGAAGTCCATAATCTTTTCCATTTAGTAACATATTTTGTCCAAACGCTAAATAATAAGGTGAAAATCCTGTACTTCTATGAACAATAGACCGTAACGCTCCGTTTATCTCATTGAGTTTCTGATCCCAAGTCGTATGATCTTTCCCTATAAAAGCTCGAATTGCAGCTAAAACCGACCTATTCAAACGCTCACTAGCATTAGCCTGTGGCGAGTAAATGGCTGTGCAAATATGTTTGACACCAAAACTAGTTAAGAATGCTTCGAAAAATCCAGACCGAAACTGTGACCCATTGTCAGTAAGTACAGATTCAGGTACTCCAAACGTATAAAACACAGAGCTGGCCAAAAAATCACAAATTTTGGGTGAAGTGAAAAGTTTAAGTGGACATAGGAAGTGAAATTTTGTACAATGATCCACTACAATCAGAAGACCAATATTTCCACTTTTTGATCTCGGGTATGGTCCCAATAAATCAATATAAAGCTTTTGAAACGGACGCTCAGATAACATAGGATTCCCCATAAAAGGTCTAAGAACAACATTTGGACTTTTAGTTTGCCCGCAAACTGAACAATTAGATACATATTCTTTTATCTGCACAATCATCCTTGGCCAAAACAAATATCGCTTTAGTTTTTCTATAGTTTTTCCCATACCACAATGAGCGGCGTTTGTTGAGTCATGAGCGTTAGCTAAGACTTCATCTACTAAACCAGGTGGAACCCAGAGCTTCCATGACTGCATTTCTTGTGTCATATCCATTCTTTTATATATATAGCCATCGGTCACCTTAAGATCTGGTAATTTATCCCGATCCTTCGTAATACGATCGATGAGCTCTAAATATTCTAAACTCTGAAACTCCTTAGACTGTAAGTCAATTATCGGACCACCGTCTACAAATTCCTCAACACTTGGTTCATCTTGTCTAGACAAGGTATCAGCAACTACATTAAGTGAACCTTTACGGTGTTTAATTTTAAATACATAGCCTTGCAACTGGATAGCCCACCGAGCTAATCTGCCGGATAGGTCTTTTTGGCGCTGATCCGTTATCACCAGAAAATCTTGTCCTTCAATGTATGCTCTAAACTTCTTGATTCCTTTAATGACCGCTAAGCACTCAAGCTCGGTGACGGAGTAATTTCTCTGAGCTTTAGAAAGCTTGGTGGACATATATGCTATAGGCATTTCAATATCATTCGTGCCTTTTTGTGCCAACACGCAGCCAAGACCATATGAACTTACGTCACACATCAGAATAAACTGTTTGGAAAAATCTGGAGTTACCAATATAGGTGCAGAAGTTAACCGTATTTTTAGTTCTTCAAACGTTTGTAATGCGGCTTCATTCCACTCAAGACTTTTACCTTTGCGTAGTAGTTCTGTTAATGGACAGCTCACGCTAGCATAATTTTCGACAAATCGTCTATACCATCCGGCTAAACCGAGAAATCGTCTTAATTGTTTAACTCTCTTTGGCAATGGAAATTGTTGTATAGCCTGAATCTTATTCGGGTCTGTTTTTAGTTGTCCGTCACTAATGATAAAGCCTAAATATTTAATTTCACGTATACAGAATTTCGATTTACCAATATTAATTGTTATGTTGGCTTTGTGCAAACACAAGGCAATTTCTTTTAGAAGTACTAAATGTGACTCAAAATCATCAGAGAGAACGAGTAAATCGTCTAGATATACAAAGACTCGGGTGCGTAAATGTGGTGGTATCACTTGATCCATTAAACGGCATAGCGTTTGAGCAGCATTGCACAATCCAAAAGGCATTACTTTGTATTGATACAATGACCTATTAGGAATTGTAAACGCAGTGAACTGGCGAGACTCCTCATGTAAAGGTATTTGCCAAAACGCATGTTTAAGATCTAACCCAGTTATAAAACGTGCAGGTGGTAATCGACTTAGTATGCCATCTACTTGGGGTAATGGATACTCATCTTTACGAGTATACTTGTTCACCTCTCGAGAATCCAAACACAAACGAACTTTGTCACCTTTTGACACTATTACACAGTTACTACTCCATGGACTGTGTGACTCCTCAATAACATCCATTTCTAACATTTTGTCTACCTCCGCAAACATAATTTTTTCTACAACAGGGGATACTGACCAATGTCTCTGTTTGATAGGCTTTGCGTCTCCTACGTCAATTGAATGTGATACGAGACTAGTTCTACCTAGACCAGAACGTTCATATGACGGAAGAATACGAATGACTTCATCTAGACGCGACTTCTGTTCGTCCGATAATATGTGACGTTTCACCGTTTCCTGGTCATCCACTGAGCTATCTCCCTCCACTACTGCAATCGAAGGATCTGCAACAATTTTATCAATTAGTCCAAAATCTCTCCAAAAATCAATACCTAAATATACATTCTGCTGAAGTGATGGAATTAAAAAGAACTCAACCTGTTTCATACGATGGTTGTACGTAATTGGCGTTGAAAATTTACCTTTTACTACACATTTTGTTCCATCGGCAGTTTTAACATTACCATGACATTTTCTAACATCAGGGTTCTGAAGAAATTGTTCCGCTAATTTGCTTCCCAAACAACTAATCGATGCTCCTGAATCAAGCAAAGCTACGTAAGACGTACCAACAATCGTTATATTTGTATGAAGTCTATTATCTTTACTTTGAAAAATAGAAGCGACTAATCTTCGACGAGTCGTTATTATGTTCTTCCAGAAATTCCTTAATCGTAGCGTTGCTTGCTTCGGTACACACGTACGAAGTAATGAATCTACCTTACTAAAAATTCGATTTCTAATTTTGTTATAATTGGTCAACCTCTCGTGAAACGGCAGATATGTTTTTGCTTTAACGGTTACCGCCTCACTCGGGTCCTGTTTTGTCTGAGTTGTTTTATTTAATACTGCTAGTTGGGATGCGCCTGATGTGTCTTTTGCGCATCCCTCGGCTAGTTTTCCGAAGGATTGCACTTTTTACATCGGGGCTTGTATACATCTTTTGCACCGCAACCATAACAAAAGATTCTTCTTGCTTCTTCACAGTCATCAAATCGATGTCCTATTCCCTCACAATTCCAACCAATTGGTCTATTTCTTTTTATTTCGGATACCTCCGAATCTAAACGTTTTTCATTCTCTTGGTCTATCTCAGACACATTACGGTGATATCCAAAAGCGCTTCTACCTTGAACTTGTCGAGTCACGTTGTAGAATTGCTCTTGTTTCTTAACTTCTTCATTTAAAACGGCCATAGAATAGATTTTCAAATGCAATAACTCGTGTCTAAAAGACAGTTTTGAATTATCAATTAATAGTTTAACTATCTCTTGTTCCGAAATGCCTCTCGACAACCGATTTACTAAATCTTCTACTGCGACCTGATATACGTCAAAGGTTTCATTTTCTCCTTGGCGTCGTTTTGAAATTTTTCCCCGAATTTCTACATCACAATCCGTGTCTTCAAATTTGTCACGAAATGCAACACAAAATGTATCCCATGAAAATCGAGGATTCTTTCTATGGAATTGCCAAAACCAGTTTGAAGCTTTTCCAGATAGCAACAAATGCAAATGATCACAAATGATCTGATAATCGTTTCCAATCGTCTGCGTGGTTAACGAATGAATTCGATAAATAAATTCGTTCGCGGAGACACCCTCTTTAGTGCCGTCAAAACGCACATTCCAATTTTTGATTATGTTCCCGATCTTCTCCACAGGTATATTACGACCTGATCTATCGCTAGTGTTATGCAAATCAATGTTACGCTCCTGATTTCTCGAAGTGATCGTTTCATTAGCCTGCACTGCATTATAAGCATTTGTACCGTGAGTTGTTCCCTCCGATCCGCATCGAAGCTATTTCTGCATGTAAAGTCCGGTTAATTTGATCTGTTAGTTGTTCTAACATAACCTGTTGCTGAGTCTGTAAAGTGCTCTTAACAAGGTTGATTATTTCTGTGCTGTTTATTGAATGGGGGTTGAATTGTCCCTGGAATGCAGCTGAACTCGTTGCTCCACCTTGTGGGTTACGATTCGTATTCTTCTGCATCGACCTAGTGGTGACTCCTCTTCTATTCCCTAATGGTCTACCACGAGAAGGTCTCGCGAATTGTACATCGCTCGGCAATGAATTTCGATTTCGCGCAGGAGATTGTGTCTCTTCTCCTCGTCTATCTATCAAATTTGCCTCTGCCTCACTTATCTCTGCCGCTAAACTCATATTAAGTCTCCTTAGGGATTCTGCAGTACACGGTTCCTGACATGCTGGGCATGTAGATGAAGATATTAGATGTTCATTCAAACAAGTCTGATGAAACCAATGTCTACAAGGTGTCTGAACAACTCCACTATCCTGACCTAATCTGGTTCTACATAAATAACAAATCCTTTCCGCATCAACATTTCCACCTGAGGCGGTATTGGCCTCTGGACTATGATGAATAGGCATTTTACAAAAAAAAGGTATTTTACTGAATCTAATGATAATCAAGACTATCCAAATAATAATACGTCAAACCGTCACTTTCCATACATGTTGTTTATCAATCAAGAACTTAATTTGTTAACTCTCTCTTTTTCTTTCCGCACTTTATTGAAACTATTTTGGATGGATGGTTGTGTCACCTTGACGCCTTGTAATAACGAGTCACACCAGTGTAATTATTACAACGGTATGCTAAGTCTCAGCCCTCATCAAAACGAGCAAGTATTACACAGGGGATTGAGAACAATAGATACATTCATTATGGGTTGACCAATCCGAAACGACGAATTGCAATCACAATTCCGCATCCTGCAATGCTCTCTATTGGCTTCTCAATTTGTTATTTAATTGTAGTTGAATCGATTCTGGTAGCTCAGTCCATGATGAACTGAAGCTCAATTCCAAGAGTCGTGTTCTCATACAAACCGGTAAAACTAATAAAAAATTGAAGGTGGATGGATTATACAGAGCTAAAAGCCGTGGGGAAAAAGCTAAATTTTTTTTTTTTTTTTTTTATGTCCGATATCCTTTTTCGGCAAATTGTATCCTTTCTCGGGCCCCACACGTTGGTCGCCATTTTATTGTAGTAAATATACTAGGTACCGCTTCTTTTCCAGCAACCCAGATGGGTGCCATTTTTTACTCGTAGTATACCCCCTTGCTAAATCTATTCTTACAGCTATTAACACCACTGTAATAGACTAGACTGCCTGCGCGCCATCATGTTCTGCTGAGGCTGGTGGTATCTTCGACCACAGGTTCACAGACTGGGAAAAGAGATCAGTGCACTATGCATCGCTCTGTGGTAGCTCGTCGGCGGGGCAGGGTTCTTTCTCCTCTCTTTATAAGGTTCCCATTGCGGTATTTACTTGATAAAAAATTAAAGTGCACTTAAACAGAAGCTAACATCTAAACATGATACGCATAACGTATCAATTAAAGCAAACAACCAATAAAACAAAATAATATCGTGATCGGACTGATCACAACTATTCCATAACTGACTAAAATCTTGTATGTTCGCGTTTAGAAAGATAGAGAGTAAAAACAATTATTTAATAATGGGAACAGGTGTTATTGCCCATAATCTCCTTCTTTACCCTCCCGAACGTAGCAATTAATGGAGAACATTTATATTAAATTGCCTCTAAATCAACGAATTTACATTATTATTTTCTTGATTGATTCCACAACATGATGTACAAGTGTTGGTTATAACTATTTATTAGCAAATCATTATGATCAAAATTATCTTCATTTTAAACGATATCTATTCTCATACATAATTTCATTTCATTATTACTAATCAACAATTTCCCACAAAATATATCGATAGAAATGCATATATATATATATATATGAATAGTTAAATTCATGTGATCACAAAAGTTTGTGTTACTTACGAACCAACAACAGGATGCTCGATGGGCCCATGATACAGCTGCTGAAGTCGCTAAAAATTCAAAATCTTAGTCTACTAAATCATTATATAGAATTATATATATATGTATCTAAATCTTGGTTGGCGTTCGCGTTATTTTGGGAGGGGCTTGCGTATTTAGTTTGCGCCTCACATTTTACTATAATTATCGTTCAAACTCAATTTCTTTTTACAATCGCGTTAACGCGTTAAAAATAGTATATTACCATTACGTTAAATTTTATAAAAAAATCAACTAAATATTTACGTTGCGACGCTCCATTGTGTCAGATATTATATTTACTTAAATCTATCAAATATTCTACTAATTATTTATTTAAATTCTTTATATTAATGTGGTTCCGAAAGACATTTCACCACTACATATCGTTACAAAAATTATTTAATTATTTATGTTGAGACACTTCATCGTGTCAGTTACTTATTGTAACTGTTTATACAAAACAATCATTCTATTTAATCATTTAAATTGACATCAGGCAAATATGTGTTGAATCAGGGTGCGATATATTAAACTTTTACAAGAATTAATACGAGGTTTTAATTCATGCCAAACAAATAAGCATTGGACCACTGTAGGCGATGTCCAAATCTAGTTCGATTGTTCAATTATTTAAATTGGTTTCAAGAAAATCAACATTGTACCGTGGTAATTCATTTACAAGTGACGCGCGTTGCTTTTAGAGTATGAGAGAACTGTACATTAACTATTACGCTCTCTGTCTTTCACCTATTTCCTTGCACAAAAATTCGTAATTCGTCACCCTACACTATGTAACTACGGCATATATGTTATTGTACTTATCCGAAATCACTTGGGACGACTGATGATTGTTTCTCCTTTACAATCTCCTCATGAAAATTTTAAGCTGCTACCAATCTGGTCGAATTTTCTTCCTTTTAAACGGCTCTTCCTTCGAAAGGTTTTTGCATCAAATTATAGTTGCGTAGCAATCCAATTTAACTATTTTCGTCTCACTCGGTCTCCAACAAACTTGCAGTTTGGCTAAGTCTCAAATACAGCTGTAGCGCAGACCGAGTGAGCACGCTAAACTGTACAAAAGAAAAGGAAACGTGTGTTTGTTCAAAACCATGTTTTTATATATAATTTTGATTAATATCACCTCTCTTTCCTTTAGTTGCACTATATTTTTATTAAAATCCTTCACAAATGGATATCGATTTATTCCAACACGTGTATTACTTCTGGGTGGGGGAGTTATGTTGAGCACAAACCATGCGGTTTTAGAAGTGCTTTTCAAAAATCAAAATTCGTTCAATGTAAATTTAAATGCGTCTGTCCGCTCTCAAGAATTTTATAGAAGTAACTAGAGCAAAATTTTCGCACTGGCATTGAACCGACATTTAGCTAGCGCTGAATGGAAGTAAACGGGACTTTTCCCATATTCCTCTCTTTACTTTGTCTTGCTGTTCTTATGGGAGAGCGAGATCGCGTTCACTAAAGAAATAAATGCACCGAAAACTTTAACCCTATACTGGTAATAAAATTTTCTCTACCAAAAAAATAATGAAATATTATTTTGAACAGTCGGACA